>OZ007592.1:362585830-363185830 GCA_963931845.1 Maratus michaelseni
AAAAAGTGCTATGCATAGAATTTCCGGAAGAATCCTGTGAACAGACGAAAATGCAGCGTGGATTGGGGTTTTTTTCAGATAATTTTTACATTAGATTGGTGACTTGTTTGTATTTTGAGGGATAATGGCCAGATCAAAGAAGAAATTTCTGTATTTTAACGGAATATAATCAATGGAAAAATTCGTAAATTTACGGACTATTTTAGGGTGTACACAAACTAAATCATCTCTATCGAATGGTTCCACTCACATTCAAAAATTATGATATTCATTATAAATAGAAACCGCAAATTAAGTATTTGCTGAAGTAACTTAAAATAAAAATTCATTCATTCATAACTTGCGAATAAGTTCATATACTTTACAATGTACTTGAATATTTTTCGATTTTCAATCTTTTAGAAGCCATAAGAAACATCTAGAGAATCAATGCAATAGACTTAGACAACCACTGTTTGCACTTCTGATTGATAATATTATTTTGGCAATCATTCCTTGGCAACATCTCTCTAATTCCAGCAACAAGTGTGTGATCTTCGTTGCCAGTTTCATACTTTTTTGTATTTTAAGAGGAGATCTTTGGATATAAGCCAAAGATATCTGTTAAATTTTTATCTCTTTCAAAACTGTTGAATGCTCACGAATCTGTTTAATGTTACAAACTTTAAATATAACATTTTATTTCATTTTAAAAATAATATATCTTTTAAACTTAAAAAATAGAAATACTATTACTATCGCATTTACTGTGAAATTTCGAACCACAGAAGCTCGGAATTTAACACGGTAATTATGAACTTATGAAAACTTATGAAAATTTATATATTGGGTTGTTAGGAAAGTTCCTTTCGTTTGGGAAAAACAATTCGTACCGGAAAATTCTGCCCGTCAATTATTAGACATTAGCTATCGAAATTAATGTCTAATAATTAAATGATAGAATTTTCCGGTAGGAACCAACTTTCCGAAAAACCCAACAGAAACTATTGTACAATCGCCCCCCCCCCCCAAAAAAAAAAAAAGAAGAAGAAGAAAGAGAACACCCATACATTTTAATCTTCAAATTGTCGGAGAGTTAAAAATAAACAAGAACGAAAAATCATGCGTCAAGCATAGATTATGTAACACTTTCCAACGCTTCCAAAATAATTTTACGAATCATACTCTTTAATAAGCTAAAATATAACATCTAAGTAATCCGAATACTTTTATTCAGCCCTGTATAGGATCTATACATTTGTACATATACTACATAGGATGCTAAATTTTAGTTCAGTTAGGAAACACGTAGCACAGTTTAAAATTCTCCGTCTGGAGTTAAATAATACGGAAATGTGTTCCCGAACTTTTGTGCTTCCCTGTATAGGATCTACAGAATTTATACACACCACGTAATATACAAAAAGCGATTTAAAATTAAAATTGCGTTCAGTAACTTAAAACGCACTTCCAGGAATTATTGTTAACATACAGTAGAGAATTCTTTTGTGTGTCCCTGTAAATGAACGATGACTGCTATACACACAATATTCTGTAGTAAGTCTCTTGTAATGAACTTTATATAAATTTCAATGCGTTTAAAATAGAGAAACATTATTTAAATAAACCGCAGACGATTTTTCTCCATAGACGTAATGTAACGGAATTTTTTTGACTGTCCCTGTAAAGTAAGTATAAGTGCTATGCACACCCTATTCCATATTAAGCTTCTTCTAATGCACCTTAGTGATATATATAAATTTCAATGCGTTTAAAATAGTGAAACATTATTTAAATAAACCGCAAATGATTTTTCCCCATAGACCGCAATGTCACGGAATTCTTTTGAGTGTCCCTGTAAAAAAACTATAAGTGCTACACACTTCCGTTGAAATAGGGAACATGCTATAGATAACGATTATAACATATAAAAATTGCAGGGCAATAGGAGCATATTTACGGGAGTTAGAGCACGGACAGACGGCAGACGGCAGACGGCCAGACGGCCATACGGCCAGACAAACCGAAGTCATAAACACTTTTCAACTAGGTTGGAAAGTGTTAAAAAGGAGAAAATAGTCGTCAGACTGGAAATTATGTATTTTTTCAATTCACATTAAAAAAGTAAACAAGAACGAAAAATCATGCGCCAAGCATAGATTATATAGCACTTTCCAGCGCTTCCAAAATAATTTTACAAATCATACCGTTTAATAAGCTAAAAGCTAACATCTAAGTAAACAATTTAGAAAACGCATAACATATTTAAAAACATAATTTCAGGAATTTCCAACATATACAATATTCGGAAAAATATCCGAATACTTTTATTCAGCCCTGTATAGGATCTATAGATTTGTATATATACTACATAGGATGATATTTTTAGTTCAGTTAGGAAACGCGTAGCACAGTTTAAAATTCTCCGTCTGGAGTTTGTCAATAAACAGAAATGTGTTCGCGAACTTTTGTGCTGCCCTGTATAGGATCTACAGAATTTATACACACCACGTAATAGACAAAAAGCAAGTTAAAATTAAAATCGCGTTCAATAACTTAAAACGCACTTCCAGGAATTATTGTTAACAGACAGTAGATAATTCTTTTGCGTGTCCCTGTAAATGAACGATGACTGCTATACACACAATATTCCGTAGTAAGTCTCTTGTAATGCACCTTAGTGATCTATATACATTTCAATGCGTTTAAAATAGTGAAACATTATTTAAATAAACGGCAGACGATTTTTCTCCATAGACGTAATGTAACGGAATTATTTTGACTGTCCCTGTAAAGTAACTATAAGTGCTATGCACACCCTGTTCCATATTAAGCTTCTTCTAATGCACCTTAGTAATATATATAAATTACAATGCGTTTAAAATAGTGAAACATTATTTAAATAAACCGCAAATGATTTTTCCCCATAGACCGCAATGTAACGGAATTCTTTTGAGTGTCCCTGTAAAAAAACTATAAGTGCTACACACTTCCGTTGAAATAGGGAACATGCTATAGATAACGACAATAACATATAAAAATTGCAGAGCAATCCGAGCATATTTACGGGAGTTAGAGCACGGCCAGACGGCAGACGGCCAGACGGCCAGACGGCAGACGGCCAGACAAATCGAAGTCATAAGCACTTTTCAACTAGGTTGGAAAGTGCTAAAAAGAAAAGTTAGGGGTCTTCTTCATGCTGAAATTGTATCAAATTCTGAAATTTTGGCTACAAACATCTAATTTTGACAACATATTTGGCTTTTTCGGTAGATTTTACCGTATGATACTAAACGGAAAGTCAAGTAGTTCGATCAAATAAGTTTAGGAATTAGGAAGATTTAAAGTTTGGAATTCCTAGTGTTAAATTCATTTGTAATGATTGCAAAACATATTGCAATGTGGGTATTTTTTTAAGCATAACTCAAATACTGTTTATCGGAATGAGGTGTAATTTCGGATTCACATATTTGAAGCTTCTAAAAATTAATTTCTGTTAAAAATTTATAAGTTGCAATTCATAATTATTTCGAAAATTAATTTTAAAAAATACATATTTTCGAAATAATTATTAACTGTAACCTATGATTTTTTTTTAGCAGAAATCGATATTTAGAAGCTTTAAATACGCGAAACTATCTTACGACGAAACTTGTACTTGAATGTTTTTGTAAATTTACATTTAAATTCATTGGAAATTTACATATATCTTTATATATCTATCATTCAAGAAAAAATACAATTTTTTTTTGCTATCCTTTCATTATTTGTATCATTGGTGGTTAAGAAAAGAAGTTTTATTGACACTTGTACTTGAATGCTTTTGCAAATATACATCTATATTTTATATCCATTGGAAATATACATATAGTAAATTATGTACGTTTATATTCAATGTGCACTTTGTAACGGATACGCATAAAATTAGATATGTGTAAAATTTGGTCCTTTTTTTCTCACTGTACATTTGTATGATTTTTCATAGTAGTTAATGAGAATGTTGTATGGCAATTGTAAAAATATAATTTAAAAAAAATGAATTAAAAATAAATAAGTATTTGTGACAGTATAATATAAAAATCTATACAAAGCAGTGTTAAAAAAAATAGTGTTTGTTTCGTGTTTTTACTTTTTTTCGTTCGATAGAATTGAGAAAGAAAAAAAAACTTTTTATATAGCATGTAATTTCTTAAAAAGCTATCTAGGAAAAAATTAACATTTTATTTCTCTTTTCATGTTTTTATTTCAGTAAAAGTACCAGAGAAAAACTTATGCCAACAAAAATACAGCAGAATTTTCAGATAGAATGCACATAGAATCTACTGGACAGAAATAAGCTAATCCACTTAGATACAAACTGAAGTACACTCTAGGTTCCCGTTTTGATTCGTGAATAATGCACGCTTGGGAACATTATCACCGTTAAGGAAAGCGAATTTGTTTATTCGTGTAAAAGAAGTTTTTTTTTTTTTTTTCACAATGTAAACAGCCGTATAAAGTCTCATGTGACTGCTTAAATTACAATTCACAAAAGAAAGAAAAATATAATTACCCTTTAATAATAACATTTTTCTAAACCAATTTTCTGAAAGTTTTCTTTTTTCTGATGCTTAATAACTGTACAAATATCTATAATTTGTTGTCGAAAAATAATGTTTAAAAATCCTTTTTCAAATTGGTGGATTTTTCAGTCTGTGTTTAAAAAGATCGTTGAGTGAAATCTTGAAATAGAAAAAAAAATTACATGTTTTTTTTTTCTTTATAGCATTTTTTAATTTACTTCTTTATAGCATCTAATTTCTTATAGCGTAACAAAAAATAATGTTTTATTATTTTATTTCATTAAAAGTATGAGGAAAAAAACTAATACCAATAAAAAAAAAAAGCAGAATTTTCAGATTGATATAATAACTGTATTATATACCTGATAATATTATAACCACTGGATATAAATAAGCTTATCCACTTACGATATCATTAAATTGTATTTTCTTAGCCATATTCAAGCTTTTACTGGCGCGGGCCGCAAGCTTATATTTGCTATGTTCAAGTGCCCACAATACATTATAGTTATATAACAATTAAAACAAAAGAGGTAATTAAAATAGCAAAACAGCAAAAGTACATAACAAAGCAATATAACAAAATTAATATAACTATTATTAGTCATATAATAAATAAAACACTGTAAAATGAAGAATTTCCAAGTTCAAAGATAAAAATCAGCAGACTTTATTAAATAAATCAGAGTTTTTATGGATGCAAAAACTTTTTACCTTTTCAGATGTAAAAATATACTATGCAAATTTAATAAATTTTAAATAATGTTTTATTATCGTTGAAACTATGTGCAACACTGTGTAAATAGGACTAAGTGTAAAAAAATAACTTTTGCCTAATAAAATTACATTTAGGAGGTTTTCACATAATTTTAAATTAAATATAAGTAACAGGGCAGGTTTTGTCTACCAATAAAAATATCTGAAAAAGTAGTGAAAACCCTAAGTATCTTTTATACACTTCTCAATTTTTTATAAATATGGATTAATGGTCGGGTCGAAGCGAAAAAAAAATTATTGTTTTCACCACTATCCCCAAACAAAAAAAGAATTGCGCTTTAAACATAACACTTTTTTTAATTCTATTTAATCCCTACATTGATTCATAATCTTTTCGAGTATGTGAAAGAAAGTGATTTTTTTGTTTTTAATTTAGTGATTGTAGCAATACTTACCATTTGTTGTAAAATAACAATATATTTAAAAATCATTTGTTAAATTGGCAGATTTTCAGCCTAATGTTTAAAAATCGTTTGTTGAATTTTGGAACAGAAAAACATCTAACTATCCTTTTTCTTTTTCTTTGAATTCAATATAATCACTACATTGATTCATAATCGTTTCAAGCATGTGAAAGAAAGTGATTTTTTCTGAATCTTAGTAACTATAAAAATATATACCATTTGTTGTAAAATAACGATATATTTAAAAATCATTTATTAACTTGTTCACTGCCGGGTTAAAATTACCGGAATTTTATTTTATTTAGAAAGTTTGAATTCATACCAGAAAATACTAATAGCAATATTTAGTTTATTTAATTACAGACATTTCGCGATTACGTAAAATAAAAATTCTTCTTTCGAAATTTCCGATACGAATTCGTAATTTTAGATTGAAAAACCACGAGTATACTCGTGGTTGGCAACGAATGGGTTAAATTGGTAGATTTTCAGCCTAATGTTTAAAAATCATTGCTTGAAATTTTGGAACAGAAAAACATCTAAATATATTTTTTTTTATAGCATTCCCTTATTTACTTCTTTATAGCATTTCCTTATTTACTTCTTTATAGAATTTCCTTATTTACTTCTTTAAAGTCGTATAATTTCATAAAACGATACAAAAAGTAATGTTTCACTCTTTTATTTCAGTAAAAGCATGAGAAAAACTTATATAAAAAGAACAGCCAAATTTTCCAACAGAATGCAGGTAGGACATACTAGATATAAACATAGGCGTAGCGTGACCGAAAATTTTGGGGGGGCACAAATGTTTATTAAACACACACGCGGACACGCACACATACCCATGTAAATACAGTGGTATCTTAGTTAAAAACGACCTCGCAGCAATCTTATCATATTGGGTAAAAGGAATTCAGTTTCGATCTTCTAGCCCAATACAAAACAGTTTGTCTTCTTTTCAAAAAAGTTTATTTTTCTTAAACATTCGTCGTATAGCCATTTTTTAATTTTTTGCGAAATGTTTATGTGATTTTTAGCGTTTTTTCGCGTTTTGCGACAATTTCTTAACATTTGTGTTAGGAATTAAGTTTCAATCTTTTAACACAATATAGTAAAATTTGTTCTCTGCCTTTTTAAAAATTTTCGCAAAATTTTGATGTGATTTTTAGCGTTTTTTTTTATCTTTCCGAGGCAATTTTTTAAACATTCGTACGAGAAATCTGGTTTAATTTTTTCAGCAGATATAGTACATTTTCTACTCGGCGATTTTTAAATTTTTTGTAAATTTATTATGCGATTTTTGCCGTTTTGCGGCGATTTTTTTTCCAACTTCAATCTTTTAGCCCAATCTAGCAAATTTTGTGATCTGCGATTTTTAGATTTTTCATGAATTTTTTTATGCGATTTTAAACGTTTCGTGGTGATTTTCTTAAACATTCGTAACATACATCTGGTTTCAATTTTTCAGCCTGATGTAGTAAATTTTGTGATTTTTAGTGTTTTTCCGTGTTTTGTGGCAATTTTTTAACATTTGTGATACGAATCTGGTTTTAACCTTTTAACCCATTATTATAAAATTTGTCCTCTGCGATTTTTAATTTTTTCATGATTTTTTATGAGATATTTTGCCGTTTTTTCGCGTTCTGCTGCGATTTTTATACATTCGTAAAACATTCGTAAAAGGAATCCAGTTTTAATCTTTCAGCCCATTATACTAAATTTTGAACACTGAGATTACATTTTGTACTCAATTTTGTACTCACTGATTTTAATCGCGAATTTTTCATGCGACTTTTTGCGGAGTTCTTTTCGTGTTACGTGGAAGTTCTTAACATCTGTAACAGTAATCCAGTTACAACCTTTTAGCCAAATTATTTTAGCCCAATATAGTAAACTAGGAGGTTCAGTCCCCTACTCGATAACGCTCGTCAACCTCCGTGAATTGCTAAGCAATTCACATTAAGACCGCTACGCGGTCCCAGTTCGCTTCGCTCGCTCGCCTCTTTTCGTTTTTGCAGCAACTCTAGCCGGGAAAAAGTACTACCATAAATCAACATATGAAATTGACAATTTTTGTTAAAGTGAAAAAACTAATTGAAAACTTCTTTGAAAACACAATTTAAAATGCATTTAGTTGGTGCTACCAATGGGCATAAATAATTTAAATATACTATGAAAAAATGATCTTGGAACACAATTAGTTTAAAACTCATTGCATCTATAATATTGTACAGCACTGCTTAAATTCATTTAAAAAAACACTACGTGATAAGAAGATAATTTATATATATATCATCAATCATTGTTTAAATTTCGTTCGACATTTTACTGTTTTAAATAATTATAGATTTTTGAAAAAAAAAAAAAAATAGTTTTATTAAGATAGCAACAGATGGCAGCAGGTACAATCAAGACAGTTAATATTTTTATTCTCTCCGATTTTCGTGAGAGTGAAATTCGTAAATAAATTCTAAGTAAGAGTTGAGAATTCATTTGAAATTAACGATATTACTCATAATTAAAATGAGGAATCATCTCAAGCGCTTTGGATTACGTACATGTATTTTATTTTAATAGTTGCTAATTTGAGTTTTACAGCTCTCACACTGGTCGCCATATTGGAGACAGAACTGATCTTAGGCAATCTAGTCTGTTCATTGGTCTGAGCTCTAGAAACTACGGTTGTTGCCAAACTGTAAGCTAGAAATTCAGCCTTATTTCTGCTCCACGTAAGAGAAATACATATATAAATGTTGGCTTCTTTTCAATAATGTTTATTCGGAACTCGTTATAGCGCATTTGAATTCGTTCGCGAATTTGTTATGCGGGGTTTAGCGTTTTTTCGCGCTTTGAGACGGTTTTTTGACATTCGTAAAATGAATCCAGCTACAATATTTTAACCCAATATAATAAATTTGATTCTCTGCAAACTTTAAGTTTTTCGCTGCGATTTTTTTTTTTTTTTTTTTTTTTTTTTTTTTTTTTTTTTTTTTTTTTTTTAGTTTATACGCGTTTTGAAGCGATTTTTCTAACATTCGTAAAATAAATCCGGTTTCAGTCTTTAAACACAATATCGTTAATTTTGTCCTGGGCGATTTTTTAATTTTTCGTAAATTTTTTTATGTGTTCACGTTATGTAATCACGTTTTGTGGTTTTGTGGAGATATTTTTACATTCATAAAAAGAATCCGGTTTTAAATTTTTAATCCAATAGAATATTTTTTTTTCTCTTTTCAATAAAGTTTATTCGGAATCCGTACAATGATTTTAATTTTTCATGCGATTTTAATGTCTAATCACATTCCGCGGCGATTTTTTTGACATTCATAAAAGGAATCCTGCTACAATTTTTTAACCCAATGTAATAAATTTTGTTCTCTGAGATTTTTAAGTTTTTCGCGATTATTTTTTGCAATTTTTTACGTTTTTATGCGTTTTGCGGCGATTTTTGTACATTCGTAAAGAAAATCTGGTTTCAATCTTTGAACACAATATAGTAAATTTTGTCTTCTAGGATTTAATTTTTCGTAGAATTTTTTTTATGGGATTTTTTTTTTTTTTTTTTTTACATTTTGTGAAGATATTTTTACATTCATAAAAAGAATCCATTTTCAATCTTTTAGCCCAATGCAGTAATTTTTTTTTCTCTTTTCAATAAAGTTTATTCATAATCCGTACAATAATTTTAATTTTTCACGCGATTTAAACTTTTGTGTGTGTGTGTGTTTCACAGCAATTTTTCAACATTTGTTACAGGAATCGGGTTTCAATCTTTTAGAACAATATAGTAAATTTTGTCCTCCGTAATAAAAAAAAAGAAAAAAGAAAAAGAAATAAAAGAAAAAGAAATAAAAGAAAAAGAAATAAAAAAAAAGATTTTTAGCGTTTTTTTGCATTCTGCGATGGAAGGAATCCGGGAGGGATCGTAAAAGGAATCTGGTTTCAATATTTCAGCCCAAATACAATAAATTTTGTCCACTGAGATTTTAAATTTTTTTGAGATTTCAATCGCATTAAAAATTGTACGCGATTATCTGCGGTTTTTCGGGGTTTTCGGCAATTTTGTAACACTTGTAAAATTAATTCGTTTTCAAGCTTTTAGACCAATATAGTATATTTTTTCCTCTGTAAGTTTTGAATTGCTCGCGAATTTTTTTGTGTTTTTTCGGCAAATTTTTTACCTTTTTTTTCGAAACGGAAAGAACTAACTCTGTTAAATTTTGCTTTCCTGCGATTAAATTAAAGTTGGAAGAATACAAAATCGTCGTAACGTGAACTACGATGGTCAAAATATTAAACTAATTTGGGTCGAAATAAAAAATTTAAGAAATTCAAGGTTAGTTTGATTCGAGACCAGATCAGGCGTAGCCTGCACGGGTGTACGCTGTTGACAGCAGTTGGACCCCACTACCAGGTTCATTTAATTCGAGGTTAACTTGGAAAAAAACGACCAAGTAAATGAGGAAAGCTCCGCTAGATCATTTTATTGAAATATATATTTTTGTAACGAATATAATAAACAGCACCACAACTGTATCTGGCGTCTGATGGGCGGGGTGGGGGGGGGGAGGGGCACCGCCCGCACCACTCTTGGTACGGCCCTGATAATAAATAAAATACATTTATCAAACTTTTAAGACATTTGAAATAAGTTTAAACGGCATTTTTAAGAAGTAACTAATCATTTAAGGTATGTGCGCCTGCAAAATTGTATGGAAAATTGCACCTTCGATAGCAACGGTTTTGCTTAACAACGGTATTTCTGGAACGGATTACCATCGTTTACCAAGGTACAGCTGTATATTAACTTTAAAACAGATCATTCAAAAAGGCTTACATTTTGAAAAAAAAATCATAACCATTGCATCTCAAAAAATCCCTGACGGCTTGGCCTACAGGCACAGGTAGATTTCGAAGACGGAGACCGTGGGGCACCTGTTTATTGGGAATTGCAGAAGAAATGACCTTTTTTACGATGATGCGGCAGTTTAAACCGCCTACTTCGAAACCTAACTTGTTTGCAGGCGGATCCGGCAGGGATTTTTTCGTTTTTAATTTTTTTTTTTGGTATAACGGTTGGTCCTATAAAAAAACTTGTCAATATAAAAGTTTTAGATAATATTAAGAGGATTTATAATAAATTTAAGCGGATTTGAAATCTTGGGAATTGACGAAGTTCTGAATTTTTTTCTTCTAAAACCCCCCTTCCCCCCCTCTTAAGGCAATTTTTAATTATATCAAAAATCTGTCATACATAAATTTTCGGCCCTTCTCCTAGAAGTAATAATAACTTCAAACGGATTCGATACGTATCATAATTAAGAAATTATGTTTTTTTTTCTGTTTTCACAAAAAGCCCCCCCCCCCCCCATCCCCCCCCCTGGTTCGATTTTGCCCATTAACGAACTTGACCGAGATTTTATGCCTCTTGATTTTATGTATCAGTTTCGAACAGATGTGGGAGTTGGAACCGCTTACTTCGAAAAATAACTTGTTTGCAGGCGGAGCCGGCAGGGTTTTTTTTTGTTTTTAATTTTTTTGCTATAACGGTTGGTCCTATAAAAAACTTGTCAATATAAAAGTTTTAGATAATATTAAGAGGATTTATAATAAATTTAAGCGAATTTGAAATCTTGGGAATTGATGAAGTTATGAATTTTTTTCTTCTAACCCCCCCCCCTTCCCCCGCTTAAGGCAATTTTTAATTATATCAAAAATCTGTCATACATAAATTTTCGGCCCTTCTCCTAGAAGTAATAATAACGTCAAACGGATTCGATACGTATCATAATTAAGAAATTATTTTTTTTTCTGTTTTCACAAAAAGCCCCTCCCATCCCCCCCCCCCCCCTTGGTTCGATTTTGCCCATTAACGAACTTGACCGAGATTTTATGCCCCTTGATTTTATGTATCAGTTTCGAAAAGATGCGGGAGTTGGAACTGCCTACTTCGAAAAGTAACTTGTTTGCAGGCGGAGCCGGCAGGGATTTTTTTTTGTTTTTAAATTTTTTTTGCTATAACGGTTGGTCCTATAAAAAACTTGTCAATATGAAAGTTTTAGATAATAATAAGAGGATTAATAATAAATTTACGCGGATTTGATATCTTGTGAATTGACGAAGCTATGATTTTTTTTCTTCTAAAACCCCCCCTTTTTCCCCCCCTTGGAGCCATTTTTAATTATATCAAAAATCTGTCATACATAAATTTTCGGTCCTTCTCCTAGAAGTATTAATAACTTTAAATGGATTCGATACTTATAATAATTAAGAAATTATGGGGGTTTTTCTGTTTTCACAAAAAGCCCCCCCACCCTCCCCCCCTTGGTTCGATTTTGCCCATTAACGAACTTGACCGAGATTTTATGCCCCTTGATTTTATGTATCAGTTTGTAAAAGATTAATGCAGAATTTTTCCAGTTATCGTGGTCAGAAAAAAGTGACATAGATAGATAGATAGATAGATAGATAGATAGATAGATAGATAGATAAAGTTTTGAACTGGGGGTGGTTTTGGGTTCTGGGAGTCATGATCGGCGTAGATCTGCAAAAATTTTTCAAAATTTCCAACTTAGGTGAGAATGTAATAGGTAGTATTTCTTACGAAATCTACCTAAAATGCGAAGGTATAGTAGAAGATTAAGTGCTGTCAATACAAAAAAATAATAAGAGAAAGGAACATATTTAATAACTAAATGAAGGAAATATCAATTATTTTTTATAATCTTACTGATGTGTGGTTGCATTCCATTGGTAAATAACTCCAGCGACACAGCTTGGAAAAGCAGGATATGTATGACTTGATTAAATTATAATTAAAGTTACAACAAATTAAATGAAATATAAATTGCGGGGAAACAGAACTCCCGCTCTGATAAACACAACTACATTTTCTAAAGTCTACAGACGGAATCAGAAGAAGAAAAAAAAAGTGCATGTAGATACTAACCGCAGACAGCGGAAAAAACAGCTGACACATTGAAATTGTCCGCAGCTGTAAGAGAGTATTAGTTCAAACTTTTGTTGAATGAATGTTCGTATTAAGGTTTGTACTGCACAACACAATTTTTGCTACCAAATTCATTACTTCAAAGAAAAAGAGCTGAGCTATCTATAGTGATCTGACATCTGATTAAGTGAAAAAAAATGAATATAAAATGAAAATTAAAATAGTTATTTCATTTCCATTTTGGGTCAATACAAGACAAGTCTTAATAGAATGTATCATATTTTAGAAATTGAGGTTCAGAAAGTTGGGGGGGGGGCACGTGCCCCCTCGTGCCCCCCCCCGAGGCTACGCCTATGGATATAAATAAGCTGATACACCTAGGTTAGCACTAACTTGTATTCTAGGCTCACGTTCTTCTTCCTTTCTGATGCACGTTTGGAAACATTATCGCCGTTACAGAAAGTGAATCTGTTTTACTGATGTGAATGAAAGGTTTTTTTTTTTTCTGAATATAAGCAGCCATACAAAGTTTCATGCGACTGCTTGAATTACATTTGACGAAAGAAAAAAAAAAATAACGCTTTAATCATAACACGTTTTGGCATTAATTGAATCACTATCTTGATTCATAATCGGTATATGTCTATGAAAGAAATTGATTTTTTTCTTAACAAGGAACAATCACGAGTGATACATACCGATTGAAACGGAATTATGCAGGTAGGTAAAGGATATGAAGATATGCACCTCTGCCATATTGTATCTGCAATCATTAGTTTGACGCAGAGATATTTGGGTTCAAAAATGTCATACAAATTCACGTTTAAAGGAAGAAATGTCCCTAATTGATAGCATTACATTTCATTCCTGCAGCAAAGTTTATTTTATTAAAATGTGAATTTCTTATTACATTATACACATTCTGCTATATACTGGATTGAGGATAATTCATGAGCGATTACTTTTATTTGTTTAAAACAAAAGCATTACAAGAAATTATTCAATAATATAATATCCTTTGTTGTTTACGTCTTCCCCCCAATCGTTCAATAAGTTTTTTGATGGCTCTGTGATAGAAATCTCTGGATTTTGAGTCAAATAATTCGTCCAACCAAGTTTTCAATTCTCTGCCATTATTGAATGATACACCGCGCAAAGCGTTCGAATGCGAGAGAAACAGATAAAAATCTGACGGCGCCAAGTCTGGAGAGTACGGAGAATGCAAAAAACAAATGGCATCGCAAATGCTTGGTTTTTGTTTACTTGATATTCAATTTTAATGATCTAAAAATGCACAAAAGTCAATAAAATTAAAATTAAATAACACTTACGTGTAGAGCAAAAAATGCTCTTTCAAATAATATAAAATATAACAATCGTTTTATTTCTGCGTGCATTTTTTAATTTGAAAAAAAAAAACGCTCATGAATACATGAACCGAATGCATTATATTATAAATTATACTATGTACATTAGTTATTACTACGATATAACATGTTGAAGATTCAAAAATGTCACACAAAAGCACGTTTAAAGGAATGAATGACCCTCCTTGTTAACATTCTTGTTAATTCCTGCAGAAAAGTTTATTTTATTAAAATATACATTTCTGTTTCTATTATATGCATTATACGCTATACATTATGTTATATACATTAGTCATTATTATGATATACCATGTGGGTAAACTATTTGACTATGACATCCAGAAAAATATGAATGCATAGTCCTCATACGTTTAACAAAAACGTATTAATGAAAAGAGATTAACGGTTATCAGATAAACACGCCATACAACCATATAAACCAATTGACTATGAAACCAAAAGTCGCCGGATAAGTGAATGTTTTATAATCCTCAAGATATCTCCAATAGTCTGCCATGTTTTCCTAAAACGTAAAGACGAAAACTGGTCGAAATCAATGAGTGTAACTTGATAATTTCGTTCCAGTTCTGTAGCGGCACAGAGTGTTCCATAAATTTTCAAATGTACATTTAAAATATCCCTAAATAACACACATTCGTATCATACTGAATTTTGAACCATAATACATGTCAAAGTGTCTGATGTTTTGTAGTAAAAGAAAACATAGATCAAAATTTATTTAACTGTTTTTTGCTAAAACAATTTCGAACTTTGGGCAAGTCTTATGAGGCAAACTGCACTCCGATACGGCAATTTCTTAAATTTTTATGAACTTTCGAAATGTGCATACACGTGTGAAACTCTTTGAGCTAGTTTTTTTTTTTTTTTTTTTTTTTTTTTTGACAAATCTTATAATGCAAACTGCACTCGATACAACAATTTACTAAGTTTTCATTTTTTTTTCAATCTCAACTTGCTTTTAAAACCCTTTTTTTTACTTTTTTTTTTCTTATATCGCCACAAAAATCCCGATTCTTTACGAAGTCCTATGGTGTAAACCGCACTTCTATAAGATAATTTGTTAATTTTTTAATGAATTTTTGAAATGCCATTGGACTTACGGGACACTTAACTTATATATCCATGGAGTGAAGCAGTATGCCATCTGAATGTTTGCAACAGTAATATTTAAATACATGAAAAAAATGCTAATGTAATTTTTATAAATTTGGAAGGAATACCAGCAATGAGGGACATTTTTTTAAATTAAAAGGTGCTTGTGTATGGCATTTTTTAATTCAATATCTCATCACCAAACTAACGATTGCAGATAAAATTTGATCTAGATGTATATCTTGGTACCCATATAAGTACCTACAAAATTTCGCTTCAATTGGTGTGTAGCATTTCGATTAATTTGTTGTTAAAAAAACAGTATTTAACCCTTTCAGGGGCAAAGTACTTTCAGTACTAAAATGCTGAAATAAATGACTGGCACCGGAATTAACATAGAAATTTATTTCAAAATAAGAAAAAGGCTAAAAATCACAAACATATTAAATGGAAACGGTTTTAGTAAATTTCTGGTGCCATTGTGGCGTTTGGGAATTAAAATTAGGTGATTTCATAAACATACCACTGCCCCTGAAAGGGTTAAAAATCTTTTGTTAAATTCCTGTATTTGCAGTTTGGTAAATAGTTGTGGAAATATCTAACTCTACTTTTGTAGGAAAACAGTATTTAAATATCTTTTGTAAAATTGAGGGATTTGCTATGTAGTGTTTAGATAAGTTTACGGAAGAAAAGAAAATCTTTGTATACTTTTTTCTTCTGTATAACATTTCTTTATTTAGTCCTTTGTAGTATCGTATCTAATTTCTTAAAACATTACAGAAAATGTTTCATTCTTTTATTGGAATAAAAGCGCAAGAGAAAAAATTCTATCAACAAAAAACAACAGAATTTGCAGATAGAATGCATAAAGGATCTACTGGATATAAATAAGCTGATCTACCAAGCACAAAAGTCTACTCTAAGCTCGCGTTTTTCTTTCTGAATAATGCACGTTTTGGAGCATTATCACCGTTACAGAAAAGGAATCTGTTTATTGTTATGAAAGAAAGTGATATTTTTTCTGAATATAAGAAACCTTATAAAATCTCATCTGACTGTTCATATTACATTTGATAAAAACAAAACAACATGAGTTATGCTTTGATGATAAGACTTTTTCGAAATAATTTAATCCCTATGTTGACGCATTACTATTTATGGCAGCGAAATAAGGTAGTTATTCTCTGAATGTGAAAACAAGTATTTGTAGAAAGTCTCATGTGACTGATTATATTGCATTTGATAAATGAAAAATATGTTATGAGTTATGTATGATCACTAAACAATTGTTTAAATTAATTAAATTAGTACGGTGATGTATTATGACTTCATGGTTCTTAAAAAATAGGGTATTTTTATAATATATAAATAATTGTATCAAGTGCCGTATAACTGTTTAAGGGTGTATTCAAATCCAAACTGCTTATTTTGAGACACATTTGTAAATTCATTTTTGCTCTAAAATGCATCCAATTGGCAGGTTCTCTTATTCAGAAACTTTATAATGTCCGTATTGTCTCAATTTTTTAATAAAGGCAGAATATATTTTTTTAAAAGGCTGTCAATGTGGACATTTTGAACCGAATTTCCCGAAGCGATAGCGCTGGAAACAAAAAAAAAATATCGTACTGTGAAAATAATTGTTTGTAAATCAATTTCTAATTAATTGAACGGAAAATAAAAACATGGGGCCCTTATAAATGTCTTCATAAATCACGCCGCCAAGTTTCATGTTTTTATTTTAAAAAAATGAGTCTGGGAATGTGTCTCAAAATTTTGAGTTGTTGAGCGTGGAAAAACATTCTTTTGAATACCGCCTTGCATTAAAAGCATAAAAAAAAACTTCTTAATAACACCATAAAAATAAGGAATGCGCTAGGCCTTTCGAAATAACTTTTTCTTTCTTCGTCAGGCGCAAAGACCTGCAATCAGTTTGAAGGCAGGAGCAAGACTAAAAGGAAATGGGAAGGAAAGAGGGACAAATTAAGAGAACAGCCAATAGGAAAGCAGAAGACATCAGCCAATCACAGAAGAGAATTACCTTGAATGCAGACCATAAAGAAAATTATGAAGAAAATTGAAAACAAAAATTGAAAAATTAAATTAAAATGTATAAGAAATGAAAGTAAAAATGGGATGAAATATAGAAAATATAAACAAACATAAAAGTTAATACCAAACAGAAAAAGTGTGTAATAATAATTATTATTATATGGTTCAGCTGATCAGGTTTTTCCAACCGGAAGAGTTCATGGTAGAATCAGATTTTTCAGAGTGCATGGTAGTGCACTCATGGTAGTAGTAAAATTGGGATTAAATGTAGAAAATATAACCAAACATAAAAGTTAATACCAAACAGAAAAAGTGTGTAATAATAATTATTATTATATGGTTCAGCTGAACAGGTTTTTCCAACATGCAGAGTGCATGGTAGAATCAGATTTTTCAGAGTGCATGGTAGTGCACTCATGGTAGTAGTAAAATTGGGATTAAATGTAGAAAATATAACCAAACATAAAAGTTAATACCAAAAAAAAAGTGTGTAATAATAATAATTATTATATGGTTCAGCTGAACAGGTTTTTCCAACCTGCAGAGTGCATGGTAGAATCAGATTTTTCAGAGTGCATGGTAGTGCACTCATGGTAGTAGTAAAATTGGGATTAAATGTAGAAAATATAACCAAACATAAAAGTTAATACCAAAAAGAGAAAGTGTGTAATAATAATTATTATTATATGGTTCAGCTGAACAGGTTTTTCCAACCTGCAGAGTGCATGGTGGAATCAGATTTTTCATTAACTATAACCTCGCGATTCAGATAAATAGCTAAATTTTCAAGAAAGTCCAATTCAGAGGGGCTATTGGCTGTTCTCTTAACTTGACCCTCTTTCCCTCAAATTTCCTTTCAGTTTTGCTCCTGCCTTCAAAGCGGTTGCACGTCTTCTTTGCGCCTGACGAAGAAAGATAAAGTTCTTTCGAAAGGCCTAGTGCATTCCTTATTTTTATGATGTTATTAAGAAGTTTTTTTTATGCTTTTATAGTATCACACCAGTTTATTCAATACTTTATTGTTTAAATTACATTTGAAGAAAAAAATATATATCATGAATTATGCTTTAATCACAACAATTTTTTGAATTAGTTTTATCGATACATACAAAAAAATATTCTGGATTTATTAAAAGTCAAATAAGTTGTTTTCAACCAGAAACTTTACTTAATAAATGAAGTGAAATAAGAACCCCATAGGAGTAAAACACATTTTATTAAGCAAATCTTTTTGTTCATAATATGTATATTTTATTTGAAAAAAGTAGAAGGTTGACAACTATTTTGATATTTTGAAATTTATTTTCCTCTATGTCTGTGAAATATTTGTTTTTTTCTGAATATAAACAGTCTAGCAGTATGATACATTATATGCACACACTGTTTTATATTTAACATTAAATCAAGTAGATATTCCATAATGCTTGAGATTTTAATATAAGCTGGATTTGAACATTTGAATAGTTTATAAAATAAAGACTTAGTTATTGAATATGAAGCAAATTTTTAACACTCAAATGTTGATATTGACAGTATTACAAAAAAAAAAAATAAATTCCCCGAGTTTGTAAGTTCTGATAACAGGAATGAAGCATTAACTGGTTACAAAATTTAGCCTAAAAATAAACAAAAAGAAAATAATGTACATAAAGTATTACTTAAAGCAAGGCACGAAATTTCCGCTCGCCAGCTCGCCATTGGCGAGCAAATATTTAAGGTTGGCGAGTAAGTTTCGTCTTTTGAAATGTTGTGCTTCAAATCAAACTGTATACGCTCAGAATATCGTGCCTGAATCTAGCGACACACGTTAAGTGTTTTAAAATCAAGTGACGGCATTTATCTTCCAAAAGAAGAAAAAATGCGGCGTTACCCACCACCATTTCTCTCCTACGGAGGTACGAACTTCCTCCGTCTGCATTCGTTCCCCCGCTTTCGCATGGCCCAAGCGCCAAGGCTGTTTTTTTCGCTTCAGAGGCCAAATCTGATCGCTCTTCATTCCTGCACGAAGTGAATCAAGTTTCGTCACCTAAGCTCAGCTGCTTGAAACACGGTAAAAATTATTCGCTTTCTCCCGAATTTTTAACATTTTAAAAATTGTTCATATTTTTCATGATTGTAAAATATTCTGGATTTAACAATGGTCAATTTCAATTCAGTTTGTCATAAATAGCTCATTTTTTGGGCAGGTGTGGTGGCCGAGCTACTGTCTGAATGAATGTAAAATAGTGGCGATCAAAATTTTTAGTCTGGCTAGTACCTTTTCAACTCAAATTTCTTGCCCTGACTTAAAGTATACTCTCAAAATAATAATAATAATAAAATAATAATAATAATGTTTTTTAAACGTTTGCTTTTATGCTTAGTTTTTTTTTTTCACTTTTTTGGTATTATTTCAATAAAATTAGGAAATAAAACAATACTTTTAACCAATAAAAAATTGGTCTTGTTCAGATATACATATTTGTTGTTGTCGCGTCCTGAAAAATGCCGTGGCACTTTCGTAGAAAAAAAGTTGCCAGAGCTTCAGGATAAATTGGTCTTCTAATGCGACCTCGTTATTAGACGACGGTACCCTCGTCAGACACAAAAGGACATTTTTGTGAAATAAAATTTAAAAATTAATTTCAGAAACACAAAAATTAATTAAAAAAATTAATTTTACAAAAAATATTTTTAGGGCCAATTTTACAAAAAAACAAAAAACAATGCAAGCAAAAAACACAAAATTTAATTTTAGAAATACATAATTGTAAAACAAAATTAATTTGGGTGGGATAGAGAATTTATAAAATAATATTTTTCAGCAATATCTTTATATACATGGCGTCGCAAAAAGACTGAAACGCGCAATTTTTTACCTGTTGGAGATATACATAAACAATGTTAATTGCAAAAATGTTCGAAATAAGGTAGGAATCCCGATTATGTTGGTGAAATAGACTAAAAATGGACAAAGGAATTTTTAGTGCCAATAAGCTCAGAAATTTCATAAAATTCATTGCATTATAATTTGGTAAATTTTGGTCGTAGAACAATGGTATTTTTACTGTTTTAATCGTCAGAGCATGGATAAAAGTTTTTTAAATATAGCTTACAGGTTACAGGCGCCGTATAAAAATTGAAAAAGTGTAACTTTTTAAAAAAATATCATCAACATAATCTTAATTCCAAACATATTTTGAACACTTCTGCAATTTGCATTGCCTATACGTATTTCTAACAGGTCAAAAATTAAAGCGCGTTTCAAATTGTTTGGGACACCGTGTAAGGTAAAGCCAGGAGAGATGACGCGGTCGGAGAGATTGCGCACATAGAGGTTCGGGGGGAAAGAGTAAAGTGAGCGCGCAGCGACTCCAGGTACTTGTACAACAGCAGTAGTGGAGTGTCTACTTGAAAGTGCACGTTGATTGTTTTGAGAGTCTAAGATAAAACGTTGCTAATTTGTTTTATTTTTCCAAAGTAAGTGCTTGAATTTTCATAGCCTCAGAATTTCCTCAGAATTTCTATACAATGTCAGTAGTACAAAATATTTTAAACTTAAACGATTTCTCATAAGATACTAATCTAGACTAACAATGTGAACATCAACGGTTCGATTTAGTAGCGGCCATGTTTAAATAAAAGGCCGCGCAATTTCTCCTACCGAAATGGGAGAGTTTGCGCATCTGCTACTTAGGAGAGATGACGCATTCTTCCCATTAGTTTCCATGCTAGGAGAGATTACGCAGCTTATTGGTAAATTTGCATTAAAAAATGAAAAATGAAAATGGACTAATTTTATGTTAAACGTGTTATCAAGTAACTTAATGTTATTTTGTAATCTTATCTGGACTTACTTTTTCTGATTCTTTATTTTTTTTTCTTTAATTAAAATTTGTTAATCGTTTTTAAAATTATTTCCTTTTTCTGATTCTTTAATCATTAGGTTGAAATATTCACTTCTAATACAATAATATTTGTTCACAAAAACCTTACAACAATGTCATTTAAGTGTAATTACTATTTTTAACAATATAATTGTAGTTATTATTAGTAACAATCTCTCCTACCCATGTGCGCAATCACACCAACCCTGTAAGGACAGATTGCGCAAAATAACTTTCTTGGTTTTAGTACAATTGTTCTATTAAATTGCAACATTACAACGAGATAGCAATGGAAATGCATAAAAAACAAATGAGGTAAAAATTATTCATGGATAGTTTAGCAAAAAAATCATATTTAGATTTTTTATTGTTATTCTTTTGAATTGTGCGCAGACTCTCTTAGCTTTACCTTATTACTTAGCAACTATTTAAATCCGAAGAGCTTTATAAAATCAGAATTCTTTCACCACAAACTGAAGAAGCTGTACAGAATTTAAACTACTAAATATATTTAAATGCTAACAATTTCGACAGTCTTTCATTGATCTTTTGTCAAATTAACGAAGTCACGCCTCATTCCGATTGATCCTACCATGCTGAAAGAAATCTTTTCAACGGTCACGGAAATCTTTTCAGTCATTATGCATTATTATTGGCTTTAGAGAATTATTTATTTGGATACTTATCTCATTAATATTTGGAAATTAAAGCTTTAAATATTCATGGTGAATCTAACCGACCGTTTGCGAAAATTAAGGTTTTAAACTTTGAAACTGTCTTAACCCTTCTTTGCATGAGTTTTTCTTTTACAATTGTGTTTTTTTATGCATATATTAAATTTTAGACACCAGAAATTTTAAGATAGATTTTTAACTTTGTTCAGCAACATTGTTCACGGGAAATTTAGTGGATTAATATTTCTATATAAATATAGTGGTGGCGAAGAAGTTGATTTATTTATTAAAAGTTAAATAAACAGTGATCGAAATTTACATCACTATGCAATTAAGGGTTAAAATGTAAATAGTGATTAATTAAAAAGTATATATAAATTAAAATGTAATTTTCTTTATAATGTAGTAACTCCTCTATACCGACCCGATAAAAGATGGTGAGTGGTAGCGAGATCGGATCGCTGGCACAGAGAATTTCTCGTATAAATTAGAAAATAGAATTTATTGCATACCAATATTAATTCTAATGAAAATATGTACAAGAAAGTTAATTACAGCATTTAATTATTTTTCGTGAGTCAATCGCTTATAAATTAATGACCTCTTGACTCCAAGTGTAACTGAAACAAACAAAAGTCTCTAAACATTACAGACAGTCGTGACTACAAAACAAAGTTCATTCGGACCAAGGCTCGTCCGTTCCTTCTCTTCGGAAGATCTACTAATACTCGATAATTCTGAGTCTAAGAACTCTCACTCTCGCACTTGGTGTGCTTTTTCACTTCGCTGGGATTTTCACCGGATACCTGCTGTATCAATTCTCGAGGTCGGACCTCACTAGCGCTTACACCACGCTGAGTTAGAAACTGACGTTTCCTTTTCCCTTCTCCAGAGAGTCAACACTCTCCTTTTCGATCTCTCCAAAAACTGTCCTCTCTCACTTTTTCATTCTCGCAGGAGAACTTCTTCTGGGGGCGGGGGCTTTGTCGAGGCGGGCCCCTCGAAACTCTCCAGCCTCTTAGCAGCCTTGAGATCCCTCTGTTTCGTTTTCACTAAGTCCGTCATTGGACGTTCTAAGACAAAGGGCAAAGTTTCGGGCGCAAACCTAAAAATCGTGTGCAGAGATCGCTTCTCTCGCAGATGAACTCTTTCCCACGAACTCGGCAAGGATCAAAGCATAAGACCCCTTTTTGGGTAACGCCTTACCACTTCATCACTGTCCGAACTTTCAGCTCACAGTACAATAGAATTCGGCGTCTGCTAGTCTTCAAGGCAAAAATAGGGAGGGAAGGTATGCAGTTAAGTGCACTCACAGGAAATGCTAGAATGACACATAGTGCAGCTGGATGTCGAAGCTCAAATTCTTTACAGCACCTCCTCCTCAAACGATTCTTAAGGGTGAAACACTAAGAATCTCTAAGAGTCGGATAAAGAATTGCAAGCTCAAATTACATCAGAGTGGCAAGAAATAAAACATACATGAATAAGATAATACTACCTTCCTTTTTTTTTCGCGCTCTGATAAGAAATCATGAACATAGAATGAAATAAAACACAGTGAAATAAAAAATAAAAAATAAAAAATCTTAAAATAATTATATACAAAAGTTTATCAAGAAATCTCCTTAAACTCGATTCAGACAATCAACATGCGGAATGTCTTTGCCTGCGCGATGAGAAATGGCATAATTATAAGGTTGCAGAGCTAAGGACCACCTTAATAATCTGGGATTATTTCCAGAATTTCTTTTTAGAAACACCAAAGGATTGTGATCGGTTTCGATAGAAAAGTTTTGTCCATCAATATAATGCCTTAACTTTTTTATCGCAAAAATAATCCCTGCACACTCTCTTTCAGTGGCGCAGAAACTTTTCTCACTATCAGTAAATTTTCGACTTAAATATATTATGGGGTGCTCTTCCGATCCCTCTCTTTGAGCCAAAACCACGCCAATATCTAAGTCACTAGCATCAGTTTGTACAATGAATTCTTTCTGAAAATTAGGAGCGTAAAGCACCGGTTCTTCAGTAAGCTTCATTTTCAAAGTCTCAAAGGCTTTTCCCATTTCGTCGCTCCATGCAATCTTTTCTTTTTTATTTTTCCCTTTAAGCGCCCTCGTTAATGGTTCTACAATCACTGCATAATCTTTTATGTACCGGGAATAATATCCAGCCATTCCCAAACATCTACGAATTTCAGTTTTCGATTTCGGAACCGGTAATTCCTTAATTGCCCTTACTTTCGCCTCAGCTGGCCTCCGTCTACCCTCACCTACAATATGCCCAAGATATTTTACGGTTTTCTGAGCGAACTTGCATTTCGCCAATTTGATTTTTAGTTTCGCGTCATTAACCCTTTTTAATACTATTTCTAGATGACGCATATGGTCCTCCCAACTGTCTGAAAAAAACGCCATATCATCTAGATACGGTAAACAGAAATTCTTAAGTGCGTTTATTTCCCGCGTTAGGATATCTGCTAACTCCACCCGTTTTCTGTAAGGCTTTACTAAACTCAAGTGAGAAATCTGGGATTTCTGTCGCCTCCCAGGAACATTCACAATACAATTTGTTTCCGTAATTATTGACTCCTTTCTTCCCGGCCCTATCCGACTATCTGACATTTTAATTGGCTTTCTGGTAGTTAAAACTAAAACCTCATCTTTCACATTAAGCTTCCGTTTTACCGCCTTTCTGTCAAACCAAAATTTCCTCTTTTCTCGTTTTTCTGACACATTTTCAACGGCTAAAACTCGACCTCTTTTTAACCTGTTCGTGAGATTAAACACACATCCCTTCACGAATGTATTCTCCTCCGTTTCTCTTATCCATTCTCCAAATACTAACGCTTTCAAAAGCTTTCTAACTTTTCGATGCCAACATGCAATACTATCGCTTATTGTGCGACACACTCTCGGATTTTTCAACTTAACACCGAACCTTTTTAGAAATGCGGTAGTTAAATCGTTTATCAATCTTTTCCCAAGGTCCAAGTATTTTGACACATTTCCTTTAACCTTCCCTTTCCCTAAGTGTAATGACACTTTTTCAAGGCACGCGCCAAAAATATCTACCTGATAAGGCAATGGGACAAGCACCTGCTTCCTCGCACTCACGCGATTTTCTCTGGCTTTTGCCACTATCAAAGAATCTCCTGCATTACAATGCGTTTCTTCAATTTCCCCTTTCCCTCTAATCTCTTCGAGAGATGGATACCTGTCATTTTCCATTTTACTAACCCCTCTTTCAATGTTTGCTAAGAACGAAGACTCCTCACATATCGGCAAAGGCGATAATCCTTTATCCACACTGACCAGTTCAATAGGGCTTTCTAGATTTTCACCCTCTAGTTTTGAATTCAACGCTTCCGCTTCACTGCACTCGCGAAAAATTCCCCCTTCTTTTTCTTCCTCGGAATTCAAAGTTTCCGCTTCCACATTCCCGCTAGAAATATCCTCTTCTTTTTCTTCCTCGGAAATCATAATTTGTTTATTTACCGGATTCGGAGCTGGGCCACCCTTTTCCCTCGTTTGAGCGCGTGTCAAAACTGCATTCATCAATTCGGGTTTTTTCTTCGCCTGTTCTAACAATTTCTGAGTGCGATTACCCAATAAATAGTAGTACATATCTGAATTTCTATTGTTAACTCCTGCCTTGGTTTCAATGACCCCCACACCTTCAATTTCTAACGTGACTTCTGCTATAGGTAAACAATACAATTTCCTGTCCACCGGTGTTTTAATCCAAACATGATCTCCATTCAAATTATCTTGACTGACTAAATGGTGCGGGACCAAATCTATCTGGCTCCCACTGTCCTTTAAAGCAGTTGCCTGAATTCCATTCACTAATACTTTACTCAAATAAGGGAAGAAAGTTTCTTCAAGTGTCGGCATACTTATTAAGTGACCGACCCGTGCAACATCTCTCTTTTTAATTTCCGGACAATCTACTTTGTAGTGCCCGCTTCGAAAACACGCATGACACTTAACTTCTCGCCTTTTTTCGTAAACCCTTTCCCTTTCTTTATGATCATCGCGATCCCTCCAGTTAAAGTTAGTCTCCGGATTTCTGTTACTGTTTCGCCCATTTTCAAAAGTTCTGGGTCTTTCAAATTTCTTCTCTAAAGGGAGTTTCGTATTCCAAGTTTTTTTTGACGGGCGCTTGATTGCCTCGTACGCATCTAAAAGCCTCACTAACTTTTCGGGATCTTTAATCTCCGCCCAGTTATCTATAAAATGTTCGCGCATTTCTGGAGACGCTCTCCGTTTGATTTGGTCCGTGACAAGCAAATTTTTCAAACCCTCAAAATCCGAAACTTGTAAGCATGACAGCCATCCTTCTAAAAAACTATTAAGTTCAAAGATCAGGTCCTTCCAAACTGAATTAGGATTTCGGGGATGCTGACTAAATTTTTGTCTGTACGTCTCTGCATTCAAACGATATCGTTCTAACAATTTTTCTTTCACATATTGAAAATCATCAATTTTGTCTTCGGGTTCTCTCAAAATTAGCTCGGCCATTCCCACAGGTAATAATGATAGTAAATTCGTCACCAACTCATCCGAATTTAGATTACATTTTTTTGCCTGTCTCTCGAATAAATTCAAAAACAACGAAATATCCGAATTCTTTTCATCAAAGCGATGCATAATTGTTTTTAGGGGTAAATGATTCGTTCTAACTGAGATGCTACTAGATGCGGTACTCCGGTCATCTGACTCTTGCGTCGCTTTTAACCTAGCTAACTCATGTTCCCGCTCTTTTTCTTCCTTATCTGCCAATAATTTATTTTCCCTATCTTTTTCTATAAGTTTAATCTGCGCTAAGGCTAGCTCTTTATCAAATCCCTCTGACGACTCTATTTTTTTTTATAATTTTCGGTACAGTATCATTTTCCTCTAAAATGACCTCAAATTCGTAAGCTAACGTTTGCAAATCAGCTTTCCTAAAATATTTAAGCTCCGACATTTTTAAAGTATAAAATTAGAAATTATCTTTCCCACAAATATGAAACAATACAATAAGATTAAATCAAATCCTACCAAGTGCGTCAAAATATTACCAAAATATACGCTCATAAAAAGTACGCATAACAATAATATATAAGAAATATGCAACATATAAAATTAAGCAACCCTATCCTATCGTCCACATTCACCTTGGTATTTGGTTATAAAATACATTTGGGATAAATTCTACACAAAACAAAAATTTCAAATTCAAAAAGCACAGTAAAAATATTTTAAATTGCAAAAGTCTCATTCAATTCCCTTTTTTTTTTTTTAAATCAATGGTGGTCTTAATCTCTGCATCCACTCTTAAAAAATTTAGAATAATTCACAAAAAACATATAAAATCAACTCTGTTATCGTAAAATATGAAATGCGTTCAATACTTTTTTTTTTTTCAATGAACTCTCATTTATAGATTCAGCTAAAATTTTGTAACACTGCACAACTCTCAGTTTGCATTAAATTAATTCAACAATAATTTAATTTTTAACTACAAAATTTGTCTATTAAATAAGTTACAGTAATCTCGGAAGTATCTCATCATACTTTTTTTTTTCTACCGGAAAAATTTCTCAAAATATTTACTCTCACAAAAATAAACATACAACTTTTTTTTTTGAAGCCTACAACACCTATACAAACACTAATAACAATTAAAGCCACTCTGAGTATAAAAAGAGCTTACCTCCATTACTAAGAGTCTTTCAGGGCGTCAGAAGCACAGACTTCAGAGATTCTCAGGAGCACAGACGGGGTTCTCTGTCACACTTTTCGGATGGGGGAACACTCTCCAGAATTCTTGGTAGATTTCTCTTTCTGATGGGGGAACACTCTCCAGAATTCTTGGTAGATTACTCTTTCTGATGCTGTGTTGATCCACAGGGGCGTCTAAGGAGACTCAGGTCACAAGTCACAAGGAGACTCTTTCTTGGAGCACTTTGATGATTTAAATTTCGGAGTCCACTCTTTGTCTTTGAAGATTGTCATTAATTTTTGCTAATTAATCCATCACCGCAAGCCACCAGTTGTAGTAACTCCTCTATACCGACCCGATAAAAGATGGTGAGTGGTAGCGAGATCGGATCGCTGGCACAGAGAATTTCTCGTATAAATTAGAAAATAGAATTTATTGCATACCAATATTAATTCTAATGAAAATATGTACAAGAAAGTTAATTACAGCATTTAATTATTTTTCGTGAGTCAATCGCTTATAAATTAATGACCTCTTGACTCCAAGTGTAACTGAAACAAACAAAAGTCTCTAAACATTACAGACAGTCGTGACTACAAAACAAAGTTCATTCGGACCAAGGCTCGTCCGTTCCTTCTCTTCGGAAGATCTACTAATACTCGATAATTCTGAGTCTAAGAACTCTCACTCTCGCACTTGGTGTGCTTTTTCACTTCGCTGGGATTTTCACCGGATACCTGCTGTATCAATTCTCGAGGTCGGACCTCACTAGCGCTTACACCACGCTGAGTTAGAAACTGACGTTTCCTTTTCCCTTCTCCAGAGAGTCAACACTCTCCTTTTCGATCTCTCCAAAAACTGTCCTCTCTCACTTTTTCATTCTCGCAGGAGAACTTCTTCTGGGGGCGGGGGCTTTGTCGAGGCGGGCCCCTCGAAACTCTCCAGCCTCTTAGCAGCCTTGAGATCCCTCTGTTTCGTTTTCACTAAGTCCGTCATTGGACGTTCTAAGACAAAGGGCAAAGTTTCGGGCGCAAACCTAAAAATCGTGTGCAGAGATCGCTTCTCTCGCAGATGAACTCTTTCCCACGAACTCGGCAAGGATCAAAGCATAAGACCCCTTTTTGGGTAACGCCTTACCACTTCATCACTGTCCGAACTTTCAGCTCACAGTACAATAGAATTCGGCGTCTGCTAGTCTTCAAGGCAAAAATAGGGAGGGAAGGTATGCAGTTAAGTGCACTCACAGGAAATGCTAGAATGACACATAGTGCAGCTGGATGTCGAAGCTCAAATTCTTTACAATAATAATGTTCCCCTTCTTTTATCACTTATTCTGCTGTTAAGTAAGGCTATTAAGCGAAATAGAGGTACCCAAAAGTACCCTTTTTCTCGGGATATGCCGAAGCAATTTACTCTTATATATATATATATATATATATACATATATTAACTATCAATATTTTAACTATCAATAATTTGATAGTTTTTTTTTTAAGTAATACAGTCGAACCTCGTTAACACGAACACTCAAGGGGAAACTTTTTTTGTTCGTGTTAAAAGTAGTTCGTGTTATCCGAACTTAAATACATTACACACAACTGGACTGAGCAATCGGAAACTGTTCGTGCTAAAAGTAATTCGCGTTAAGCGTGTTCGTGTTAACGAGGTTTGACTGTAGTAATAAAAAAAAAAAAAGAAAGAAAGAAAGAAAGAAAAGAAAAGACAAGAAAAAAAGGGTAAAAGGGTTTTAAACCGTTTTCTTGGCAACTGCTATTGTTCTGTTGTTAAACTTAAAACATTCATAGAGCACTCAACCAACTGCTATAACTGTTGCTTAAAATATTATATTATTTAAAAATATAAGTATTTGGTTTTCCGGAAACTCGTGCCGTTTCAGAAAATTAATTCGTACAGAAAATTTCTACCTGTTAATTATTAAGACTTCAGCTATCGGAATTAACGTTTAATAATTAAATGGTAGAATTTTCCGGTACGAATTAATTTTCCCAAACGACACGAATTTTACGACACAACCCAATAGTACGCATCGGTAAAAAATATTAAAAAATATTAACATTATTTGCTTTTTAAGTCCTTTGAAGTAACAAAACAATTATTTTGCTTTAGATTATGTCATTCTTTATTATTTACGTCTGTGCCTTGTTTGCGTCATGTTTTATCTCCGTCTCGTGAAAAGTATGTAATAAAATTCTTCGGAGTGTCAATGTCAATGAAATTTGTTTTCAGAAGCATTTTGTATCAGATAATTATTTATTAACCATCTGAGCATAGGAACCGTAAGAAACGTTCTTCGTCGTCCATCAGGTCTTGTAAAAGACATGTGACAAAATAATATTTCATTGGGGTTGGCTTTTTTTATACATATAGCGAATAAATATGTAAGGTTTTGAAGCACAATATTTACAATAAAATATCCACAACAGCATCCATAATTATACATAATAAAACATTGCATTGTTATGATTTTATAAATTTCTAAATTGATGTGCATAAATTTCAAACTGTAATATTTAAATAAAAACTAATTGTATGTGAAATGATATTAAAAAATATCTATTTTTTTTTTGTTATTTTCCAATTAATATATATATATATATATTAATAATTGATTTTGCACCTATTTAGTTTTTCAATATCTGTACATTTTTATTCAATTTTCTTTACACGAGGCATCGTGGGTGATCGGGCAATTTGAGTGAAATAAATTCGGCTCAGGCCTATTTACTCAAACATAAATCAGTTATGATTTACTTATATTTATGGAATATTGCCCTTGATAATATGTTTCACAATATAAGTTTCCATTTTCCCCTTGTAATATCTTCACATTTTGCACATTTTTTTTTTCTTCCGCATATCTTTATTTATTTTTTCCACTTATTTCATTTTGAGAATCTTGCATTTCTGGTTATATGTCTTTGTATTGTATTATAATTATCGGTTCATATATTGTCGTTTTTTTATGTAATTTAATGGTTATCATACATAAAAGTTTTATTATATATATATATATGTGTGTGTGTGTGTGTGTGTGTGTGTGTGTGTGTACATATAATAGTCTTCCTAACAGTAGAATCTTTAAGAACTGCACTTTCACAGTTAAACGAAGAAGCTGGGAAAATTTTGAACTACTAAATACATTCATATGCTATCAATTTCGTCAGTCTTTCATTGATTTCTAGTCAAATTAACTATGTCACGCCCCATTCCAATTGATTCTTCCACGCTTAAAGAAAGATCTTCAACGGTCACGAAAATCGTTTCAGTCATGAATTTTTATTATTGGCTCTAGAGAATACAGTTAGAGATATTTAATCCATTAATAGATGGATTTTAACCTTAAAAGATTTATATCTCACACACCTAATTGAGATAATTATTATTTAAATTTTGTAATCATTTTACATTAAAAATGGGAAACGCCATAAAAATTTATTGATAAAGAAAAGCTTTTTCATTATTATTATTATAATTTATATACTTTTCTGTGATTTTTTTCCGGTTTCACAGCACAATTTTCAGGTTGTAAAGTACGTGGATCACTTTGTAAGTTGTATGTGTGTTTTTTCTTTTAAAAATGTTGTTGTTTTTCTTTTCTATAAATCTTGTTATCTCGAAGCGTAAAAAGATGTGGCTGTTTCTTTATTTTTTAAAGTTGTTGAGTAAGGATTTTTTAAAAATATAAATGTGAAATTGTCTTTTGTATATAATGTTTCAGGGTATAGTGAAGAAGGGTTTCTGTATCGATTGCCAATGTTAGTATTTCGAAAGCTATTTGAGAGTTTTGGATAAAGTACGGGAGCGTCCCCAAATTTTGAGAACGTAGTTCAAGTATGGTGAGTTAGCTTCACCTATTTGATGTAAAACTGAAATCCAAATTTTTAATAAATTTTTGAAGTTTAAAATAATAGTAGAAGGATATAAATTTGAGAGTTTTTAGAGCTTTTATGTTGAAACAGCTTTTAAATTTGGTCATAGTTTACGAGTGTTTTCTCATGTGGATATTTTGAGTGAAGGAAAATATTTTTTGAAATCATAAAACGCGAGTGCTTTTTTACGTAAGCCAAGCTTATACGATGATTTTTAGCACATAAGTCGGACTTATGTGTAAGATTGTGAATAATTACTACTGCAGAGTTCTGCCAAAAATATGTGAATCGTATTTAACGGAATTAATGTGGCATCAATTTCACGAAAAAATCAGATATCTTCAGAAATCCTAAATAAAAAGAGCCAACTTAACTGCAAGCCGCTTAATCTCCCGCAATCGGGCTGCCCATGATTAGAAAATGATTTTAAAAAAAGTCATGGTCGAAAAATATTTTAAAAACCATAAGAAAACGGTACATTGTGATACAGTTTTCAAACAAATGACATTTGAAAGTACATACTCTCCCTACCCGACGGTGTAAAAATTTAAATTGTGCAATGTTTTGAAAGTTTAAAAAAAAAAAAGAGTAAAAGTGAAATTTATTGGTTAGATAGTTTCTACCGTCAATATGACGTCAGCTTTACTGACAGACTTCTTTACCACTAGAAAAATGAAAATTGGTATAATTTAGTCTCTGTATACTGCTCCTATTTAAAAAATTGTATTCGTATTCGGAAAGTAGATACGATTCCCAGTCGAACGGTACTTCTCGCATCTGTCGGGACAATTTTGTGATAAAATAATATAGATTGGTGTGTTTTTTATTTCCACGACTGTATATTCCTATGAAAAATTTTAAAACTGTAGTACATTACATAACATTGCATCCAGGGACGCTAGGTGAGCGTGTGTAATGCGTACTATACACGCAGCACTAAAATGAAATTAACGCTTAAAAGAACTATCATCAGTAGTGCTAATGTAACGAGTCCTTTGAGTGAATACTAATTGACGGTTAAGAATTATTTTATTTATTACTAGCTGACTAGCACAGCGTTGCCCGGACCCGTGGACCTTAAATATACCTCGCGTTTGTATGATTTTATACCTTTCATCCGATTTTGTATGAATTTATATTTTTTAATGGAAAAATTCGCTCAAAAATATTGATATTAAATTGACGTAGGACTTTATGGAAGAGTCGGTGTTAAAAAACCTTTCATAAGTGAAAAAAATCAGCGGGTCCGATTGGCGTTTGCCAAGGAACAGGTCAAGTGAAAACCGGAAAAAGTGCTATTTTCCGATTAATCGAATTTTCAACCCTTTTGGGAGTGATGACGGACACTACGTCCGACGACCTAAAAACAAAAGGCATGATTCGAGATATGTTATTCCTACAATGAAGCATGGCGGAGGACACGTTATGCTGAGGTGAGCATTTTATGGAAAAGGTGTCGGGCCGTTAGTTGAAATCCGCGGCAAGATGAATGGTGAAATGTTTAAGGATATCTTGCAAGATGATTTGCTGCCTTATTGGAGGAAAAATTGTGTTCACAACTATTTGTTTCAGCATGATAACGACCCAAAGCATACATGCAAGATCGTCAAGCAGCGGTTTTCGCACAAAAAAAAATCGCTTTTGAAATGGCCAGCCCCATCACCCGATCTAAATCCAATAGAAATTCTTTGGAACGAACTTGACAAACGTGTACGGAGTTATAAATATTCCAATTCAGCAGAAATTTACAAAAAATTGCAAGAAGGGTGGAAAAAAACTTACAACAGACGATCTTCAGCCGTTCATTGAATCGATGCCATGTCGCTGCGCCGCAGTACTTATTGCTAAAAGTAGGACGACAAATTACTAATTGTAAATGTTGTTGATCACTGTTATTTTCTACATAACACCATTTTTTTCTAAACTTGCCGACATTGCCGGAAACTGTTGAGAACATGCGTTTTCCTTTGCAATTAATTTTGTCAATTAAATTTATTGATATTTAATTGTTATTTCAGTTAAGTTTCTAACTATTATGTCAATAAAATGTATAAATATAACTTTCAGATTTCTCTTCATATGGGTATACTTACAAATTAACCAAACATTTTATGCTTGCTGGAAAGTTTTTACCACCGCTGTATATATTCAAATTATTTACTACCAATAAAATATCATAAAAATTTAAATTATAGTTTCAACCTTATAGTAAATAATGAAATTAATTTTCTTGATCTTAAGATAATTCTTAAAGATAATAAAATTTTGTTTGATATTTATGACAAAAGAAATGATTTTACATTTAAAGTTAACTTATTTACTAATTATAAGTCTTGTATACATAAATCAGTATTTGTAAATATTTTACTAAATTTTGCACATAGAATAAACAATCTTTGTTCTAATAATTTTAAAACTCAAAATTTAAAACTTATTCTTCAACATGCAGTAGAATATGGCTATCCCTTTTATTTAGTTAAGTCAATTTTACGAATATAAATTTTGCTTTCATTGGGGTTTATATGTTTGCACATTCTATCTGTTAAAACACTTACATTTTGATTACTGATATATTTGGCTAAAGAATGAATTCCTTTATGTGAGAGCTGAGTGGGAATATTTTGGTTAAATATCTTTTATTAATTAAAAAATTTAAATAGTAAATTCTAATTTTTTTTTCTTTTTCTTTTCTAGGGAGAGAACTTTAAATATAATATTGTTCCAATAAGTGCGTTGCCATATTGGAGATTTACTGGGGGTTTTTTTTTTCCTTGCCAGGTAGAGAACTTTTAACAATATAGTTAAATGCGTTTTTATTTTTTATTTTTTTATTTTTTATTTTTTGCAAGATATTAGATTCAATACGTGAGGTTAACATATTGGAAATGTTTGGTTATTTTTAGCTATCAGTGTGTGAAATCTAATTTTATTTTTCTGAATAAATAATATTTAGCAAGATGTTAGTTCCATTAAGTGCGTGTAGCCATTTTGGTATTTCTTTTAAACTTGCATTGTTATTTATAAAATGAAAATCTAATTTTATTTTTCAGGGTTAATAATATTTTACAAGATGTTAGTTCCAATAAGTGCATGTAGTCATATTGGTAAATCTTTTAAGCTTGCATATAATTATTTATAAAATGAAAATTTAATTTGACTTCTACAATAATATTTTAGATTATATGGGTTTATTTATGTTTTGAAATTATTTAAATGTTGACATATGTAAAAATAAATAGATAAAATAATTTTATACTGGAAAATTTACTTAATCAAAATAATTAATAGTTATTTAGATATTGTTTTAATCTTTAACTAGATGGCAGCACCATATAATGATTTTAAAAAAACTATTACTATTATTCTTTAGTATTATTTTTTAGTTATTGTTTATTATAAAACCAGATGGCAGCACCATATAAATTTTCACAATTTTTTTTTCTCTTTTACCTGAAAACTTGGAATACAAGTGAAATTTTTAAATATTCCAATAATATAATATATATATTAAAATTATTTAAGTTAAAAAATATTTTTAGTAAATGAATTTATAGTTTTTATATTATTTATTTGTATTTTTATATTTTAAATTAGAAATAGTTAAAATCACAATGGTTAAATTAATAACTGCTACTTTTAGAAAATTAACTGTAATTTTAACTTGTACGTTTGAATTCACTTATTAACTTTACCATGTGCTTAGCACAAAACATTTTTGGCTTCGGATTCTGGACAAATTGATGTTGTAATGTATAGATTTTCTTTGTCTTCCTTTGTATTTATTTGTTTATAAATGGATTTATTTTCTTCCGTTTGATTTGTAGTGTTCTATTTTCAAAGGTATCCTTTTTTTTTTTCAATTTCTTTCCAATGATTGTTAGGGCTTGGAATTGTCACAAAATTTTGGCTTTAAGCTTGTGACAGTTACAGAAAACAATCATTCTTTGCTTATAATGTGGTTTCCCAGCCCTTGAAAAAGTAAATCACATTATAAGCTTGCATTTGTGTTTTTTTTTTTTACTTATGTTTCACTTTTTGAATAAATACTTCATTTGTTAGGACTATGTTTTATAATGTGTAATTTGACATAGCTATTTGGGGTAATAATTTCATTGCATTTGGTCAGTTATTTCTGTTTCAATGGTTAATTTTTGCAATAAGTTTATATATATATATATATATATATATACAGGGTGTTCTAGAAAGGACTCCCCAACTTTGAAATGACATAATTTCGAAACAGTGAGAGATAGAAATGTGAAACAAGTTGAATGTTAAACAGATAGGTCTGGAATTTGTTATACACGAATGTGAAAAAATAGTTCCAATATTGGATAATAGGTGGCAGCACAAGCACATGGAACTTTAAATGGTACTCAGAAGGACAGAAATTTCATTCATGCGTCTGTTTCATTGCTGACACGTGTAAAAAAGTTGTATAGAATTAGAGAATAATTCGGAATTCATGAATATCATGCCGTATTCACCATATTCCCCGGATCTGAATCCATGCGACTTCTTTTTGTGGGGTTACTTGAAGGACGCTGTTTATTCTAAGAATCCCCAAACGTTGGAACAGCTCTAACAATTCATCTGTGAGGCATGTGCATCCATTTCAATAGAAGTATTGCAACAAGTGATTTCGAACGTTACCTTTAGGTTGCGTCATGTTGTTGCTGAAAAAGGTAACCATATCGAAACCATTGTAATGTGATTTTTATCTCAGTTCAAACAGCTGACTTTCAGGAACTATTTCAAAGACACAGCTTTGTGATTGCAGCGCCCTCTCGTGTCCAATCTTGGAACTATTTTTTTAAATTGATGTATAAAAAATTCCAGACCTATCTGTCTAACATTCAACTTGTTTCACATTTCTATCTCTCACTGTTTCGAAGTTATGTCATTTCAAAGTTGGGGAGTCTTTTCTAGAACACCCTGTATATATATATATATATATATTTAATAGTTTCTGTTGTCTGAATTCTTTGAAATTTTATCAGTTATAAATATAACGGTTTTCCAGCCCGTGTAAAAATTCCGTTAATAATACTGATATCTAGTTGTAAATAAAATATGTTTTCTTCTTGCTCTTTTGTTGTTTTGCTTTCGCACCGGGTCTTTAACATAACAAAAAGTTCTTATTATCCGAACTCTCTGCCATTGTAACCGGTTATAAATACAACTGTATCCAATCTCTCTTCAAAAATTTTATGAAAACATCTGCTTATTTAGTAGCGAATATAGGAGCCGAAGTCGCACCAAACATTGTTTACATCAAAAATTTCTCAGATATTGTTTTTAATACTTCTACTCGTCCAAGCATTTAGACATTTTTATAGGTGATGTAAATCCAGTCTGCCGAGATGCTCTAAAAAAAATCACAAGTGACCTGCTGTCGCGAATGTTTCAGGAGAGTTAAAATTCATATTTTTCAAAACCAATTAGACCGACGAAGGGAAGAAGGTTTCACCTTTGAATAGGTATTTTTTGTGAATCGGTATCTTTGAAATCGTACCTTGAGTCAACGTCGCTAAAGGGAAGAAGACATCAACTCCAAAAACGAACAATTTTGCACAAAACATTTCAAAAGAGTTAACAAGAATATTCCTTCGAACTGATTGCGGCGTTTAAGACGTATAAATACAAAATTTAAGAATATGTTTTCCATTTTTCGTATTCCGTTAGCCGATGGAGCGTTAAGACAAATGGCCAAGAAAACAAACAAACAAAACAGCATTACGTTCTTTCCTTTTACACGCTCCGAAAACCAGGGACTGAGCATGCGCGGGGGCGCTTGCCAATTTTCAGAAAAGACGATGAATTACAATGTTTACGATGTACGGCGTTTACGATGAATTTTTGATTAATATCTCGGCTAATTATCAAAAAATATAAAATCTGAGTCTTAGGCCGCCGCAGAATTCGCGAAGCGCGGCGTTTCGCGTGATTTTCCTTTGCTACGTCTCTTTTATACCGAGACACTTGCGGAAACCAGGCAGAAAGGGAAAAAAAATCTGAAAATTGAAACCGGATAAATTTAAAAGGGAAATTTATTAAATTAAAGACACCGAATTGCGGGTAGAGATGGGCTCAAACATTAAAACTATCAATAGATCCTTGCGGCTTCGAGCTCTATGTTCGAGGACCAGATTTGGACTATCGTCATAGAAATTTTCAGACGTCTGTGCCCGCAAGATTTTTTTAGCCATCGCACACACACGCGCGCGCGCACAGATCAAAACTGTCTTTTAATGGTATAGATGAAAAGTACAGAGAATACAGTTTTTAAATAGTCATTTTAATTGCAACTATTTTTTAACTAAATATGAAACGTGCGCACTAGACACTAGTCACAAAAAGAAAATATATTAGTATTTCATCGTTACTGAAAGGTATCCGAAAAAGAGCTCACATTTTAATTTTAGAATTATTTAATTTTAGACATTTGAATTTTGGATATTAAAACGTATTTTTAATTTGAACACTGATAATGTTTTTAGTTTATTTGAAAATAGAGATATTCAGCAAATACTCATCCTTTCTGAGGCAGCACATATTTATAGCTTTGATTTTGGATAGCATGGATTGCGCCAGTTTCACATAGTAAAGCCCGAGTCTAACCCAAAACTCGGAGGCCCAAGTATTTTCTTGTTTTTTTTTCTTTTGTGTATGCTGCATTCCTTTAAAATAATTTTAATTCTAGATTAATGTTAATAAAATAAAATGACATTTTCAGTTTCAAAAATTCAAACTAGGCCGAGTCGGATCTGAATTTTATTGACGTTTGGACGAGGAGGGTCGAATTTTTAACTACTATGCAGCGCTAACTACTATTTTTAACTACTATACGCGATCCTAAATGGGTTTCGGGTGGACTGAGCATAAACAATTCTGCCTGTGATGACCTGTAAACAGACATCCTTTCCCTTACTCCTTTTTTTTCATTAAATTTCAAACTCCCTTCTGCAATTTGATTACATCAGCGCTTTCCAACCTTTTTTCTTTCACGTACCCCTTTGCTTAGGCTTTTCATTTCGGAGTATCCCCTGTTTATCATTATTACCCACCACCCCCTCTCTTCCCCCACATATTATTAAAATCTTCATCTCCTGTGAATGAAAATCTATATTTCAAGAAATATGCATTATTATATTTTCTATTCATTAAGGGACCACTGATTTTTAGGGCTCAAAAATGGTCCACCAACTGAATACGAATAATGTTTAACAGAAAATTTCATCATAGGTTTCTACAGTATTTACGCAAAAATTTACCTCCGAAGGTGGTTTCTGCAAAATTTTGAAGAAAAATCTAAAAATAAAAATTTCCTAAGAAAATACGGTATTAAAAAAGCGGACCATTTGGGCGCCCCGTGTTTTCAGTTTTATTTGAAGTATTAGGTTTATCAGTTATCAGAATAAGTCTATTAACGGCTAAGCTGAGGTTATCTTGCAAATCTAAATAATCAAATTGTTTCGAAGAACTCTTAAGAATTCCGGATTTCAACGAGTTATCCATTTTAAACATAAAACCAAATCATTCAAACAATAAGTAAACACTTAAAATTAAATACTCTTTAAAGGGAAGAAAGCTTTCCAATTAATATACGTTAATTATATAAGTCCGCCTATTCGAAAATGAAAATAAGGGCCTGCTTTTCAAAACGTTTTAAAATAAAACATTAAAACAAACAGCTCTGGCGTAATTTAGGCGTTTTGCAATTATTATTAAAAAGGAACAATACGAAAAAAGAGGTGAGAAAAAAACATTGTATAATGATCAATAATGGAAGTTTTCGCGAAGATTGGGGAAAATATATATGTACAGGTGCAATATTATTAGCAGTGGGCGGAGCTAATGACATTGAATTAGCATTGAATTATTAGATCTAGTGGGTCTTTACCCTCATGTTGAGAGCAACATTTTGGAGTTACACATGAGACTAACATTGTAATCCAAAACTATCAACTTTCTTTATGTGTTTTCAGTTGAACCATTTTTATGATTTCCGCCATTACCGATACTATTTTTACGTACCCTCAGCAGGCCGGCCAAGTACCCCAGGTTGGGAACCGCTCGATTACACAGGGTTCGTACGCATCAGGGGATTCAGGAAAATTTAAGTGTTTTAGTACCAGAAATGTCATAGAGTCTGGTCGCTGTATGTGAAGATAGAATTTCTTTTCCTTAAATAAGCCAAATGTTACTTTACAAAAATTCTGGTAAAAGGTGCTTGAAAGTCCTTGAAGCGTACGAACCCTGTTACATGATTGTAATTTTATTAATGCATACAAATTATCAGTACTGTCTTATTATTTAATATAAAAAATATTTTCTCAATTTATTTTCCGGTATATATTAATAATTCATTTATTTAATTACATTATATATTTTTCTATCAATTCTGAACTAAAGTTGACAGATATAAAAATTACAAAATATAACACTTTGTTGGAATAACATCAACATATTTTTCTTCTTTTATGATATCCGTTTAAATTCCAATGCTACAACCAACTCGTTCCGATTGCATTTATGTGATACTTTAATATCATCACAGTTAATATTTCATATTTTTTCAGTTTTGTAGTCGAAAGCAGCAATTTGCTTCCTAAAGAAAACATACCTCTGTATAAATGTATTTTGAATTGTATTTCCAATGTATTATATAATTGTCGATAAAATTTCCTTCAAATCAATGAAATTTTTAATTTTTTACTTTTTTTAATTTTAAACGATTTACGATGAAATGTTCTTTAAAACATCCTTGTTAGAAGCAGGACAATAAAGATTTTTGAAAAACAAAAAGCACGAATTCTACAAGGAAAAAAAAGCACAATAACTTTTTAATGACACTATTGACACTTTGACATTACGCTTTGGACGAAGCGTATTTTATGTGAAAAATCCTCTTTTGTACTGTTAGAGATACAATAGCTCACTCAAATTTCTTATACATGACTCAAAATTTTTATACGATTTCGTAGGTGTTGGTTAACGCAAGTGTTACCTCGTGTTACTTTTTCAAGTCATCCTCTGATAATATATATTTTTTTTAATTGTTTCATTATTTAATTTATCATTCCACGAAAATTTTGCGGAACAATATCTATTGTTCCTGTTGAACCTATTCCCTGCCAAAATAACTATTAACAAATTTTTTGCCTCATACTAATATTTTATGATAAATAGGTTTTACAATTTACAACACTGCGAAGAAAAAAAATAACTTTATTAGTTTAAGAAGTGTAAAACGGTGCAAAAATACACCAGCAGCGGTAATTATCAAATAATTAGATGTAGTAATCAGATATTGATGAGACAGAAAAACAAAAGTATATCTTACGCGAATTCTTTCTAAATTGTAATCAATTCATGAATTCAAATTTTAATTATTTATGACATATTCCAAAGCACCTAGCATGTATTTAATGACGTTACATTTTTTTGCAAAGGGTCAAAAACTATAATTTCACCTTTTTTATATACATAAAATTACGTCTCGCAACCGAAAAAAAAAATATTTAGTACAAAATTCTAGTTTTCATGAAAAATATTGTTGTTGATTCAAACATTTATTTTCTTAAGGAAATTCTTTCTTTTCTGTCAAAAAGAAAAAAAAAAGAAAAAAAAAAGGAAATGTTTCTTGATATAGCAAGGAGGTTTGCGAAAATATAATATAACCTCTTTTGAGTAACCCGTGATTTTGAAAAGTGTTCGTTTATCTTCAGAAAGAAATCAATAGATTTCCGTGATTTAAAGAAGCATTTCTGAAACAAATGTTTCTGTTGCTGCTCATAATATTCGGAAACGTTTCGAATAGTTTTTACAGTGTTTTAATTAGTTTTCTTAAGCTTGTATCAACACGTAATATAGGTTTTTTTTTATGCTATCAATTGTCAGGTAAACATTTTCCGCTGTGTAACATGTTTGTTGAACATGCGCGGTTTTCTTCTAAACATTTTTATTTTGAACATTTACAAAGGATTTTCATAAATGAACAGATATATTTATCCATTCTTAAGTAAATATTTTCAACTGTGTAACTTTTATTATTGAATATGAGCAGTTTTATTCTAAACTTGTTTTATTCTGAATCATTTTCATAAATTGAACAGATTTATTTATTTACATTCTGTACAATATTTTTACATATTATCTATTATTTAAAATAAAATTTCTTCTTTATAATTTACCTCCGAAGCGAGACAAAATGTTGTCCTATATGTCCAAGCTCTTTTCTAGAACTGAGTGACATTCAACTATCGAAAAATGATTTTACATTTTTTTTTTTAAATCGAAGATCCAAAGAGAAAAAATTACCTTCTGAAAGGTCTTTATTTTTTTAGAATTCATTTTCATAAAATTGCAAACTAAAATCCCTTTCTTCGTTTTATGCTAAACTCTCAGAATACTTATAAAAGTTAAGTAATGTGTAGCGCAGTCTTTGGTGCATGAAAGCCATTACCATATGTATATCTGATGTCTAAAATTGTTGTTCTGTCCTATCCATTTCTATGGATTACTCTAAGCACATTAGCATACATAAAATAGCAGTCTGAAATACTAAGCATTCAAAATTCAGAATGCAATTTTATGGTTGAATTGGTTTAGATGTACTAGACAGTTGAAATCAGGCTGCAATGCATTATATATACAATACGGAAAATACATATGTATTGATGCTTGATGCCTTAAAGACTAATGAAGTTAATGTATACAGGGTGCATTGGAAAATCTCGAAATAGCTTGAAATTGGAGAGAACTACAGTCATATATTATAAGAGAGAGATGTAGTTAAATAGATACGCTCGATCTGATGCAATTGTCTTCTGTGAGTCAATTTAGAAGCTACGTATTGAAAATCAAATACGAAATGAGATAGAATAAAACTTCCAATTACTAAATTTTAAATAAAGCAACGGTTAATTTATACGAATGGCAATTGGTTTACAATGGTGAGATAATTGTCGCTTTTATACCTGAGAATCTCTGAAATCGATGCACAAATCCTTTAAGGGGACAGTGGACATTAAAAACCAAATCCTAGAATTTTGAATGGATTCATTTGAAAATTGGCCGACTAGTTAATGACAAACACAAATAGTCATATTCAGAATTTGGCGTTAAAATAATAAGTTTTTAAATTATTAAATTTTTAAATTTAAAATTAACAAAAAGTTATCGTATTTTAAAATGCCCCATGCGCATTTCTTTTGCATAAAATAAAACAATATTTTTTTATGAGATACTTTTTATATATTATAGAATGGAAGTTGGCATGAATTGTCAATGTTCACTGAATGTATAATCTGAAAAAATATATTTTCATAATTATACCTTGTTTTTTTCTAAAAAAAAGTAGCTATTTTTTTCATATGGGCACATATTTGAACATTAAAATACTCCTGAGATATTTTTTTTCTGCTAACATTTATTCATTAATATATAGAGTATATACAGAGTAAATTTCAAAAGAATCTGATAATTAGGAATGCGCATGGAACATTTCAAAAGTTAGAAATGTGCAAAATTTTCACTTTTGATAAAACAGCATTTTAATTAAAAAAACTTTATTAAATATGTAGAGTTTTAACAAAAATAAAAGATCATATCTGTGCAAAGAAGCCTCAGAATTGAAAAATTCTTTTTGCGTCAAATAAATTTGAGCATCTACTTTCATAATTCTTCAAATACAAAAAATCAATTTTTCAGTCACATTTCATGATTTTGAATGTCCACTGTCCCCTTAACTTCAGTAATCACATTTCGGAATCCTGCTGTAACCAGGAGAAGCTGGAATGATAACGGTTAACCGGTAATCGCAGTTACCAGTTTATCTCGTATCTGCTCTGTGTTAGATGTGGCCTAGTGAGTGATGTTTCCTCGTGTTTCCAAGGGTGCAAGAGACACCATCTTGGCATTGTTTATGTAGCTGTTATGCAGCAACATTTTTTTGTGTTGCGTATTTTGATCAAAAAATTTTTACTTTCTTCTACCTTTACAAAAAAAAAGTATTGGATTCGTGAAAAAATTGGAATTCCGGTTTTCGGTGGATTTATACATTTTAGCGGGCCACGATTTGACTGCTTTTAGACAATGTCTGTCTGTGAATCTGTAACTCTGTCTGTCTGTATGTGACAAACATTTTGTCGGCGCTCTATCGCAAGAACTAATGCACGGAATTTAATAAAACTTTAGATTCAGTTAGTCCCTGAAGAATTTGTTGCTGATTAGTTTTTGGTGTAAATCGCCCAACAGGTTGCGCTCCTATGCTACTTTTTTCATGATTTTCACTATAGCTATGTCTCAAAAACTAATTCACAGAATTTCATCAAACTTCAGATTTAGTTGGATGTTGACATAAGTTGTTGTTGATTAGGTTTTAGTGTAAATATCCCACTGTATGGGCGCTGCTATGCTGCATTTTTCAGGATTTACACGATTTTAGCGATAGTCATATCTCAAGAACTAATGCACGGAATTTCATCAAAGTTCAGATTCAGCTGGTCGTTGACATAAGATGTTGTTGATTAGGCTTTGTGTAAATCTCCCAACAGATGGCGCTGCTATGCTGCATTTTTCATTATTTACATGATTTTAATGATAGTTATATCTCAAGAACTAATACACGGAATTTAATAAAACTTTAGATTCAATTAGACCACATAAATTGGTGCTGAGATTCGTCTTTGATGTATGTGAAACTTGTATGAGATAGACGAAAATTTTGGGATTTGCACATCCGACTAGTTATCTTTACATCACTGTAAGTTGTTGAAATTCACTTAGATACGAATTATTGTATATGGTATACTGTTATGTATATGCGTACTATTTAAAAATCTATTTTGTTTTCAATGTACAGTAGTTTGTTATTTTGTTTTAACAGTTGCAAAAATGTCGTTGTAAATAATAGTCATTCGACCTGCAGTAGAAAAGAAAAATTTACCAGAAAAAAACATACAAAATCCATATAAAACTATAAGCCTTCGATAAGCTCAATATTTGTAAATTAATAAACAGTGAAAATTAATTTCTTCAAATATATTGTACTTTTATTAGGCCTACTTTTATATACGTATATATTTAACTGGATTTGTTCTTAAGTAGTAACCCCATTATTACAGTATTGTAATTAATGCTACGAAAAAAATAAAACTGTGCTTTTAAAAATTTTGCCAAAATAACTTATTTTTTCAACAACTCTACATACTGATTGGAACTACCCGAAGCCAGGAGTAATTCCGTGCAAAGATACAATATTTTAATAATGACATACAAAAATTTTAAATAATTTAATGATATTACTATCAAGTGCGTAAAATTCTGAATGACTTCTAAGTGATTTTAACATAATAGCTTTTAATTTAGGAGTTTGAAATTTTCTTAGGTGACCTCCATTTCTTCCTATTTCCCCCTAACTCGTCATACTGCAGATTCTTGCAATTGTGTGGCACCTTTTATGCTGATGAATATAATGCCGATTTATAATACAATTGAAAATCAAGTCTAGTGAATCTTCGAACATACTAGAATTAACTTCTGGAAGCCCGTATGATCTCATATCATATATTAATCCGTTTCAGTAATTATTCCCCTCTTATTTAATTCGCTTTTCCAAGTTTGTTCCTCTTTTCCGTTATTTTAAGGCTCATTGCTTTACAAAAATATAATTTTAATCATTCTTCCCCTCCCTTGTTAAATTCAGTGTAACAGATTCCATTCCATTTATCCTGATAATCTTTTTAGATAATCATTTACATTAAAGATTTCCATAATGTGCAGATAAAATAAATTAAAACCGCTACATGTACTCTCCAACGGTTAGCATAAGAGTCCATATGCCATCTCCATATTTGGTCATACAAGTCTGTTGCTTACAGCTTTCTGTATAAACATCCTTTTAAATTACAATGATTCCTAAACGCAACCGAAAAATCTATTCCAAAAGTATCCAACGTGCATATCAAACTAGATTAATTTTTCACCACAATTATTCTAATTGGTAAAGAAATCACATGAGATGTAATCTTCCCAACTGGGCGAAAAAGTCCGGCAAAAGTCCCGGATTTGAATCCTGACCCGGACTTTTCACCCAGTTGGGAAGATTACATCTCGTACATATCAAAGCTATAACAATTTTATCAAGTCGCTCGCTAACATATGCAAGACACCCTCCTGATTCCCATTTATGCGGTTTGATGTTCCCACACATATTGGCTTCCTCTATAGAAATTCCTTAGGATGATTTATGCCAAAAATTGCTCTGTTCTATAAAATTTTAATTGTCTTTATGCTCAGTCCGAAGAAGAAATATCGCCAGTACTGCAACCCTTTGTCGAGATGTAAAATCATTCGAGATTCTGTCATCACAAGAGAAACAATTAATTCTCTCTCTGACCATCGACTGATGATCATGTAAAATAAAAATAAGTAAACGTATAGAGTCCCGGGTACCCTTGCTCTACACAGCTGTGATCTTCGAATGAAAGAATCTCGGAAATGAGCCCGGCTTATGTACTTGTGCACTGCCTGAACCTGTATTAAACAATTTTTGCATATTCATAGCTACTCTTCCTTCAAGATGTCTGCTGTCTATCTTTTTAAATTTTACAGCTTATGGTAATATATTATTCCTGAAATACTTTAAGTATCTGCGAGGACTTACGAACAGCACTGTAGTCCGCTTGCCTGTTTCTTTCTTTCTTTTGTTTTCGTTCTTGTTTTCATTTTTTTTGTTGTTGCGTGGTGTCTTCAACCTTTATTTAAATAAGAATTGTTTATGAAATAAATTATGCCCATTTCCTCCTGATTATACCTTTTTTCTTTCAAACATTAACTGCTAAACAATACTAAAATCTTAATGTTTTTGCATCTTTTCAACAATAGATTTGAAGTTTGGGTCTCTCTGGTTTCCAAGAAAGTTAGTGACAACTAGCTTAAAACTTTTCAAACGTTTCTTTCATTTTTTTAAATTTTAGTCTAAAAAATATCATCTTTCATCGGTGTCTTATCTCTAGTCCTACAAATACACCTTCCTTCAATTTTGCTTCAGACAAACCTTTGAACTGGTCACAGAGATATTTAAAGCATTCTCCTTCTATTCTTATCGCCTTCTCAAATTGTTTCTTAAGCCCTAATTTTGTATGAAGTGGAGGAAATAACATCTTTTTGGAGCAATCCTACTGACTTTAGATCCAACGTTTTTCTGAGCGGCCATTCTTTCCTAATGTAATGCTATTTTATATTGATCAAGCAACATAGAAATCACCTTCAGATCACCACAAACGGTTCATTTGTGATCTGACTACAAAAGTTTACTGAAGATCAAATCAAGATTTTCATAGCACTCTTTCAAATGAATTGAATGCCTTACAGGTGCAGAAAAATACGTATTTTTGTTATTAAAACGTACTGCTTTCAGGCTTTTTTTTCTCATTATGATGAATTAATCAATCAATAAAAATCCTCCATTTTTCCGGTTAGTATTGCATTTTAGAACTTTCCAAGAGCCTTGCAACCTCACTACAAAAAAAATTACCTTCTTAAGAAAAAAAACGAATAAACTGTTTTCTGCTTCGAAACCAAGATAAAGGTGTACCAAGGGCTACCAAATTTTCTTTTTTCAATCTGGAACCTAAAACTTCTACTGAAACCTCAGAAAGATCTTATTCTCTGACTAAATAATTTAACTCAGACTAGGTAAAAAGTTTAGATTCATTACTGCCGGATTCATATACTTCAAGAACATCATCATCGATTTTCTACTCAGATACTGTATATAGGTCATAAAACATCTTTTCCAGGGTATTTGAAGGCAAAAAAAAAAAAACGGTATACTAGGTTCATGATTAACAGGGCATAGGACGAACGAAATATTATGATAAGATATTCCTTTTTTGTTCTGCAAATTGAAACCCTTTACAAGTACAAAAGTAACAATCGTCACTGTAATTTTTAGATTCTCTCCAAACATTGGTATACCAAAACTAAAAGATTTACTTTAAACCTTGAAACCACTACCTCAATTCTTCTACGCAAATAGGACAAACTTTATGTTAATCCCAATTGTTTTCTTGATCCCTTAATTTCATGCCAAAATACACTTTTTTTACAAAACCTGAAAGGTTTATAATGAAGAGAGAAAAGTTTCTTCAACTAGATAAATCATATTCAAAGGTTGGAGTATAGTGATTTAGTATATAAATATAGTATATTTGTTGTGAGATTTATTAGTACATAGATATAGTATATTTGTTGTGAGATTTATTCCAATAGAGCGAAAAATGCCGGGACTCGAACCTGAGTACCTTGGCTTGCCATGCCAATGCTCTTCCTGCTGATATACCTCAATGATATCCTGGCTGGCATAATTCACTCTTATTTCTTGAACATGGCTGCGAACTGCAGCGTCAATTTCCTTCATGCGAGCTATAACTATAGCATTTTACATGATGAAAGCGTGATATAACACGGAATCTTCTGTATACCATGTAATTACGTCATAGTGAAGAGAGGAAAGTTTTTCAACTAGATAAATCATATTCAATGGTTGAAGTATCATAGTTGAGATTTATTTACACTTTCATCATGTAAAGTGCTATAGCTATAGCTCGGGTGAATGAAATTAGCGCTGCAGTTCACAGTCATGTCCAACAAATAAGAGTGAATTATGCCAACCAGGATATCGTTGGGATAGCTCAGTAGGAAGAGTATTGGCACGGTCAAGGTACCCAGGTTCGAGTTCTGGCCCCAGCAATTTTTACTTTATTGGAATAAATCTCAACTATGATACTACAACCATTGAATAAAAATCTGAAAAGTTTATTTTTTGTTTCTGCACTGTATAGTTACCACAAATATAGCATAAACAATGCGGTAAATTAACACATCTTCTCGAAGCCATTGCTATCTAATGTAACAGAAACTTGAAGTAAAAAAGCACTACTACTACCAGTAACTCACAGATAGAATCATGTACGGAGCAGAGCCAAGAAACACACACTGATTGAAGAGTAGAGAAGAAGGGCGAACAGACATGCGCTTACAGAATAATTTATTCTTTGTTTTATATGGAATTACTATTGCGTTTAATTGGCATCTTGGCAGTTCGGGGGATTATTCTGAATTGATAATAGTTTATTTTTTCATGGATAGTATTTTTACGTACCAAAGTACTATTTTAAATCTATAAATTCTATTACCATACTCAATAAATAATGCGTTACTCCTTCTTAAATATACTAAGTTCTTAAAAATAACATTATAATTTATGACAAACTGTACGCGATGGAATTTTTTTAATTATTTTTCCATTAATCCGCGCATTCAAAAAACTAAGTTTAAAAACAATTGTTTTCATCGCATTGTAGTTGAATTTTTTTTTAAGTAAATGGTTTAGCAATAAAACACAATGGATATTAAACATTTGTTTCACACGCACGTGTTAATTCTTTTTGCTCTTGAAAATACTTTGGACGGGGAAAGGGCTTGCAAGCCTCCGAGCGGACTCTGTTTGGCCACCACTAATTTTTTAAAATTATTTTGGTGCCAGATTACTACAACAATTGCAAGAGTATGCTTGATCCGATGTGGATTTCAACGACATTTGCAAGATAAATCTGAAACGAAAATTTTCGTAAGGAAATAGTGGTGCTGAAAAATTTGATTTGGTCTCTATTAATAGAGACTGCTTCCGAGGCCTGGCGCTTGATTATGTTGGTTTATTATGAATACATAATTTTAGTCTTTTTCTATTATAGAAAATGACTCAAGGAGGATTTTTAAAAGCTAAATCATCAGGATTATCCTTTTCGTGCAAGGAAAAACATAAAAATCGTACTAGCTACAAATACTAGGGATACGCAGTATCGAATTTGCATATTTCGATTCCTCGTTTTTCTTATTCTGATCCAGCATCCTAACCACTGGGCTGAAAGAATTCACATTTTTTTATGATACATCTCGTATGCGCAAAGTCTTACTGCAGCTATAAAAAATCAAAGTATATATTTTGTGTTAAAATGCGTAATCATAAGTGACTTCTAGTCTTAATTGAAAATTTTATAAAATTAAAAATGATAGTCCATTTTTGTGTGTATTCTATAATGTTTTATTTTATCACTTCTAAAAAAACTCTTTAAACTTTTATTTCAAAAAATAAAAAGATTAGACTTGGTTTTCTCCATTTATTACATAGAAATCTAACAAAGCATTAAATATTATGATTCAGAAATATTACCGTAATTGTAACTCAGAAAGTCTCTAGCCATTCCAGCCTTTATTTCACACATTGGGTTTTCTAATTTCCTTTCTCCTCTTCCACTGCCTGTAACTGTTCGTTACAAATATATTAAGTGAAATATTTATGAACCGCTCAAAATTCAGATGGCAACAGTAATGAGAACAAATTATCACTTGGCCACATTTGCATATCGTTAACGGAGATAAAGATGTAATTGAGTACAAATGCAATTTTGATGACAGTGAATTTTCAATATTTTTGGCTAAAGAATGCTAGATGACTTTATAATATCTGACATAGAAAATATTATGTATGCAGTCAGAAAATTTTAGAATAACTAACTTGCGATTTGTAAAAGCGAGCCATTTTATTTGCATAAGTGTGCATACGTATGATCAGTTTAACCAACATCTATTTTTGACGTTTTTCACAAGGATGGAATGTTCATTGTTATGTTAAGAAGGCCAAAGTAACACAATGTTTTAATTCTTTTGTTTGCTAGAAAGGGTCACTTACCATTTTCATGCGTTTCCAAACAAAAATGAATTTCAAAATGTGTCATAAAGTAGCCAGTTTGGATTTGAGAACAGCTTTAAAGACCACCCACTGATAGTCAGTTCTTTAAAAACTTTCAAAATATTATAATGATACATATCAATGAATGTTTCAATACGATATTATGAATTGTAGATATGTATATGTATACAGGGTGTCCCATTCAAAAGTACTTTATTTGAATGTATAAGCACAAAAAGGTATTGTGTATGTAAATGAAAAAGAGATGCATAATGAGAACAACTAACTCACCATATTTAATTAGAACTAGTCGGATGTGTCAATCCCAAAAATTTCTTCTATCTCACACAGGTTTCGAAACGAATCAGCAGCAATATATATCAAGGTCTAACTGAATCTAAAGTTTTATTAAATTCCATGCATTAGTTGTTGAGATATGACTATTGCTATAATCGTGTAAATCCTGCAAAATGCAGCATAGCAGCCTCACCTGTTGGGAGAGTTAGCCCAAAACCTAATCAACAACAACTTACGTCAATGTCTAACAGAATCTGAAGTTTGATGAAAATCCGTGCATTAGTTCTTGAGATATAGTTATCGTGATAATACTGAAAAAAGTAGCATAGCAGCGCCACCTTTTGGGCTATTTATACCAAAACGTAACCAGCATCTATTTATGTCAAGTTCAGTTCTAACAAAATCTGAAGTTTTATGAAATGCCGTGCATTAGTTCTTGAGATATAGCTATCGTGATAATAATGAAAATAGTGGTATGGCAGCACCTCCTGTTGGACTGTTTACGCCTAAACATAATTAGCATCTATTTATGTCAAGGTCGAACAGAATCTGAAGTTTGATGAAATTCCGCGCATTAGTTCTTGAGATATAGCTATCATAAAAATAATAAAAAAGTGATATAGCAGCGCCACCTGTTTGGATATCTACACCAAAACGTAATCAGCGTCTATTTATGTCAAGGTCTAACTGAATCTGAAGTTTGATGAAAATAGGTGCATTAATTCTTGAAGTAAAAGTATTGCAGAAATCGCAAAAAAAGTAGCATAGCAGCGCCACCTGTCGGGCGATTTTCACCAAAATCTAATCAGCCCCGATTTGTATCAGGGACTAACTGAATATAAAGTTTTATTAAATTTCGTGCATTAGTTCTTGAGATAGAGCGCCCACAAAATTTTTGACACCTACAGACAGACAGACTCACAGACACACAGACAGACATTTTCAAAAAACAAACAATCAAATCGTGTTCAGGACTTCTAAAACGTATTAAGCCGTCGAAAACCGGAAGTCGAAAATTTTCATGAATCCAATACTTTCTTCCTGTTAAGATAAAAGAAAGTAAAAATCAATATACTTTCCAAATGTGATTATTTGGTGGCTTGGAGAATTTCTAGGCAATTGTCAAGTTCAAGCCAAATCTTCTGTACAATCGCAGGGGTTATTGATATTTCATCCATATATTTTATTTATATATTTATAATTTTATTTATATATTCGCATCTGTAGTTTTGGCTTTCAAAATCTCCACAGAATTGACTTTTGTCGCGTAAACTTTATTTTTTATAAAACCACATTTTAAAAAAACTAAGGGGAATAATACCTGGTGAACGAAGTGTGCATGATGTTGGACAATCATGTCAAATCCACCTTTCAGGGAAAATAACATTTAATTTATACCTGATATATTAATATAATCAAAACAATTTGTTTAGACTATCGGAATGGGGGAGGGCATTAATGATTCCATGATTCAATGTACACCTCTGCTCATTAAGTGCTCAAAGAATCTTAAAACAATGACTTATATAAAGAAAGGGGAAAAAATGAAGAGAAATCCTCCAGATAAGCAGTAAATATAGATCCTAAATTATATTAATATAATCAAAACAATTTGTTTAGACTATGGGAATGGGAGAGGGTATTAATGATTCCATGATTCAATGTACACCTCTTCTTATTAAGTGCTCAAAGAATCTTAAAACAAAGACTTATATAAAGAAAGAGGGAAAAAATAGAAGATAAATCATCGAGATAAGCAGTAAATATAGATCCTAAATTATATTAATATAATCAAAACAATTTGTTTAGACTATCAGAATGGGGGAGGGTATTAATGATTCCATGATTCAATGTACACCTCTGCTCATTAATTGCTCAAAGAATCTTAAAACAAAGACTTATATAAAAAAGGGAAAAAAATAAAAGATAAATCATCGAGATAAGCAGTAAATATAGATCCTAAATTATATTAATATAATCAAAACAATTTGTTTAGACTATCGGAATGGGGGAGGGTATTAATGATTCCATGATTCAATGAACACCTCTGCTCATTAATTGCTCAAAGAATCTTAAAACAAAGACTTATATAAAAAAGGGAAAAAAATAAAAGATAAATCATCGAGATAAGCAGTAAATATAGATCCTAAATTATATTAATATAATCAAAACAATTTGTTTAGACTATCGGAATGGGGGAGGGTATTAATGATTCCATGATTCAATGAACGCCTCTGCTTATTAAGTGCTCAAGGAATCTTAAAACAAAGACTTATATAAATAAAGGGGAGACAATAGAAGAGAAATCATCGAGATAAGCAGTAAATATAGATCCTAAATTATATTAATATAATCAAAACAATTTGTTTAGACTATTGGAATTGGGGAGGGTATTAATGATTCCATGATTCAATGTACACCTCTGCTCATTAAGTGCTCAAAGAATCTTAAAACAACGACTTATATAAAGAAAGGGGGAAAAAAATAGAAGATAAATCATCGAGATAAGCAGTAAATATAGATCCTAAATTATATTAATATAATCAAAACATTTTTTTAGTGTATCGGAAACTAAAGGGGAGGGGGGAAGTAAAAAATAAATGAGTCTACCGAGTACCTTCACATTTCTGCTCATTTTAAGTGCTCATAAAATATTGAAACGAAGAACTAATTTTTAATACTGAAAAAAGAGCAAAAAAAAAAAAAAACGATAAGAGAGGCAGTGCATATAGATCCTAAATTATATTAATCAAAACATTTTTTTACAGTATAGGACGTGGATAGGGGAGAGGAGGGGGCGGAAGCAAAAATAATAATTTACCACCTATCTCCTTTACACCTCCCCATTATAAGTGTATTACACATTATAAGTGCTCACAGAATTTTAAAACAGAGACTATATAAAAAATAGAAAAAAAATGGTGAAAGAAGCAATAAATACAGATTATAAATTATGTTAATATAATCAAAACAATTTTTTAGCGTATAGGAATGGGAAAGATGGGATAAGAAATCAATTATTACTACCGATTTCCATTAAATCTCCGTTCATTATAAGCGCTCAAAGAATCTTAAAACAAAGAAATCTTTTAAAAAACTAAAAAAAAAAGATAAAGAACATTTTTCTCTAACTCTAGTAAAAGGTTTTTCGATAACAAATCTTTTAAGATTAGCGTGAAACTAAACTGCAAAAAAAAAAAAAAAAAAATTACATTTTGGTCGTGATAACCTTTAGGAAGCTGCGAGATTTTTATAGGTGCTATAAAAACCGTCGATCTTGAAAAGGTTATTTTTGGATACCATGGAGATAAAATGTAACAAACGTGTAAGTATATACCCACCTTGCTTGCAGTAAAAAATTTTATTTTGAAATTTTCATAATGTTTAAATTAGACAGTGTTGTGGCTTGGAAATAATACTTTTTAAATCTCAGACTCATAAAAATTTTAATTATACTGGGTACAAGTTATTTATTTGAAACTTTTAATAATAAAAAAAGTATTTGATTGCATTTTTTAATATTTTTTTAAAACTGAACTTAACTGTAACATTCTTGGAAAATGTTTAGGATTTCAGTTTGTCCGGCCGCACTTTTACTTTCGTAACCATACTTGGATTGAGGTTAACATAAAACGTGTGCTGTTGAAAATAGAATGTATACACTGCAAAAAATAATTGTTGATTTTACAGTATAAAACTGGCATCCCAGCTGCCAGTATTATACCGTAAAATTAACAGTATTAAACAGTAAAATAAGCAGTAATACGCTGCCGTGCAAGCAGTAATACGCTACCGCGCATGCCAGTTTTATACTGTAAAATCAACAATTATTTTTTGCAGTGTAGCATAGCATTTATTTTCCGTTTAAAGTAGATGTTTCTAACCCGTGTCCTGCTGTGTCATTTCAAATATCACAATAAAGTTGAAACAAAGGTTTTCCGTGGCATCGAAAAAAGACTTTTAAAGCACCTTATTAATGCAAATACCTTCTTTAGATTTAAAAAATAAAGTGACAAATAGGATTTATGGGACATTGTATTATATGGGATTTCCTCCTCAATTTATAAATTATTGCTGTAACTTTTTGAGTTTTCACGATATTTGACTGCTCTTTTTATATGCGTTGTCCTATAGTATTGACTATCAAATCATGACAAAAAAAAAATCTGTTGTTTGCGCAAGCGCAGTTAAAATTTATTTCATACAAATACTCATATCTCATCAAATATTCAATACATTAATATTTTAATTACTGTATACTATTTCTACGATTTTTTTTGTCAAGTTTCTGGAAAGCGGTATTAAACTCCGCTGAAAACTCTGCATGCTATATAGTAGTATATGGCACCTACTTTGGAACACTTTTCATACTCCACTAAATGCAAATATTGAACGATTATTGTAAGATTTTTCATCAAAAATTTGTCAGTCTGAATATCGAGAGTTGTAACGATTATTCATCAAAAAGTTCGTCAAAATGTGTGCATTTGTGAACAAATTTTAATATTTTTAATGAAAAAGTTTGCCTGTCGACTAATCCGATTATTGTAAGATTGTCCAAATGATGATTATAAAACAACCCTTGAAAATCCAATGGAATGCTAATATTTTTCATCAAACTTTATTAATCGTCTATCAAATGCTAATAAACAACCTTCCTCTAGGATGATATTGATAGGAATAATGAAAGCAAAGACCAGCGTTATATAATAAGTTATCAGCATTATAACCAATCCTAAAATCTTTAGTTGCATTAAAAGCTATAGAATAATATAAGTCATTAGCTCCAGGACTATAAATATCAAACCATTCTTTTGTTTCTGGTATTATATTCCAATTGTCATCACATTTACTTTCTATCCAAAAATAAATTCCAGGTTGAGAAAATTTAGAGGGTTGATCCATTTTGTATATTTTTGCGGTCAAAGTTAATTTTATTGTATCATTGAAACTATTAAATATAGTATAATTATTAGAGTTATCGATGCTATAATTTGTAATAACGGGGTCAAATTTGAAATAATGAAAGGTAGGCGAAAGACAATTAAACAGTAAAGTACTTATCACAAAATATTGTAGCATTTATATAGAAAAAAATTCGATAGATGATTCGAACAAAGTTTAGACAGATTAAATAAATCAGCTGTAAGAAAATATTAATGTATCAATTCTCTCCTTTTATTTACAATTATAAATGCTATTCTCCTAGTTTGATATTTTCATAGTTCGATAAAATTAAAAAAAAATAGTTTGTGTCGAAATTAACACGTCTTTGATAGAAAAGAATTTTGTACTTAAAACAGATATATTTTTAATTTCAGTAAATACTATTCTGTTAGTTTTCATAGTTGGTATTAAATAAAATCCATCCGATTATTTTAAGATTTAAAACAAATAGTATGATTAAGCTTTTTCTAATTCATAATCATAATAGCCGTCATTATTTTTTCCTTTAAAATGAAAAATATAACCACCTTTATTCAGTTTTGTTATTGCATTTTCAGAAATTTTTCCATGACTCTTTTTAAGAAAATAATCTTTTTCTACATCATTAACTTCCAATCTCGCAATAGTCATATTTCCAAATTTTGTTTGAATTTTCTTCAACGAAATCAGTTTGTATTTCCCTGTCTCTAAATCTTTTAATTTATGAGTTACAGGGAACGATCTGAGACTGTTGAATTCTTCCATTTATATAGAAGTATTTTTATAAACATTTTTATTTTTCATCTTTATTCAAAAGTAGTCTCAATTCATTAATAAATCGTATTAAAATATTTTTTAATTCGAAAATTTCATCCATTAATCTTTCTCTATGAGGTTCTTCTTCTTCATAATAATGACCAAATTTTCTATTTAATTCACCCAGTTGAACGGAAAGTATTTTTTTCCAGTTATCGTTATAAAAATTATCTGGTAATTGATCAAACTTATATTCGATCAGATTGCAAAAATCTAGTCTATGCATATATTTTTCTAAAAACCTTTCACCAAATATTTGAAAACGGGCTATTTGCAACCAATTTAGTCCTTCTTCCAGTTTGCACATAGTGTTTTCTGAAAGTTTTTTAAACATGGATACTTTATGTAAATCTAATCTTTCATGATATTTTTGAATAAATTCGTCACTTAAGGTTTGATATTGAGATATAATAATCCAATTTATATAATTCGAATGTTTTAGTATAAATCCTTCAGACAGCTTTTGATTTCTAGAAACTAGATCCCAATCGAATTCTTCTTTATATTTTTCTAGAAATTCTTCTGAAAGTTTTTGGTGTATACATATAACATTCCATTCAATATAATCTATGAGTTCTTCCATAAAAGATTCGGATAATACTGAATATCTGCAAACTAACTTCCAATTGAGTTGATCTTTCAAATTTCGTAGGACATCTTCGGATAAATTTTTAGTTTTAGAAAATTCGTCCCAGTTGATATCCATTTAATAATGGACCTATTTTAAAAAGCGATTTTTTCAATATGTATATAAGGTTTTAAAGTGACTGGAAAGTGTTCCCTTCTGGGTTTTATCCACAATGTAACGATGTCACCGCGTTTTCCATTGGCAAAACAAGTTTTATAATTATCACTTATTTCTATTTGTAAAATACTTTTATCTTCGATTTTAAGTTCTATTTCTGTATCAAAATATCTACTATTATCTATTAAATATATAGTAATTTTGATATACATATTTGTAGATAATCTCATATCCTTATTCAATAAGTTAGAACTCATCAAGTCGAAATTTACTTTGGTAAATTCTTTTTCTGGAAAAGTCTGAAAATCATCTTTTATAGTAACCCAGATATCTTTACTGTCTACATATATTTTATTGACTACGTCTTTATCGTTTTCGGGTTCTGAAACATTTGTAATTATTTTGTTTTTTGCATCAAATTTATCATTCTTTAATATTAACGCGTTTTTCTCAAAATATCGCTTATTGATAACATTTTTTGCATCTAATGGGTCTGCAACATTGCCTATTCTTTTTCCTTTAGCGTCGTAAGCTTTTCCTTCGATTAGATGTAAAGTATTTTCATCGAGTTCTTGTATTCTCTCAGCCGTTTCTTTTGTGAAAGTTACAAAATTACTGTCATAATTAGTATTATTTTTGTCTATAAAATCTCTTAATTCAAAATGATTATTCTCTATTTTATTCAAAACGAAACGTTTAGTGGATAAATCTAAATCATCGATTGGATCTGAAGAATTTTTTAATATTTTATTTTCCATATCGTAATGACCCTCGTCCGTTAATTTAAAACCTATACCGGGTGGTCCGATAGGGCCTTTTCGCACAGGATTATCATACGGCGGATAATAAACAGCCATTTATAAAGACTAAAAAATGTTATTCTCCTAAGGTTTTAATCATAGTAATTTCTTTTTTATTCATATTTAATATACATTTCTTTCTTACTTCTAAAATATAGTAAAATACATATTCTTTGGTTGTTTCTTTTTCTAATTTCCAATTGAATTCTATTCTCAAATTTTCCAGAGTAGTATAGTTTACATGATTTGGCAAATCAAAATGAATTATAGGATATAATTTACCGAAATCTGAGTAATTTACCATACAACCGGTTTCTGTGTTTAGATTATTGAGACCTGATTCCAGAAAAGATTCATATAATCTATTATATTCCTTTTTACCAAAATCCATAGTATATCACTCTGCTGGTAACGGCGATCTGTTAATCATCAACCAACATTCGATCATATCCAAGTTATCAAATATCATATTATTCTTTTTAGGATTTTCATTTCTTTCAAAATATTGCGGTATTACGAATAATCTTAAAACTTCATCGGATGTAGCAGATATAGAATCAGAACCGCTTTTATATTTATTAATAGGACTAGATCTGTTAATTTCATACTGATTCCAGTTTATTTCTATATCCGTGTTAGATAATTTTAACTCATTATAGAGAATCTCCGCACCATTTTTAAAGTCGACGTATCTCACCCACAGTGCTATGTCTTCAATTTCTACTTTATAATCTGGATTTGCAGCGTCTGTATAGATCATATTTCTACTATCGTCTCTTTGGAATTCCAGTCTTATTATGAATCCAGAAATGGCTTTTTTATATTCTGCGACGAAATCAAAAATTTCCTTTAAAGGCGTCCATGTTGTAACTGTATTGCTGTTTTTCGACAATTCCCATCTTTTTTTAAATCCTTTATTGTAGTTTTCATTTTTTACAATTTTTAATTTATTGACGATATCTGTTACAGGGGTGGTAGCAATTATCGTACCATCGTCTTGAAGTAAACTTTTATTTCTATCAGCACTATCACTGGTATCTGGATAAAAACCTATATTGGTAGCTTCAGATGTTGAATAATCTCTGGTATAATCCTTCAGTCTCTTAACCTGTAGAATGTAGGAGTGATAGTCTCCAACTGATTCGATTATTTGTTTACCTATCTGAAGTTTTACGCCTTTCATAGAACACACTGCGGCGACATTTTCATCATTTATAGATGCGCCACTGGATTTTACAATTTTCCACTTTGTCTCCAGATAACTCTCCGATAATGAAACAGGATCATTGGTATCAGTAATTTCGAAATGAAACGTCGTATTTTCTTTTTTGTCATTATGGCTTGTACTAGGTAATCTTATTTTTTTTAATTCGCTACTTTTTATATCGTTATTATAATAATAATGAGTATCTCTCAGATCATAAATTTTTTCCATTTATTTAGGAAGAATTTTCAGACCTGTTCCTTTCATCTTTTTTGAAAATATTTCTTTCAATATGTCAGCATCCGTCAATTTGTCATTCAAATCTACGTTTTCATTCAATTCTACTTTTTTAGCCTTAAAAAATCCTTTTCCTTGAATTCTTTTACTTTTCCTATATAATCTGTGTTGATTCATTTATTTATTGAGAAAATTTTAGTTAACATCAACTGATATATTTTTTCAACATAATCTTCTTTTTCACCTACGACTCTAAAATTATACTCAATTAAACCTTTATTTAAATCAATTAATTCACCATTTTGATTCGTAACTCTCATCCTTATTCTGAGAATAGAATCCCTATTCACAGGATAATAGATTAAATTATTGAATTCTTTCGAAATGATAACACCCGGTACATCCCTCGGTGTAAAAGAATAAATAACTTCTGAATTATTCTGGTTGATTAAAGATCCATTCACTACATCACAATGAATATATATAATATCGTTTCCGTTGGTTATATCCGCTATATTTTCACCTTCTATTACAGTCTCTTCATCATGACTTTCGTAGACCTTTTTTTCAAAGCCTATTAACTTATGAAAATCGCTTTTTGTTAAGTCGATATTCCAACCTTTAGTTAATTTAATAAGCATTCTTAGTCTAGATTGTATTCTACCAAATTTTACCGGAGGATCGTCTGAACCAAACGCTTTCATCAAATCTATATTTAAATCTTCAACATTTTTATTACCGTAAGGAATAGTGATAGATTTAACATTATTCTCATCTGTGTATACGTCAAACATATTAGTTTTATCTGTTATGTTAAACCATGAAACTGTCATAGTAAAAGATTGCAATGCTAATTTTTTTAATTTTAGAGGTTGAGGAAATTCAACAGTGAAGTCCTCTGATTTTTCATGACTTTTTGGTTTCAATTTGATCATTTATTAGACAGTAAAAAATCTTTAAAGATGAAAAACAAACTCTTCGTTATAATCGCTAGGCTGTTGAGTAAATGAATTAAGTACACATTCTGGACATTTACGGTTTTGAGAATCCTAGTAATTTAAGATTAGATTTCGACGCTTTATATTTATGCGCAAAAGACATTTCTGAGCCAAAGTATTCTAAATTGCAAGAAGATTATACACTGTTTGAAGGTGTTGAAAGAGACGATATTTTAAAATGTAAAAAAATAAGTAAAAATAAAATAAAGGAATTATTAAAACAGTATGATAAATATAAAAAGAAAGTACTATTTTCTTCAGATTTGAGTGAATTTATTACTGTTGATGATCTAGAGTCCTCAGAAAAAAATCTTGTAGTGTTTGACGATTGTGTTACAGAAAAAGATCAGAAAGTTATAGAGGATTTGTTTATAAGAGGCAGAAAGAAAAATGCATCCATTATTTATTTAACGCAATCTTATTACTCAACTCCTATAAATATTAGAAAAAATTGTAATTACTTCATATTTTTTAAGCTACAGCCTAGGGAAATTAATCAGATAATCAGAGAAATAGACGGAAATCTTACAAAAGAAAAATTTCTAGAAAAATATAATTCTTGTAAGGGTAATTTCTTTATGCTAGATTTAGTAAATTCTGAAATGAGATACAGAAAAAATTTTGAACCTATATAAATGGAAGAATATTTAGAAAAGAGATTATATATTTATCGGAAAAGTTACAATTTGTATCAAAAGATAAGTATTTCCTTATCAGTTAGCAAATTTATGTTAAGTGCTTCGGGATTATCAGCTTTTGCGTTCATACCCCTCGCTGCTTTGAGTTTAAGTTCTGGAATTGTAGAAGTCATTGAGAAATCTTTAAATATTTTGGAACGAAAAGAAGAATACAAGCAATGTTATAATTTTTATAAACAGCAGTTAAATTTATTGAAAGCTAAAAAAATTTCAGAAGAAGAAGTGTATGTCAGAGAACAAGATTTTATAAATAATTTAGTATACTTCCCAATCGAAAAGTATGTGAAAAAAGTACAGTTGAATGGATATAAATATTCTTCTTAGAAAGCGTCAGCTTTTTGCTGCCTAATAAATGAGTTGTAAAAGTAAAAAATTTGGTGTTACATCTTTAACTAAAAAAGGTAAATTTAAAGGCGGATGTTTAAAATGCGGACAAACTGGATCGGGTCTTCTGAATAAAGTCATTAGTAATTTACCTTTCGAAATGCATTTACCTGGCCATAATTTTACAGGCCCGGGGACACAATTATTATGGGGGAAAACACGATTAAATCCAGATTTAACGTATAAAAATTCGTCTAAACCTGTTAACAGAGTAGATGAAATTGCATATAAGCATGATAAATGTTATTTAGAAAATAAAGATACAAAAAGTAGAAATGAAGTATGCGATAAGAATATGATTGATGGACTAGATAATATTCAAAATCCTACGATGAGAGAAAGAATTGAAAGGGGGATTGTAAAACCGATTATTCAAGCTAAAAAAACTTTCGGTATGGGAAATACAAAGATCTATTGTTTAAAATGTAAAAACCATACAGAAACAAAAGATATTAAAGATGCAATTTCTAAAAATAACAGGCCAATGATGAAAGGTATTTGTTTAGATTGTGGTTCTAAAAAGAGTGTTTTTTTAGGAAGACCTCAGGTCCTAAAAAGCATATTAGCTGTCCGTAAAAGCATATTAGCTGTCAGTAAAAAATAGACGGCGAAGCTGTCGCTTCTATTTTCAAATCATATAAATGGATAAAATAAACGATTTAGAAAAAGATCGAAATAAGAAACAAAAAGAAGAATTAAAAAATGCAATAAAACTTGTCAAATTACAAGCAGATATTAGGAAAAATAATGAAGAACAGCGTGATAGAAAGCTAGGTATAGACAAAAGTTTAACTGAATTTCATAAACCTGTCACTAAAAAATTAGAAGAACAGGATAAAAGTAGAAAAGAAAATATTAAAGCTATCAATGATAAATTGGACGAATTAAATATATCTTTACAGCCTATTGCAGAATCATCTAGAATTATTCCTGATGCGATCGAAGATGTCAAAGAATTATATAAAGAACCACCACTTACTTACAATGTTGATCAAAATTTAGATATTAATTATTTAAAATCTGTACAATTATACAAACCTTCGAAACTCCTAGACAATAAAGAAAAATTAGATGAAATGTATGCAAAGGCAAAGCAGTTAAAAGAAGAATTATCGAGGAAAAAAGGCAACTTACAAAGTACAATTAATAGGGCTAGAAATCTTTCAGAGGAGGAATTAAGTCAGAAAAAGGTTGAATTAGACGCTGTTAAAAATAACGAAGAGGAACTACAAAGATATCTGGGTAGATTAACTACAATTCAAGGTAGTGAAGTAATGAAAGTGGGAAAAGGATTAGATTTATTATCTGAATTATTGGATAAAATATGTCAAGGTAGCAAGTCGAAAAAATTAAGAAATGAAGTCAAACTGCTAATAGACAAACTCATTAAAGCTAAAAAAATAACTAACGGAGATAAAGAACGATTATACAATCAATTTCTTCTTTAAAGATTTTACTGTCTAATAAATGAGTTATGTAAAAAAGAAGATTCATTTGAGTGACGGGCAGATTAGTAAACTGAAATCAGCGCTCAGAAAAAAAGAAGAACTGACACTGCAGATAGACAATTCTAAAACTCCCAATTATGAGATGTATTTGACCAAAACACAGATAAATCAGATTAGCAAAGGTAAAAGAATAAATATAAGCAAAACTCAATTAGATAAAAACGGTGGATTTTTACCCTTTTTAATTCCTATTTTAACATCACTAGGACTCGGTGCTGCGAGCGGTGCGGCGGGTTGGGGAACTAAAAAAATCCTAGATAAAATATCGGGATCTGGAGTTTTTCAGCCTTGGGAAAACAAAGGATCGGGTCTAAAAGCGTCAGTGTCTAAAAAAAAAAATTCCCGGTAACAGAATTGGGTATATCCGATGAAACGATTAAAGAAAATATGAAAGATGAAAGAGGATTCAGGGGTGTTTTCACTTCCGATTTACTTCCTAAAAAGATTGGAAATTTTGAAAGCGGGATTATTAATTTAGATATTTCGACGGGTCCTGGAACACATTGGGTTTGTTACTATAATGATCCAAAATATAACTATGTAGAATATTTCGATCCTTTTGGGGAATATATATATAAAAATATAAAACTCAAAGAAAAATATATTCCCGAAAATATTATGAAATTTCTTAAACTGTCCAATAAAAAAGTCAATATAGCTCACAATGATAGTTTTTTACAAAAACCTACTTCTGTAAATTGTGGATTATTTTGTATGAAATATATAAAGGAAAGAAATAAAGGTAAATGTCCAGAATGTGTACTTAATTCATTTACTCAACAGCCTAGCGATTATAACGAAGAGTTTGTTTTTCATCTTTAAAGATTTTTTACTGTCTAATAAATGATCAAATTGAAACCAAAAAGTCATGAAAAATCAGAGGACTTCACTGTTGAATTTCCTCAACCTCTAAAATTAAAAAAATTAGCATTGCAATCTTTTACTATGACAGTTTCATGGTTTAACATAACAGATAAAACTAATATGTTTGACGTATACACAGATGAGAATAATGTTAAATCTATCACTATTCCTTACGGTAATAAAAATGTTGAAGATTTAAATATAGATGTGATGAAAGCGTTTGGTTCAGACGATCCTCCGGTAAAATTTGGTAGAATACAATCTAGACTAAGAATGCTTATTAAATTAACTAAAGGTTGGAATATCGACTTAACAAAAAGCGATTTTCATAAGTTAATAGGCTTTGAAAAAAAGGTCTACGAAAGTCATGATGAAGAGACTGTAATAGAAGGTGAAAATATAGCGGATATAACCAACGGAAACGATATTATATATATTCATTGTGATGTAGTGAATGGATCTTTAATCAACCAGAATAATTCAGAAGTTATTTATTCTTTTACACCGAGGGATGTACCGGGTGTTATCATTTCGAAAGAATTCAATAATTTAATCTATTATCCTGTGAATAGGGATTCTATTCGCAGAATAAGGATGAGAGTTACGAATCAAAATGGTGAATTAATTGATTTAAATAAAGGTTTAATTGAGTATAATTTTAGAGTCGTAGGTGAAAAAGAAGATTATGTTGAAAAAATATATCAATTGATGTTAACTAAAATTTTCTCAATAAATAAATGAATCAACACAGATTATATAGGAAAAGTAAAAGAATTCAAGGAAAAGGATTTTTTAAGGCTAAAAAAGTAGAATTGAATGAAAACGTAGATTTGAATGACAAATTGACGGATGCTGACATATTGAAAGAAATATTTTCAAAAAAGATGAAAGGAACAGGTCTGAAAATTCTTCCTAAATAAATGGAAAAAATTTATGATCTGAGAGATACTCATTATTATTATAATAACGATATAAAAAGTAGCGAATTAAAAAAAATAAGATTACCTAGTACAAGCCATAATGACAAAAAAGAAAATACGACGTTTCATTTCGAAATTACTGATACCAATGATCCTGTTTCATTATCGGAGAGTTATCTGGAGACAAAGTGGAAAATTGTAAAATCCAGTGGCGCATCTATAAATGATGAAAATGTCGCCGCAGTGTGTTCTATGAAAGGCGTAAAACTTCAGATAGGTAAACAAATAATCGAATCAGTTGGAGACTATCACTCCTACATTCTACAGGTTAAGAGACTGAAGGATTATACCAGAGATTATTCAACATCTGAAGCTACCAATATAGGTTTTTATCCAGATACCAGTGATAGTGCTGATAGAAATAAAAGTTTACTTCAAGACGATGGTACGATAATTGCTACCACCCCTGTAACAGATATCGTCAATAAATTAAAAATTGTAAAAAATGAAAACTACAATAAAGGATTTAAAAAAAGATGGGAATTGTCGAAAAACAGCAATACAGTTACAACATGGACGCCTTTAAAGGAAATTTTTGATTTCGTCGCAGAATATAAAAAAGCCATTTCTGGATTCATAATAAGACTGGAATTCCAAAGAGACGATAGTAGAAATATGATCTATACAGACGCTGCAAATCCAGATTATAAAGTAGAAATTGAAGACATAGCACTGTGGGTGAGATACGTCGACTTTAAAAATGGTGCGGAGATTCTCTATAATGAGTTAAAATCATCTAACACGGATATAGAAATAAACTGGAATCAGTATGAAATTAACAGATCTAGTCCTATTAATAAATATAAAAGCGGTTCTGATTCTATATCTGCTACATCCGATGAAGTTTTAAGATTATTCGTAATACCGCAATATTTTGAAAGAAATGAAAATCCTAAAAAGAATAATATGATATTTGATAACTTGGATATGATCGAATGTTGGTTGATGATTAACAGATCGCCGTTACCAGCAGAGCGATATACTATGGATTTTGGTAAAAAGGAATATAATAGATTATATGAATCTTTTCTGGAATCAGGTCTCAATAATCTAAACACAGAAACCGGTTGTATGGTAAATTACTCAGATTTCGGTAAATTATATCCTATAATTCATTTTGATTTGTCAAATCATGTAAACTATACTACTCTGGAAAATTTGAGAATAGAATTCAATTGGAAATTAGAAAAAGAAACAACCAAAGAATATGTATTTTACTATATTTTAGAAGTAAGAAAGAAATGTATATTAAATATGAATAAAAAAGAAATTACTATGATTAAAACCTTAGGAGAATAACATTTTTTAGTCTTTATAAATGGCTGTTTATTATCCGCCGTATGATAATCCTGTGCGAAAAGGCCCTATCGGACCACCCGGTATAGGTTTTAAATTAACGGACGAGGGTCATTACGATATGGAAAATAAAATATTAAAAAATTCTTCAGATCCAATCGATGATTTAGATTTATCCACTAAACGTTTCGTTTTGAATAAAATAGAGAATAATCATTTTGAATTAAGAGATTTTATAGACAAAAATAATACTAATTATGACAGTAATTTTGTAACTTTCACAAAAGAAACGGCTGAGAGAATACAAGAACTCGATGAAAATACTTTACATCTAATCGAAGGAAAAGCTTACGACGCTAAAGGAAAAAGAATAGGCAATGTTGCAGACCCATTAGATGCAAAAAATGTTATCAATAAGCGATATTTTGAGAAAAACGCGTTAATATTAAAGAATGATAAATTTGATGCAAAAAACAAAATAATTACAAATGTTTCAGAACCCGAAAACGATAAAGACGTAGTCAATAAAATATATGTAGACAGTAAAGATATCTGGGTTACTATAAAAGATGATTTTCAGACTTTTCCAGAAAAAGAATTTACCAAAGTAAATTTCGACTTGATGAGTTCTAACTTATTGAATAAGGATATGAGATTATCTACAAATATGTATATCAAAATTACTATATATTTAATAGATAATAGTAGATATTTTGATACAGAAATAGAACTTAAAATCGAAGATAAAAGTATTTTACAAATAGAAATAAGTGATAATTATAAAACTTGTTTTGCCAATGGAAAACGCGGTGACATCGTTACATTGTGGATAAAACCCAGAAGGGAACACTTTCCAGTCACTTTAAAACCTTATATACATATTGAAAAAATCGCTTTTTAAAATAGGTCCATTATTAAATGGATATCAACTGGGACGAATTTTCTAAAACTAAAAATTTATCCGAAGATGTCCTACGAAATTTGAAAGATCAACTCAATTGGAAGTTAGTTTGCAGATATTCAGTATTATCCGAATCTTTTATGGAAGAACTCATAGATTATATTGAATGGAATGTTATATGTATACACCAAAAACTTTCAGAAGAATTTCTACAAAAATATAAAGAAGAATTCGATTGGGATCTAGTTTCTAGAAATCAAAAGCTGTCTGAAGGATTTATACTAAAACATTCGAATTATATAAATTGGATTATTATATCTCAATATCAAACCTTAAGTGACGAATTTATTCAAAAATATCATGAAAGATTAGATTTACATAAAGTATCCATGTTTCAAAAACTTTCAAAAAACACTATGTGCAAACTGGAAGAAGGACTAAATTGGTTGCAAATAGCCCGTTTTCAAACATTTGGTGAAAGGTTTTTAGAAAAATATATGCATAGACTAGATTTTTGCAATCTGATCGAATATAAGTTTGATCAATTACCAGATAATTTTTATAACGATAACTGGAAAAAAATACTTTCCGTTCAACTGGGTGAATTAAATAGAAAATTTGGTCATTATTATGAAGAAGAAGAATCTCATAGAGAAAGATTAATGGATGAAATTTTCGAATTAAAAAATATTTTAATACGATTTATTAATGAATTGAGACTACTTTTGAATAAAGATGAAAAATAAAAATGTTTATAAAAATACTTCTATATAAATGGAAGAATTCAACAGTCTCAGATCGTTCCCTGTAACTCATAAATTAAAAGATTTAGAGACAGGGAAATACAAACTGATTTCGTTGAAGAAAATTCAAACAAAATTTGGAAATATGACTATTGCGAGATTGGAAGTTAATGATGTAGAAAAAGATTATTTTCTTAAAAAGAGTCATGGAAAAATTTCTGAAAATGCAATAACAAAACTGAATAAAGGTGGTTATATTTTTCATTTTAAAGGAAAAATTAATGACGGCTATTATGATTATGAATTAGAAAAAGCTTAATCATACTATTTGTTTTAAATCTTAAAATAATCGGATGGATTTTATTTAATACCAACTATGAAAACTAACAGAATAGTATTTACTGAAATTAAAAATATATCTGTTTTAAGTACAAAATTCTTTTCTATCAAAGACGTGTTAATTTCGACACAAACTATTTTTTTTTAATTTTATCGAACTATGAAAATATCAAACTAGGAGAATAGCATTTATAATTGTAAATAAAAGGAGAGAATTGATACATTAATATTTTCTTACAGCTGATTTATTTAATCTGTCTAAACTTTGTTCGAATCATCTATCGAATTTTTTTCTATATAAATGCTACAATATTTTGTGATAAGTACTTTACTGTTTAATTGTCTTTCGCCTACCTTTCATTATTTCAAATTTGACCCCGTTATTACAAATTATAGCATCGATAACTCTAATAATTATACTATATTTAATAGTTTCAATGATACAATAAAATTAACTTTGACCGCAAAAATATACAAAATGGATCAACCCTCTAAATTTTCTCAACCTGGAATTTATTTTTGGATAGAAAGTAAATGTGATGACAATTGGAATATAATACCAGAAACAAAAGAATGGTTTGATATTTATAGTCCTGGAGCTAATGACTTATATTATTCTATAGCTTTTAATGCAACTAAAGATTTTAGGATTGGTTATAATGCTGATAACTTATTATATAACGCTGGTCTTTGCTTTCATTATTCCTATCAATATCATCCTAGAGGAAGGTTGTTTATTAGCATTTGATAGACGATTAATAAAGTTTGATGAAAAATATTAGCATTCCATTGGATTTTCAAGGGTTGTTTTATAATCATCATTTGGACAATCTTACAATAATCGGATTAGTCGACAGGCAAACTTTTTCATTAAAAATATTAAAATTTGTTCACAAATGCACACATTTTGACGAACTTTTTGATGAATAATCGTTACAACTCTCGATATTCAGACTGACAAATTTTTGATGAAAAATCTTACAATAATCGTTCAATATTTGCATTTAGTGGAGTATGAAAAGTGTTCCAAAGTAGGTGCCATATACTACTCTATATAAAAGAAAACCTTTTGAATTTTTCACAGAAATGTTAACACCTTCACGAATATACGTGCTATGCTTACACAAATGCACACAAATGTTTAACACGACCTACATAGTCTTTTGCTACAGTAAACAGACCATTTTCAGCATTTTCTGTTACTTGGATGATCGAAAATATTATTTAATATTAAAATTGTTATTTCCCCCCTCCCCCTAATTGTCCTCGCGACAAAATCTTCACTGAAAAATATGAAGTCAAACATGTTCTTTACATCCTCAAACTTCAAGGGCATTTTGGGCATTTTTCCCCGCGAATTTCAGTAGATATTCGACGAAACGTCTGCAATTGGCCCCTGCCCCTTAATTTCTGAACACCAGTGTATAAGTATGGCCAAACAGACCAGAGAAAAGCAAAAATTAAAAAAAACAGTTCAAATAATGTGAGATTATAAACAACATTTATTTATACTAATAAATAAAAAGCTTAGTTCTGTCTGTGTGTGTGTGTGTGTCAGCGGTGACTAGCGAATGCTATCGCACGTTGAAGTCTAAAAATTAGTATGAGGATAGTTCAAGGCCGGTCCTGATGCACCTGAGGGTCAGATTTTTATTTTTTTTTATAATTAGCATAGGTATTAATTAAAAACTCATCAAAATACGATCTTCTTTTGTAAAGATTGGCAGAATTGAACTCACATGCTCAATCCCGAGGCTAACGAAAAAGAAAGGCTACCGCGGTGCTTTACGCGTATCTTTTTTTTTACAGACCGCGGGAGTCACGTGATGCTCAAATGCACCAATGCAGGTATACGAAAAGAGCATAACGTCACTCTAGCGGTCTGTAAAATAAGATAAGCGGAATGCACCGCGGTAGCCTGTCTTTTTCGTTAGCCTCGCTTAATCCCTACTTTTCGCAAAACGTAGAAGGGACCAAAGCGTAGAACCGCAAATGCCTATTTTTCTTACCTTATTTTCATGTTTTCATTACTAAATATGCAAATGTTTTTTCGAAATTTTAAAGAGGGCTTGGATACAATTATATCCGATAAAAATTTCAACGAGTTCGGATAACATTAGCTTTTTTTTTTTTTTTTAATTATGAAACGATCTTACGTGATAAACAAGAAAATGTCTTCTTACGAGTGCTTTTACAACTAAATATCAATATTATTTCGCAAATTTTTCATTTAAATATATATAAATTAATACAAAAACGGGTTAAAGATATAAAATCATACAAATTTGAGATTTATTTAATGTTATTATCAGGAAATCAGGTAACTCCGGACGGATCAACTAGTTTAGAATAAAATAATAGTGATTTCACATTATAAATACTAGGGGATCCAACCCGGGCTTCCCGGGTTACAAAATATACATGAAACCATTATTTAAACTGAAAACTATAGCAGATTTTTTACATTTAATATATATTTTTTTAGATTGCCCAATAACAATGCCCCAAAATCATTTTTATATGAAATTATGTATTCAAGTAAAGTTTTGAAATGTATTAACCGCGATATTGGCCTCGTGCCAGAAGCGTAACCCTCGAGACACAAGGCCGTGACAGTAAATAAACATGGCGCACGTTTCCGTCCTATGAGCAGACGTAAGATAGGGACTATCCTACAGAAAGACTCGAATATTTCTCTCAAAAACTAAACAAAAGTAAACTTTTATATGAAAATAGCTTATAAAAAGCACACAGTAATAATAATAGGTATCTTCTATATTCTCGTATGCTAATTTATGTGTACTTTAATTTAATATATCCAATTAATTAGTTTCAATGGTAGTTTATTATCGATACTTTTAAAACACGGCTGTAATTCTTTTAGTTTATGATATTTTATAATAAAAAAATTTCATATTTATGTTTTTAAAAAAAGTACAAATTTTAGTCTCAAGAAAATAAATGAAAAAAATTTCAGAATATTCATTAAGCATTAGTACAGTAAATGAATTAACAGCAGACTCACATTTATATGTATGCTTTTTAGTTTATTCCTTTTTCCATCAATGGTTAAAATTTTATACAAACAAAGAATAAATAAAAAGATTTATTTTCCAGATATTAGTTGAGCAAGTAAAAGTAATATTGAAATAATTTCCTGTGTTTTTAACATACTTTTATAAATACTTTCTCCAAATTTTAAAGAGATAACTTCTTGTAATTGTTGGAATAATGATAAGTTTTAAATAACTGTATTATAGATTTTGAAGTATTTTTAAAATATTTTATATCATTTCTTTGAACTTTAAGCAAGCAAAGTATAAATTGAATTTTTTATTTCCAGATGTTAATGAAGCAAGTAAAATTATAATAATTAAATAATTCCATGTATGTTTTTAACATTCATTTATATATACATATTTTCCAAAATTTGAAATAAATAAATTATAGTGTTTATTTCTATCATAATGTTTTTTTTATATACAAATAATATATTATACATAATGATAAAAATAAAATAATAATTTCATATATTCTTTTTCACATCAAGTAATTTTTAATGATTTATATCATTCCTTTGAATCATAAGCAATCAAAGTAGAAATAGACAATTTTTTTTTCAGATTATTGATGAAGGAAGTTAAACAATAATAATAAAATAATAATTCCATTTGTGCTTTTTACATTTATTCATATACAAATTCTCTAAATAATAATAATAAATATATATATATATATGCATAACAATATTTGTGCTTTATATCATTTCATTGAACCTTATATAAATAAAGTGAAAGTTAAAGTTTCCTTTTTTCAGATATTAATAAAGTAAGTAAAAAATGAAATAATTCCATGTATACTTTTTACATTTTTTTTTTTCAACATTTCAAAGAAATAAATTCTGGTGATTATTTCATCATTTTGAGTTTTAAGCAAGAAAATTAGAAATTTAAGAATTTTTAGATATTAATGAAGCAAATAAAATGATAATAATAATAATAATAAGACTTTCATGTATTTTTTTATTTTATTTTTTTTAGCATTCATTTATATATTTTTATTTTAAAATTTCAGGAAATAAAGTCTAGTTTTTATTTCTATATTGGTGTAGTTTTATATACAAATGTAACTAGATAACATATTTTTTTAGACATATTTTAATAATTTATATCATTCCTCTGAGTCGTAAGCAAACAAAGTTCGAAATGGTGTTTTTTTTTTTTTTTTTTTTTTTTTTCAGATATTAATGAAGTTAAACGATGATAGTAAAATAATATAGTATACTATATACTATATAATACTATAATATTTTATTAATAGTAAAATAATAGTTCCATGTATGCGTTTTACATTGATATATATATATAGTTTCCAACAGTTTCAAAGAAATAAATTCTAGTGAAAAGGGAGAAGTAGAAAAAAATAGCGTCTCCTCTTGCTGGACATTGGACGGGTACATTGCCTACCCCCTTTCTCTTTCAGGGAGTGTCACGGCCTTGTGTCTGGAGGGTTACGGCCAGAAGTTAATAGCCTGTTAATTCATGCTTTAAAATTATTTTAAAAGCCATAACAAATCAGTCAATTAAGATGCATTTTTCAAATAAATTGCATTTGAAAGTAGATTTTTCCCTATATAACGGTTTAAAATTTCAAAATGTGCGATGTTTAGAAATTAAAAAAAAAAAAAAATGCAGTAGCAAAAATCGCAAAACTGAAATTTCATCGCGAAGTGTTGCCATTCGCAAAATGACGTCAGCGTTACGTACGGACACGTTTGTCCTTTATAATATACACACCATACCAGTGACTTAGGCAGTCACTGTTTCATGCATTTGAAGAAATCCAATAAGAAGTGCTGTGTAACCAGTGTTACTGATTTAGATGCAATATATATTCTTGAAATATGTTTAAAGTGAATGCATTTAACATTTGTAAATATAAGGAAGAAATGCTGTGTTAAAACTGTACTGTGTAATACTGTGCATTTAAAGTTAAAAAGGAAGAATGTATCCTAAATATTCATATTGTTTCCTTAAAGAATTTCAAAAAAAAAAAAAAAGAAAGAAAGAAAGAAAGAAAAACTCAAATTTTTAAGTCATTAGGTCACTATTTTGTCGCATTTACGGTAGTTAAAACCTAAATGAGACGTCCAAAGTCCTAAATGTGACAATGCAGTTTATACATGTCAGTTTATCTTAAAATATTCATTTAAATGCTATATTTTTTTTTAATCACTTAATAAAAAGTTGAAATATATAAAATTTAATGTTGAATTGCTAACTACTTAATATACTAATAACTTTATTTTATAATAATTTAAATAATAAATAACTTTGAAATACATAATCTTGATTATATCATAATTAAATAACGCATACTAACAGTCATACTTTACGCACTTTAAATTTGATCAGGGAAAAAACAAGTGGTAAATAATGAATGACTTATAAACAAGGTTTACCAAATCTCTTGCTTTTCAGTTTACTTTTAACTCGATTTTGCTTTACATCTTCTGTGTAGGCCTCAATTTCTTCTTTTGGTTTCTGAATTGTATGGATCTAGATAACTTTGAAGTTTAGGCTTCATTGTAACTTCTGTTTCAGCTGCCCCTTTACTTCCAAATTGTTTTAACGACTAACGTCGAAGTTTTGACGATTTTTTTTTCAAATGCAGTTTTTTCTTTTTTAAGCTTTAATTGTTCTCTATTTTCAAATTTTTGTCTTTGTTTTAGCTCTTTCACTTTATTGTCCTCTTTTATTTATTTATTTTTTCATATATGCTTAAGTTGTTAAGCATTCAGCAAAGTTTAACCATTACTGTTTTTTTTTCTTTTTGGCCGGACATTTTTTGGTGAAACTTTTTTTTAACAAACAGCTTTTAAAACCATGAGATAGATTAGCTTCAGGCAGAGATATTTGTGAGTGTGACTCTGTTTGTACTCCAGGCTGTTCTTGAAAAAGAATCTGATCTGGTTTTTCACGTTTAGTTTTTTAATATGAATTCATTGTTTGCCAAAATTCAAAATCTCCATCACTTATATTTGCCCAATACTATGCAATGTTAATTTTGTTTTAACAGACAAATTACACATTGATGAAACAGCAACGACAAACAGGCAGTAAGTCACAATTAAATAATGAAATTTTGTATGAATCACCATAAAAACAAAAGAACACACAGGATGCGTTACGAGCTGAAAATTTTTAACAGCCCGTCATCTGCCAAAGTAAACACGTGTCCGTAAGGGGATAAGAATGAAGAGAAGGACCAAGAAGAGATTTAAAAGAATGCGATAGGTGACGCTAACTGAAAGGAACAAACCAATCATAAAGAAGCGCATGTGGAAGAGGAAAGTGTAGCTAAATAATAGTGGAAGAAAAAAAGAGAGAGAGAGTCACTCTCTCTCTGAATGAATAAATACATCAAAAGAAGTAAATTAAAAAATATGAAATTAAATAAAAGTAAATAAAATTAAAAATAAATAAATGAGCAATCAATAAATAAATAACATTAAGCAGACAAGAAAAAAAGAGGGAAAAAATTACAAAAAAAATTTCCAATCTGAAGAGAAAAAAGGAGATGATGAGAGATCATTGACTAGATTATCGGAATTTTTAAAAATAAAAATGGCTTTGTAAAAATCCAAGTGAGTAGGAGAGACAGGTGAAGGAATTATTCTGGCCATAGAGAAATTGAAACAATGACTTGAAGTTCAACAGTGAGAGGCAATCGAAGATTTGGAAAATTCTTGATTTGATATATACCTTTGATTCTCACTTAATCTGAACTTTAATGCTCTCTTTAAGCTCTTATTTAAACCAATTTTTTTTGTGTGTCTAAACTTGGCTTTTCATATATTTACAATAAATAAAATACGTATCTGTTTATTCCTTGCATAGCTAACGAAAGTGCCATTTTTATATTGATTTATGTTTATCTTAGGAGTATAAGGATTTATGAAACATTAAAATGTTCATTTCGTTCATACTTGTAAAAAAAAATTTCATCTACGGATAAAATTTATTACATTAAATTTTTATATATTTATTTTGGAAAAAGATTTCATAAAAATTTTGCGATAAATTATTTTTTTATGACATCATAATGTCGTCCGACAGGCCATATAATTTCCTGCATTTTTACATAATAATATCAATATATGGCCAAATGTGGTATAAGAAACAAACTGTTTTAATTTTACATATCCGTTCAATATAAATACTCTGAAAATCCTAAAACAAAGAATGCTTTAAGGAACAAATAATCTAATAATAATAATAATAAACCAACTTTTTATCTAAAAAGGTAAAAGGTTTTCTAGATGTCAAATATTTTTAGACTAGCTCAGTGAAACTAAGCTCCAAATAAGAAACCAACAATCTTTCCTCGATAACCTTTTGGAAGCAGCAAAATTTTATAGCGCTGTAAAAACCGGAGACTTAGTGACTATTCCTGAATCCGTTGGTGATAAAACGTAACAACAGCATATGACTCAGTTCAGATGCAGTGTAAAATTTTACTTTGAAATTTGTGTAATGTTTAAAATAACCAGTGTCGTGGCTTGAAAACAATACTTTTTAAATGTCGCTCATAAAATTTTCAATTTCGAGAGAAGTTATTTATTAAATACTTTTAACGTAAATATTTAAGAATATACTACAAGCAATCATATTCAATCTCAGTATTCATCGTAAAAAAAGGTTCGTATGATTTTACCACAATTTTTTAATAAAATTTTTCGCCTTATTTAAATGAAGAAAGTATTATAAATCCTGTAATTAAACGTGGCGTCTACAATTTTTACTATTTAAATATTAAATAGAAAAATTCTGTTAAAAAATGTGGTAAAATCGTACGAACGCTGTAAAAAGTTGGTATGGTTTATTATGAATATTAGAATATAAATAACCGTAACTTTTGAATTTGTCCAGTGTTATATTTACTTGTTTTTATGTTACCGCTCATAATTAATTTTCTATGAATCTCAAAAGAAAATGTTTTTGTATCTCAAAAGGAAATGTTCTGCGTTTTGGAAACTAAGAAGTATACATTTTTTTTGTCCCCCTATTTTGTATGCTCGTTGTAAGAATGTTATTTATTTTGTATACATTGAAATGGCTTGGATTTCAAATATGATTTATTGTGAATCGACGATTCACTGATGGTTCATTGATGGGCTCCTCTGAAACTGACATTTCCGTATAAAAATATAAATAGGAATATATTTTATGAATGCAAAACATGTTCATAAACCCTTATTAGTTTTTATACTTTTTCTCATTTAATGAATAAATTTTATTTACACGTCTAAATTAATTTAAATATTATAAAAAGTTTTTAAATTCTAATTAATTAAATGCATTGATTTTCATTTTTTAGTTTTCCATGTGCATTAATTCATGTTTATTAATTTATGTTCAAATTTTAATCTTTGCATTTATGAATTATGTTTCTAAAATACAAACTCAATCTAATGTAATCGATTTATCTTTATTAATTTATTTTTAATCAGAAATATATGTTTAAATTGTTTTCATTGCATTTATGAATTATTTTTCTAAAATACAAAATTTAAAGATTGAAATTATACTGAATAAGAATATTGAAACATTTTTTACGCTAAAATGTTTTTCACAACTGAATAAGTAAGAGTCATAAAGATCGAAAAATTGTTTCCTTAAGCCTTCTTACATCTTAAGTAGCATACATCAAAATCGACATTAAAGCAAACATCTTAAGCAGCTAACATTAAAATTAAATTGTCATTAAGAGAAGATATCTTAAGATTTACACACCAAAGTGGATCTAAATAGCTGGAATTCTGAGATATTTTGGTTCGGTGATTTTTGCAGTGAGAGTTAATATATATGAAAGTAGAAATATTGTATTTTTAAGCAATATATGCATTGTTGCATTTATAATCTTTACTTTTTTTATATACAAAATAAAAATTCTGAAATTATCTAAATACAAATTTTCATATATTATTGCCTAGTAGATAGTTTTTCTTCGCTGAAAAATGAAACTTATAAAAGCTGAAAAATCTTTACGCAGCAATCTAATCGATATACTGAATAGCATACATCAAAATCGGAATAAAACTTAATATCTTATGCAGTTAACAGTTAACATCAAAATCGATATTAAAATAACCTATTTTATTATTTAATTACCAAAGTCCTCATTAATAGTAATTTTTAGATGTATTTTTCCAGTAAATTAATTTTTGTCTGACAGAGTTAAAAACATGAAGGCACTCGTACTCTTACGCACAATCATATTTAGGGTTTTAATTTTTTAGTATAAAATTCAAATATTGAAAACTCACCTTAAATAAGAATTTTTATAAATTATTTCACAAGATGTTTTGAGAATGAAAATTGAACAGATATAATAATTGTTTCTTTAAGCAACAAAACTCCGACATCTTAAGCAGAATACATAAAAATTCGCATCTCAAGCCGCTAACATCAAAATCGATGTTTAAACAAACCATAAACGTCAAACTCGTGCTAAAGAGAAATTTCTGAGATAGTTTTGTTAGATAAATTGTATTTCCGGCTGACAGAATTAAAAACTTGATGACAAAAGTATTGTGGTCTTAAGCAGGATACAAGTGACTTTTCGATAAATAATTCTTTAAATGTACGACAGCATTATATACAACTCTCATTTCATTTCCAATATATTTATATCATAAATTGGATTTTCCATTTTCTCTATTTAGCTTTTATTATCCGACTCCAATTTATTAAAAGATCCCAGTTCTTTGTGACAAGATGACAAAAAGGAACGGCCCAGAAATAAATGGTCTTCCTAAATATTTCTTTTCACCAGAATTTTTATTATTCCCAAATTACTTTTCGTAAACCACTTAGGGTTTTGAAATTACAACTTATTGGCGATCGTAATTGTTCTTACTAACTAGTTTAAAAGTTGTTAAATATAAATAATTTTTCCTTTCATTAAAAGAAATGTAAAATTGTTTTCAGCTCTTGCAAAAATAAATTTTAAGTGAAGTAATTTTTAAAAAAGTAATTTATTTATTCCGTGTTTAATTTTTTTTTAAATATTTAAGGGAAATTTAAACATAGAACGCACAACGTTATTACAGCTTGGTGAAGGTCTTCCGACACTCTAAAACAAGGGTGTTCAACTGGTGTGTCGCGGCCCAATGGTGTGCCATGAGAAGATCTTACGGCACTGTAGAACATCAGTTTTAAACTGATGTGTTGTGGCACAATGGTCTGCCGTGAGAAGATCTTCCGGCGCTCTAGAACAGGGGTATTCAATCGGAGTGTCACGGAACAATGGTGTGCCGGGAGAAGATCTTGCGACACTCTATGAACAAGAGTGTGTCGAAGAACAATGGTCTACTGTGAAAAGATCTTGCAACACTAATACAAAAGAAGTTTTCAACAGGTGTGTCGCGGCGCAATGGTGTACCGTAAGAAGATCTTACGACACTCTGGAAGAGGACCTTACAACCGGTGTATCGAAAAACAGTGGTCTGCTGTGAAAAGATCTTGAGACACTACACAAAAAGAATTTTGAATAGCTGTACCGCGGAAAGATGCTGTGCTGTGTGAAGATCGTAGGTGTTTCGCAAAAATTGTCAATCAAATTCGATCAAGATTTCATGAATTAGAAAAAATAACTTTATTTTTAATTCAACTTTCTAAATAAGGTGATTTACTTTGAACTGATGTTTAGTGTCATTAAGTTGCATTTCTTGCAGGTTAATTTTATTGCTCTAATACTTTTAATAAAAATGTAAGGAAGTATAAGATTGTTTTCATATTTTCTGATAGCAAATTTTTTCGGAGAAAAATTATTACTCTGAAAGAGAAAAAGTTAAAAAATAAAAAAGAGAAGAAATTAAAACACCAAATGAAGAATTTACAACTATTTAAAATATGTAAACAGGAAGAAATTTTTATGGAGCAAATTTTTCACACATTCCATCTTTTGTACACAAATTTAGCCACCCAGATAGATCAAGGAAGATCTTTCTAGATTAAATAAGTTGTCAACAAAATTAAATAGAACTAAAAGTGGAATTAAAAAAATAATAAATAGAAGAGAATTGTAATAATAAAAAAAATTAACAACATTAGAATCCATTAGTTTTATGAGCAAAGTGAAGCAATGAATAATATTAAAATGAAATCAAAATTTAGAATATTCATGTGTATATTTTTTACTTTTTCGTTATTGCAATTTAGCGTGTAGTAGACGTTTTGCTATAGTTTTAGCTGTTCCGTAAAATATTCCCTTTTGTTTCACGTGTGCTATGAGAGTGAAAAAAAGAAGTTTCACAACCCTGTTTTAGAATTTTGAGAGTATAAAAACAATTTCTTAAGACCATATTGAATTGGAAACTTTCTATCATTTAAAATAACTTAAGAAAATAACAATTTTAATTAAGCTATTAAAGAAAGACATGATTCATAAAAAGAACAACGAAACAATACAAAATAAAAACTTTTTTATATATATAAACATCATTTATTTGCAGTTTATAAAAACATTATTAATGTGTTTATAGTAACTGTACTAATGGATGTCTTCCCATTTTCTCATACACGAGCTTTACAATAAAGTTATTTTAAAATTTGAAAGTATTTTTGACAGTATAACGTATATTCACATTTATCAATTATGCATTATTAGTGTTACTGGTGCATACTATTGTTAAATTTAAATATTTTCCTCCGAAAGGAATTTCTGCAGCTCCGGGGAGGTAGGGGGGTGGGGAGTTTATAGAATTTCGTTGGGAAATACAATATTGTTTACAATAATGCTAAAATCATCCTTTTAAAATATATATAAGAAAAAATACTTAAAATTGTAATCAGCGATGAATTTAGAGAATGGCCCGGGACGGACATCCCCCCCCCTCCCCGAAAGAATTGGGAATTTCGGACAGTTTTATACCTTTATTTAATGTAAACTTCCAATTCTTTCGAGGGATTCCGTCCAGGGCCATCCTCTAAATTCATCGTTGATTACAATTTTAAGTATTTTTACTTATATATTTTTTAAGAGGATGATTTTAGCACTATTGTAAACAATATTGTATTCTAATACTCTGAATCACTGGAAATTCCTGGAAATGCCTGGTTTTCAGGAAATTGTCAGCTAGGACGCCAGAAGAAACGTTTATGTTACGATAAAAGGGTGTTTTTAACGACCAAATAGAATATCTGACTGTTATAAATTAGAAAGTACATTTAAAAATAAAATACATTTTTGCTATCATTCTATTTTCTGCAGTGTACACTGTCAAAGAATCTGTTTAATTTATGAGGAAAAAGCTGTAAATTAGGAGGCCAGAAAAAAAAAACTTTTTTTAATAGATAAATACAACATTCAACTGCTATAACACAGAAAGTTCGTAAAATAAACATTTTTTTTTTCGTATGAAAGTGAACTCCAGTTCTTCTTTGCAAAATCAACATACTTGTTTTCTACAGTGTATCATATATTGATAACATCATGTTGAAGGGGCGAGGCCAACGAGGTAAGCGCGTAACATCAGAATATTAAATTCTTCAAATTAAAATTAACTCTGGTCTTCAACATGCAGAAAGAAAAGGAATTGCTTACCTTTTCTAAGGTCTATCCAATTTATGAAATATCCACTGGTTTATATATTTCAACTATTTGAGAATTTATTATAAACACTTCTTGAATAATCGTGTAGATGTACCACTTCTGAAATAAGACTTGTAAAAAAAAATTATATTAATGCACAATTCACATTGAATAAATAAGTTCACGTTTGGATTGATTTTAAAAATTATATTTTACATTACTTAAAATTTTAAAAGGTTTACATTTAGATTAATTTTAACTTCAGGAAACATTTTTTCCTGTGACTTTACAGAATGAAGGATAGTAATACACTGACTCATTTTCACAAAGTTTGGAAAGTTACGAGTAAAGTTGCATCATTTCTTTGAAACAAATTGACGTTGAATAATTGTCCTTTTAAATGTTTTAGTTCTGTAATAAGTTTATAATGGCATAATCACAAATAACAAATTATAAACATATTTCACATTATTAGAAGAGAACGATTATAACGAGGTAATAAATCTCTATTGCTTGATAAACTTGAAACTTAAGAGTCATAAATTAGGTCACTTGTTTTAAGAGATGAGAGAAAAATTATCGTTGGGTTTTTATCTGCGTGCTTCATCATTTTCTTTATTTATTTATTTTACTTTGAGTGGAAAATATTAAGTGATTGAAATGAATGGATTAGTTTTTTACAATTTCCCCCTTAATCCGTTCATGGGGATTAACTAATATTTTCATTGAATTTCTGTGTTCGATGAATCGAGGCTTGGGTAAAGGTTTGGTAAGTGCATCAGCTATCATTTTTTCTGTTGGAAGATATCTTAACTCAATTATGCCTTCTTCGCTATATTGTTTAATGGCATTAAATTTGACGTCGATGTGCTTTGATCTTTTCGTGAATTTTTCTGATTCAACCATTTTTATGGTACTTTGATTGTCTTCATATAAAGTGATTGGTTTTTGCTGTGGAAAGCCTAGATCGTCAAGTAACTTCAATAACCAAATTATTTCTTGGCTAGCATGTGCTGCGGACACATATTCAGCCTCTGCTGAAGATAAGGCAATGCAACTTTGCCTTTTCGTCGTCCACTGAATTGGGTTGTTGCCCAACATATATAATATTCCCGATGTTGATCTACGGGTTTTGGTATCACCTGCCCAATCGGCATCAGCGAATACTTTTAATATTGGTTCTTCATTAGTGTTAATTATTAATTTTAGTTCTTTAGTATGATATAGATATCTTATTATTCTTTTTACGGCTTGCCAGTCTTTTTCGCGAGGATTCTCATTTCTTCTGCTTAAAATGTTTACTGCTGCTGAAATGTCAGGTCTCGTTATGGTTGTTATATAAAGCAATGAACCAAGTGCCTGGCGATATTTAATATTATTTGGCATTAAATTATCATCATCATTTAATTTGTTATATCCTGGTTCCATTGGAGTTTTGCACGGTTTGGAGTTTTCAAGATTGAACTTTTTCGCTAAATTTTCAATCTTAATTTTTTGATCAAGAGAATAACCGTTAGGTAATTTCTGAATTTGAGTACCTAAATAGTTACTAATATTGCCTAGATCCTTTAATTCGTATTCTTGTTTTAGAGAATTTACGATTTCTTCTATTATTTCATCTTTGCTGGCGATGAGTATATCATCAACATATATTATTATGTATGATGTATGATCTTTTTCTTTTCTAGTGAAAAGACATGTGTCTGCTGTACTTTGGATAAAGTTCAAGTTGTCTAGTGTTTCAGCGATTTTAATATGCCAAGCTCTGGCGGCCTGTTTGAGGCCATAGATTGCCTTTTTGAGCTTGCAAACTTTTTCAGGAAATTGTTCGTTTACATAGCCTTCAGGTTGATTTATATATATTTCTTCATTTAAGTTCCCATGAAGAAAAGCGGTGTCAATATCTACATGTCGCACATTCAAATTATTATAAGCTGCTGCTAAAAGAAGTGTTTTGATGGTACAATGTTGTGCTACTGGTGAAAATGTTTCTTGATAATCTTCCCCATATTTTTGACTGAAACCTTTGGCAACAAAACGTGCTTTATATTTTTGTGTATTTCCTGAACTATCAATTTTTCGTTTGAAAATCCATCTACTTCCTATGATTCTTTTATTAAGAGGAGGATCGACTAGATCCCATGTATTATTTTTCATTAACGATTGTATTTCGTTTTCAGTGGCTTTAAGCCAGTTTTTCTTTTCTAGTGGATTGTTTATTTTGATAAGCTGTTTCCAGTTTTCAGGTTCTGTTGTATCGCAATCATTTGCTAAAGCAATAAAATTGTCGGAAGTATATCTTTGAGGTGGTACTCCTCTGTTTTGTCTTTCAGATCTACGAGGTTGATGTGTTTCTGATTGTTTGGGCGCGTCAGGTGTACAGGGTGTGTCACCTATTTCTATTTCAATGTATTTTTTATCTTCAATTAATTGTTCGTGATCATTAATTTTCTCGTTTAAATTGTTCAGTTTTTCTTCCAGAAATTTTACAGATCTGGAAATTATTATTTCACCATTTTTAGTGAAAACGCGGTATCCCTTTGTATTATTATCATAGCCCATGAAGATACCCTCTTCTGCTGTGTCATCTAGTTTAGATCTTTTGTGTTTGTTTATGTAAGTGTATACTTTACAGCCAAATACACGTAAATAATAGAGATTTGGTTTTCTTTTGAACCAAATTTCATATGGCGTTTTATTTGTCAATTTAGTGGGGAGCCTATTTTGGAGGTGATTAGCAGTATTTATCGCTTCACCCCAGAACCTATGAGGTAAATTTGCTTCGGATAATAGGCTTCGTGTCATTTCAATTAAACTTCTGTTTTTTCTCTCAGCAATGCCATTCTGGCTGGGACAAAATGGAACTGTGTATTCATGTTTTATACCATGTTCCCTTAGAAAGGCTTCTGTATTATTTCCTATATATTCCCCACCGTTATCCGATCTAATCGCCGTCGGATATTTTCCTTGTCTGGTTTTGACCATTTGTACATAGTCTTTTATTTTTTCATAAACTTCATCTTTACTTTTTAATAAGTAAATAACTGTGAATCTAGAATTGTCATCTATGAATGTAAGGAAGTAATTTTTTCCTCCTATTGTGGGTGTTTTAAAAGGCCCACATAAATCAGTATGTACTAAATCTAATACTTTTGTTGTTTTATTTTCGATAGATTTAGAGTACGGTGCATTTGTTGACTTTGTTTTTATACAGGTTTCACAGTTTGTTTTATGATTACAGTTATTTATTTTTATCCCACTGGCCAAGTCATTTTTGACTAATTCTTTTATACTTTCATTATTTCTGTGGCCAAGGCGTTTATGCCAAATTTCGAGGCAATCTTTATTTCTGCAATCATGTGCAATGTTTATTTTATTTTGAGAACTTTCTTCTAGTGTTTCAACTTGATATAATTTATGTTTCTTTAATGCTTCTAAGTATATATTTCCATTGCACGATAGTATGCATTTTTCATTTTCGAAAAATACTTTGTAGCCATGTTCTGTGGCTTTACTTACGGAAATTAAATTTGATTCCAATTGTGGAACAAATAACACATTTTTAAGTGTAATTCTATTTATACATCCATCAGATGTTTTTGTCATTATTTGTGTTTCGCCGGTTCCGTAAGAATTTAATGTATTCCCATTAGCAATTGTTACTGTAGTTTTTTCAGTATCGTTGAATTTTGTAAATATATCCCTATCGTTCGCTATATGCGAAGACGCTCCTGAGTCAATTAACCAGGTTTTATTAGCGGGATTGACAATTATGAATGCTGCATCTTTATGTTCACTTTTATTTATTTGTACCTGTTCATCTGTTTTTGATTCATTCATTTTATTTTTACTATCACCTTTTGTATTTTCAAAACACAACGATGTGTACTTTTTGTATTTGTATTGTGTTTTAGGTGTAGTGGTCTGTGTGTTTCTGTTCTTGAGATGCCAGCATTGTTTGTAAGTGTGATTTGATTGTTTACAGTAGGTACAATATTTGTTTTGCCCTTTATAATCTTGAGTGTATTTCTTTTGTGTTTTAAACACCTTTTGTGAGTTTTCAACTTGCTCACTATTTTCTACCCGTTTATTAAATTCATCAGTAAGTTTGCTCTTGATGAATTCGGGAGTTAATTCAATTTCATTTCGGGCTTCGAGAGCTGTTATTAGAGTATTATAACTCGCAGGTAACGAGCACAATAGAAGTGCAGATAAATGCGAGTCGGTTATGTTCTCTCCTATTGCGGAGAGCTTATCTTTTATTTCCAGTATATTAGTAATGTGTTTGTGCATGTTCCCATTTTCGGGAAGTTTTGCACTATACAATTTTCGTAACAAATACAATTTACTGGACAAATTGGCTCTCTCATGAATATTTTTTAAACTATCCCATGTCTGTTTTGCTGTTTCTAAATGTTTTACATGAACTATTTGCGTATCGTCTATACTCAGGTTTATTAAAGCGCGAGCTTTTGCATCCTTTTTTCTCCAATCTTCGTTAATTGGTGTAGGGGGTTCCTGAGTTACGAGTTCGTACAAATCTTCCTTAATTAACAACATATTAATTTTAAACTTCCATATAGAATAATTATTATTGTTTAATTTATCTACTAATTGCATTTCCTTTATTGTCGCCATCTCGGAGAACTTGTTTATACAGTTTTTAAAGTTTTATTAGTTTAAATAGTTTATTAAATTCAATTATGTTTTCTTGAATTTTTAATCTAGCATAAGAGCTGAGTATTATTTTTATCAATTAGAGTCAATTATTAATCCTTAAGAATAAATTCTGAGTTCATATATTCATCAGTCTCATGATCACTGTTGAAGGGGCGAGGCCAACGAGGTAAGCGCGTAACATCAGAATATTAAATTCTTCAAATTAAAATTAACTCTGGTCTTCAACATGCAGAAAGAAAAGGAATTGCTTACCTTTTCTAAGGTCTATCCAATTTATGAAATATCCACTGGTTTATATATTTCAACTATTTGAGAATTTATTATAAACACTTCTTGAATAATCGTGTAGATGTACCACTTCTGAAATAAGACTTGTAAAAAAAAATTATATTAATGCACAATTCACATTGAATAAATAAGTTCACGTTTGGATTGATTTTAAAAATTATATTTTACATTACTTAAAATTTTAAAAGGTTTACATTTAGATTAATTTTAACTTCAGGAAACATTTTTTCCTGTGACTTTACAGAATGAAGGATAGTAATACACTGACTCATTTTCACAAAGTTTGGAAAGTTACGAGTAAAGTTGCATCATTTCTTTGAAACAAATTGACGTTGAATAATTGTCCTTTTAAATGTTTTAGTTCTGTAATAAGTTTATAATGGCATAATCACAAATAACAAATTATAAACATATTTCACATTATTAGAAGAGAACGATTATAACGAGGTAATAAATCTCTATTGCTTGATAAACTTGAAACTTAAGAGTCATAAATTAGGTCACTTGTTTTAAGAGATGAGAGAAAAATTATCGTTGGGTTTTTATCTGCGTGCTTCATCATTTTCTTTATTTATTTATTTTACTTTGAGTGGAAAATATTAAGTGATTGAAATGAATGGATTAGTTTTTTACACATCAGACAAGTTGCAGAGGTATCACATGTCGACAGAAAGTATAGAAATTTTTACTCGGCATGTTTACATTTGACGATAGTTAGGAGAAATCCGTGACTCAAGCTATATATATATATATATATATATATATATATATATATTACTATACCATTACATTTATTTCTTCTAAATTCATTAATTCTTCACAGATTCATAAATGCTCCTTTCATTTAAAAATCCTTTTTTAATAGCTTTTTTAAACACTTTTGATTTGAAATCCGCCATAACATCATATTCAAATTTTGTATCGCACAATAACCTTTAGGAAAATTAAAATGAGGTAAGGACAAAGAGATATATAAACAAACTGACACATTTAATAAAACATCTTTACTTTAATAGTAATTAAAGGTCACCTACCACATCCAAATAAACACGACATTTTTCGTATGATTAATACTACCTCGAAAGAAATATTTTTCTAGCTCTCTTATAAAATTTAATGAAATTTCATTGAAAAGGCGAAAAGAAGAAAAACGTTTAAATTCGCTTGTCATGAGCCTAACTGAATTTTTAAAGTTGATGAGAAACTCCAAACTTTCTTGCGTCTAAAGTCCCGAGCTAATTTAATTATACATTTTTATTCGAAAGCATTTCATTCAATTATCTTGTTTTGTCTGCGCGCGCTCTTGAAATTTCATGGCTACAAACTTCCAAAACTTTCCATACAACTGAATTAGTTTGTACTGTAAATATCTCAGACTGTCTTTTCTGTAGTTTTCTCGTTCTGTTCAAACATAAGATATAAACAATTTCAGAACGGAGTTAAATGAATTTAATTTTTATAAAGCAATAACTTTAAAACTTCTAAAAGTGATTTTAGTTTCACAGAGTGATTTTAAGGAATTCACGGATAATCTTTTGAAAAATACGTCAGTTGTTCTACATTTTGGATAACTCTCAAAGAAGAATTTATTTAATTCCGGAAGTTTTCTAATATATAAAACAGAAAAATAATGTAACCTGCTAGTAAAAATTTTAGTAAAGAGTAGGGAACTACACATAGCCACAGAAGTGTTTTAATATTTAAATTATGCTATTCGATTCTTGCATCAGCCCTATAAAGTTTAGAAAAATTAAATTTGACAGACAGACAAATAAACAGAGCACAATTAAACGAAACATGCTTTTGTTACACTGTACAAAAAACTGCTCATTGCATAGAATATTATTTCTCTAAAATCCAAGTCTTTTTTTATAAAACAATATTTAACCGAAACTAAAGCTTTCAGAATCTGGTGGTAACCGGCAGCTTGTAGTAACCAGCAGATGTGGTAACCGACGGTATGTGTTAACCGGTAGAGTTGGTAACCAGCAGAAATGGTAACTATGAAAATTAAATTTATTAAACAAGAAGACACCTTCGCGATCATTGCTGGTGTACATTAAAACAGTCCGAACATAATAAACAATAAAACAGGTAATGCTGTTGATTGTCTTGACTTTGGCGCCTTGGGCTTAAAAAGATATAGGTGCCTATATAAAAGTTAAAAAGTCCTGCGTGACAGTTTTCCTGTTTTTTTTTGTTTTTTTTTTTCAAGCGCATCACAATGTTTTACAATGTATAAAATACTAAAAGATGCCACATCTAAATAAGCATCAAGGAAAAAAAATAAAAATCTTGATTAATTTATATATTAATTGCTAAAAGGTGTTAAATAAAAACTATAAAAACAGTAAAAAAAGGGTTTTAATAAACTGTTTGTATGTTTCGGCTCCATCGAAGCCGTTATCAAAACAAATAACAATATGTTATAGTTTTTTTTCAATTCTAAAGTATAATCGAAAAAACTCAACCCTTGCAAGATTAAATCAATGTGAAACCATCCAAATAAATTTCGATGAAAGTAAGATATTTTTTTCCCTCGAATCTATATTATCCATCCATTTTAAGAGAAACCATAGAAATTGTAACACTGAAAAATTCCACATACAATGACTTAGCATCAGTTAACTTAGCCAAATTATGGGATAAATTACTCCTTGTTCACGAATATGGACATTAACATAAAAGAAAAAATAAAAGTAAAATAAAATAACTTTCATAATCTGACAGAATAATTGAAAATTTGAATAATGGCATTTCAAATCATTACATCATGGATCGTGCAACTATATAGATTATTCGTATTTATTTTGACAATGATTTCGGTGGAGCCGAAACATGTGAACAGTTTATTAACACATTTTTTATTGTTTTATAGATTTTATTTAAAATCTTTAAGAAACTAATGAAGTATATTATTTCTAGGTGTTGTGATTTGTTAAATATTTATGACTGATCTTACAATAACTGTATCCCATGGAAACAATTTTTAACTATCTTTTATAAAATTGATTCAAATTTCATTCAAAGAAGGGTGTTTAAATTCGTTCGTTATTAAGACTGTGGCGACTTGGACTTAAAGGGTTTTGGTGCCCACATAATAGTAAAAAAAAGAACTGTCTGACAATTTTTCTTTTGTTTTATTTAGTTTCCTTTTAATTTTTATTTTACTTTTTATTTTATTTTATTTTTTATTTATTTTTTATTTTTTATTTTATTTTATTTTTAATTTTAATTTTAATTTTAATTTTATTTTATTTTTAATTTTAATTTTAATTTTAATTTTATTTTATTATTCATTTTTTATTTTTTTATTTTAATAATTATCAAAAGTTTTTACAATATAGAAAATATTAAACGATGCCACGCCCAAATAAGTAACAATAACAACACCAACACACACAAAAAAAAAAAAAAAAACATGATTAATGTCACAGTAACTGTTTTACTAAAGAAACATTTTCCTAACTTTTCCATAGAATTTAATAAAATTTCACCGAAAGAAGGACGTTGAAATTCGTTTACTATGAACCTAACGTATTTTTGAATGTTTATGAGAGACTCCGATTCAACTTTCATGCGCTGCAATTCCAATCTATTTAAATTATACATTTATATCTATACGCATTTCATTCAATTACAATGTTTTGTTTGCATGCGCTCTTGAAATTTCATCCCTATGAACTTCCAAACTTTCCATTCAACTGAATTAATTAGCACTGTAAATATCTCAGACCCGCTTTTCTGTAGTTTTCTCGCTTTATTTAAACAGAATATTTGAACTATTTCAGAAAGCAGTTGAATTAATTTAATTTTTATGAATGTTGTTGATTGGACTTGCAAGGATATAGGTACCCACATATTAGTAAACAAAAAGTTTTTTTAAAACAACAATTTTTAAACTGCAAAAAATAATTTTCACAAAGTGATTTTAAAAAAATTGCTTTTTTTTTTTTTAAGAATACGTAAATTATTTTAAATTGTATGTAAGTCTGAAAGAAGTATTTATTAATCTTTTTAGTTACGGAACTTTTCTAATCTCTAAAAAGTTGAAAAATAATGTAAATTGTTATTAAAATTTTTATTAAAGACGAGAAAACTACACATAGCCATTACAGAAAACTATATACAAAAGCAACTTATTATTTTATTTATCTTATTTCAATGGTATATGAGCTCTATAATTTCTAAGAAAATTAAATGAGATTGGACAGAAACATTGACAAATAAACAAAGCGTAATTGAATGAAATATGCTTTTGTTAATTTCTAAGAAAATTAAATGAGATTGGACAGAAACATTGACAAACAAACAAAGCGTAATTGAATGAAATATGCGTTTGTTACATTGTAAAGAAAAATATAGAAGCTCACATAACAGAAAAAAAAAAGAAAAAAACATCCTATCTGTCAGTTTTTTCTTTTCTTTCCTTCTTCTTCTTTCCTTTATTTCTTTTTTTTATTATTATCAGAATTTTTTTTATATTGCTGAAAGTATTAAAAAATACTACACCCAAATATATAATATATTGATTTACACAATTGTTTGATATTACACATTTTATAATGAACTGTGATGTGATATTTTTATATGTATATTAATTTAGTTAGATTTACATATTCATTATTTAATTAATTTAAATGAATTTATATTAATTAATATTAAGAATGTTTTTGATCTAATGATTTGGATTAATACCTACGGTGGACAATATCATATTAACTTCTAATATAATGTATACTTTTCTACAGTGCTAATATAATATATTTTAATTTTTATTAAACGTTCTACCGTTACCATTTATATTAAGTGTTTATAATTTTTTAACTTTGTATGAAGAAACATTATTTGTTACTAATTCATTTCAATATTTAATTAATATTAATTTTAAATTCTTTGTATCTTAATTCAAATATTTAGTATTTTAGTTTAATTTAATTTATGTGATGTTGCATTTTTGGCACAGTTATTTAATAGTTTTTGTCATTTAATGGTACATATATTTTTATGTTGCTTTAATTATTAATTTTTCCATCTTACAACTTATTTTTAACATAGAATTATTCATTAATACATCCATTACTTTAATGTAATTAGATATTCTATTTATTAATTAATTTCATTTATCTATTATTTCACTAATTGCTATCATTTAAGATATTAATTTGGTTTAATTATTAAACATTAATTTCCATCCAGTACTTTTTATTCAGATTATATTCACTTTTACCAATATAGATGGCAGCACTAATGTTCCTGTTTGCTTTACAGTATTCATATTATTCTAACATCATTTATGGCAACATTGTAAAGCATTTTATATTTCTAAAACTGGCAACATGTAATGATTTTTTTTTCTTTTTTTGCAATTCATTCCCTAGTTATGGTTGTGTTTCATGTTGGTCCTTGTGGTGCACAGGTATCATTTTTAATCATTATGGATTTTATACTTTCTGACTCTATTTAATGTTTTTTCTGTATATTATAAGTATGGCTTCTTTCCTTTTTAATATTGTATTTTATTTTTATTTTTTCACAGGTTTGCTTCATTGTTTATGAGAGGTAGTCAGAAAATCATATTTTTTAGCAATGTATGGCTAATATGATGATGAAACCTCTCATTTCATTTTATTTGTGGTATTAAGGTATTTGGGACTTGATAATTCTGTCTAAATTCCACAAATTTCATTTCATTCATTTAATTCCATTTATTCAATTTTTAATTTAATTTCTTATTCTTTTAATATGTTTTTGTTTCCATATTCAGTGTGTTGGGGAATCTTTCATTGTCAACTAATTATTACATACTTAATTATTATTTCATTGTTTAAGTTGGTGTTATGATAATGTTTCATTTATGGCTATATATATGTCGTAGGCTAATTGGGAAATCCCTTAGATAGCGTTAGGCTAATTGAAAAATGACCATGCCTATTTAGAAAATTACCAGTTCTTTGTCAAAATATGGTGTTGTACTGAACTCGAACCTGAAAATTCCACTCGAAGTCGACCCGAACCAGAAAACTAAAGTTAACCTAAAATCCGACATGAACCCGACAAAAAAAAATCGAACTGTAACTAGATCCGAACCCGACAAAATAAATTCCTTCATGTCGCAACGCGACCCGAACCTCATTCGATGTTAACCCAACCCGAACAAGACATAAAAATTCCATCGAACCGTAACCAGATCCGAACCCGATAAAATAAATTCCTTCGTGTCACAAACCGACCCGAACCCGAAAATAATAGTTAACCCGAAACTCAACCCGAACCAGGAAAAAAATTCCATTGAACCGTAACCAGATCCGAACTCGAAAAATAAATTTCGTCGTCAAGCAGCCCGAACCGAAATTGAAAATTTAAATTGACCCGAACCTGAAAATTTAATTTAACCTGAAACCTAACCCAAACTGAAAATTTAGTTAACCCGATCCCGACAAAAAAATCCTTCGAACCGTAACCCGATCCGAATCCGACAAAATAAATTCCTTCGTGTCACAACCCGATCCAAACCAGAAAATTCAAGTTAACCCGAAACCCGACCCAAACCCGATAAAAAAATCTATCGAACCGTAACCCGATCCGAACCCGACAAATTAAATTTCGTAGTCACGCAACCCGATCCGAAACTAAAATTTTAAGTTAACCCCAAAACCGATTTGAACCTGAAAATTTAATTTAACCAGAAACATAATCCAAACCTGAAAATTAACGTTAACTCGAAACACAAAGTCGAAACGCAACCCGACCCGAAACTGAAAATTGAACTTAACCCAAAACCCGAACCCGTCAAAAATTTCATCGAACCGTAACCCGACAAAATAAATTCCTTCGTGTCATAACCCAGTCCAAACCAGAAAATTCAAGTTAACCCGAAACCAGACTAGAACCCGATAAAAAAATCCATCGAAACGTAACCCGATTCGAACCCGACAAAATAAATTCCTTCGTTTCTGGTTTAGATCGGGTTGTGACACGAAGGAATTTATTTTGTCGGGTTCGGATCGGGTTACGTTCGATGGATTTTTTGACGGGTTTAGGTTTCGGGTTAACTTTAATTTTCAGTTTGGGTTAGGTTTCGGGTTAAATTAAATTTTCAGGTTCGGGTCGGTTTTGGGTTAACTTAAATTTTCTGTTTCGGTTCGGGTTGCTTGACGACGAAATTTATTTTTCGGGTTCGGATCTGTTAACGGTTCGATGGAACTTTTTACCTGGTTCGGGTTGAGTTTCAGATTAACTATTATTTTCGAAATCGGGTCGGCTTGTGACACGAAGGAATTTATTTTATCGGGTTCGGATCTGTTACGGTTCGGTGAAATTTTTAATGTCTTGTTCGGGTTGGGTTACTGGTTAACATCGATTTTTTAGTTTCGGGTCGTCTTGCGACATAAAATAATTTATTTTTTCGAGCTCAGATCGGGTTACGGTTCGATATTTTTTTTTGTCGGGTTCGTTTCGGATTTCGGGTTAATTTTAGTTTTCTGGTTCGGGTCGGGTTCGACTCGAAGGAACTTATTTTGTCCTTTTAGGATCGGGTTACGGTCCGATGGAATTTTTCTGTCGGGTTCGGGTCGACTTCGAATGGAATTTTCAAGTTCGAGTTGGGTACAACACCATATTTTGACAAAGAACTGGTCATTTTCTAAATAGGCATGGTCATTTTTCAATTAGCCTAACGCTATCTAGGCTCTTTGCAATGAGTCTAAAAAATGTCAGGCTGATTGAAAAATAAATGACCATATTCCAATTAGCCTAACGCTGTCTAGTATCTTTGCAATAAGCCTGAAAAACATCAGGCTTATTGTGATAAATGAAATGATTCCCAATTAGACCGGCTCTTTGCAAAGAGCCTAGGCTGTTTGCAAAGAGCCGGATTTCCCAATTAGCCTACGACATATATATATGATTATAATAGCTTTGAATTTCAAAAACATATCAAGTTCTTGTAACATTCTAATTAAATCACCTAAGAGATAATTAGTAATAAAGTGTAGACAGAATATATGTATGTTTGTATATTATTATTATTATTATTATTATTATTATTATTATTAATATCATAATAACTACTGCTAAAGAAACAATTTCCTAACTCTTCTATCAAATTTAATCATTGAAAAAAAACTGAAAAAGAAGGACGCATACATTTGCGTACTATGAACTTAATTTATTTCTTTAAGTTGATAAGAGACTCCAGTTCTACTTTCATGAGCCTCAAAATGCAACCTAATTGAATTGTATATTTTTATCTTAAAATATTTCATTGAATTATCCTATATTTTTTAACACGCACTTTTGAAATTTCATGAATATAAACTTCCGAAACTGTCCATTCAACTGAATTAATTTCCTCGTCAATTGTTTTAGAGCGCCTTTTCTGCTGTTTTCGTCTACTCTATAAACAAAAGAAAAAAATTCACTTTCGAAAACAGAATTCAATGAATTTAATCTTATAAAACAATAACTTTAGAACTTCAAATATGATTTTGAATAAGTTAGGGATATATATTTTTCTTAATACGCCAGACTTTTTATAAATAAGGTAAGTTTAAAATTAGAATATACAATCTTTATTTTTAAGAAAGTTAACTACTCTGTATAACTCTAAAAATAAAAATACCTATTTAAAACTTTTATCAAAATTGTCTATTAAGACTTCAGAACTATAAAGTTTTCTCGTCCTTTTTAAGCAAAAAATATATATATTCAAGAAAAGAAAAAATCAAACTATGAACCTAATTTAATTTTTTTAAGTTGATAAAAAACTTCAGTTCTACTTTCATGAGCCGCAAAATGCAACCTAATTGAATTGTATATTTTTATCTTAAAGTATTTCGTTAAATTATCCTATATTTTTTAACACGCACTTTTGAAATTTCATGAATATAAACTTCCAAAACTTTCTATTCAACTGAATTAATTTCCTCGTCAACTTTTCTAGAACGCCTTTTCTACAGTTTTCTTCTTCTCTTTAAACGAAAAATTTCCAGTTTCAGAAACAGAAGTCAATTAATATATTTTTTATTAGTCAAGCACTTTAGAACTTCAAATATGATTTTACATAATTTGAGGATATGTTTTCTTTTAATACGCCAGAAATTTTATAAATTAGGTAAGTTTAAAATCAGAATTTACCATCTGTTTGTTTAAGAAAAATAACTTCTCAGCATAACTCTAAAAATGATAATACATATTTAAAACTTTTATTAAAATTTTGTATGAAGACTTGAGAACTACGCAGTTTTCTCGTTCTTTTAAGCAAAAGATTTATATTCTAGAAAAGAAGAGATTAAGTGAATTTATTTTTTATAATTTAATTACTTTCAAAATTTAAAAATGATTTTAAATAATTTCAGGATAACCTTTATAAAAATACGTCAGACGTTTTAAATATTATGTAACTTTAAAATTAAAATTTACAACTTGTTTGTTAAGAAAATTGACTATTCTGCATAACTGTAAAAATGTAAATAAATATTTAAAACTGTTATCAAAAAAATTTATATTAAGACATGAGAACTACACAATTTTCTTGTTCTTTTAAGCAAAACATTTATGTTCAAGAAAAGAAAAAATTCAATAAATTTAGCTTTTATACTGCAATTACTTTAGAATTTCAAAAAGAGGATTACCTTTATAAAAATACGGCAGTCGTTTTAAATATCAGATAAGTGTAAAATCAGAATTTATAACCTGTTTGTTTAAGAAAGTTAACTACTCTGCATAACTGTAAAAATAAAAATACATATTTAAAACTCTTATTAAAATTTTCTATTTTAAGTCTCCAGAGCTACACAGTTTTCTCTTTCTGTTTAAGGGAAAAAAATTCTATTCAAGAAAGAAATAATCAATGAATTTAGTTTTTATAATGTAATTACTTTAGAATTTCAAAAATTATTATTTTGTAAAAATGAGGATAATCGTTATAAAAAAAACATGGCAGACGTTTTAAATATTAGGTAAGTTTAAAATCAGAATTTACAACGTGTTTGTTTAAGACAGTTAACTACTCTGCATAAATGTACTGTAAAAAAATATTTTTTTAAAACTGTTATTAAAATTTTCTATTAAAACTTTAGAACTTCAAATGTTATTGTAAATAATTGAGGACAACCTTTATAAAAAAAAATACGGCAGACGTTTTAAACATTAGATAAGTTTAAAATCAGAATTTACAATACGTTTGTTTAAGAAAGTTAACTACTCTGCATAACTGTAAAAATAAAAATACATATTTAAAACTGTTATTAAAATTTTCTATTAAGACCTCAGAACGTCCTCAGAACAGAGTTTTCTCTTTATGTTAAAGGAAAAAAAATCTATTTAAAAAAAGAAAAAATTCAACGAATTTACTTTTTATAATGTAATTACTTTAGAATTTCAAAAATTATTTTAAAAAAATGAGGATAACCTTTATAAAAATACGGTAGACGTTTTAAATATTAGGTAGGTTTAAAATCTGAATTTACAACGTGTTTGTTTAAGACAGTTAACTACTGTGCATAAATGTACTGTAAAAATAAAAATATATTTTTAAAACTGTTATTACATTTTTTTATTAAAACTTCAGAACTACACAGTTTTTTTTTTCTTTGTAACCAATATATATATTCAAAAAAAGAAAAAATTCAATAAATTTAGTTTTTATACTGTAATTACTTTAGAACTTCAAATTTTATTTAAAAAAAAAAAAAGGATATCTTTTATAAAAATACTGCAGACATTTTAAACATTAGATAAGTTTAAAATTAGAATTTACAATCTGTTTATTTAAGAAAGTTAACTACTGTGCATAACTGTAAAAATAAAAATACATATTTAAAACTGTTATTGAAATTTTCTATTGAGACTTCAGAAATACACAGTTTTTTCTTTATTTTTAAGGGAAAAAAAAGCCTATTCAAGAAAGAAAAAATTCAATGAATTTATTTTTTATAATGTAATTTCTGTAGAATTTCAAAAATTATTTTTTAAATAAATGAGGATAACTTTTATAAAAATACCACAGACGTTTTAAGTATTAGATAAGTTTAAAATCAGAATTCACTACCTGTTTGTTTAAAAAAAGTTAATTACTCTGCTTAACTGTAAAATTAAAAATAAATATTTAAAACTGTTATTAAAATTTTCGATTAAGGCATAAGAACTACACAGTTTTTTCTTTCTTTTTAAGAGGAAAAAATCTATTCAAGAAAAGAAAAAAAATAATGAATTTAGTCTTTATAATGTAATTACTTTAGAATTTCAAAAATTATTTTAAAAAAAAATTTAGTATAATCTTTATAAAGATACGTCAGGCGCAGAGGTCGGAAGTAGCGCGCTACAAGTAGCGAAACTACAGTAGTCGCTACTTTTTACATTAGTTTGCAGTGTATCGTAAATTAAACAATGTAGTGTAGCGAGTAGCGTAATACAAAAAATCAGCAGTTTGTAGCGAAAACCTGCGCTACTTTTGACGCTACTTCATGGTAAAAAAATGTGCCGTTCTGCAAATCACGTGGCCAAAATTTGCTTCTTTTGTGCAAAATTTTTTCTGCTCAACAATTTGCTAATATCAATTGCAGTGTATAGCTACACATCCCATGAAATCATAGATTTTTTCCATTGACACTTGCTGCTAAAATCAAGAACTAACTCACCAAAAGAATTCATTTTCTTGCTTGGCAACACTTGTCTACTTGTTATTAGGTCTTCATATTTTAACGCCGGGTTTGTTATTATTCAGAATCGCTTTATTTACATATTTATTTCTTGTTTGCATTTAGACTTGTTTTTCTGTAATTTCTATATTATAACATCTCTCTTAATTTTGCAACTAAGATTTTGCAGACGAACACAAAATATTTTCTTGTATGTTTTTGTAAACATTTTCTTTCTTAATTTTTTTAATGCCCTCAGTTCTGTCTTATTTATTTCATTGCATCCCAGCAGATGCAATAAAACGAGGGGTCGCTTTATTATTTAATCCGTTTCTTCAATTTCCAGTGTAAATTCAACCCTTTGGCAAAATCTGAAAGTAGCGAAGTAGCGACTAGTTTTGAAAAGTAGTTTGTAGTCGCTACTTTTTAAAACAAGTAGTTGTAGTTAACTACATTTTCTATAAAGTAGTTGTAGTTGTAGTTCGCTACAATAAAAAAGTAGTTTTTCCGACCCCTGGTTAGACGTTATAAATATTAGATAAGTTTAAAATAAGAATTTACAGCGTGTTTGCTTAAGACAGTTAACTACTCTGCATAAATGTAAAAATAAAAATACATATTTAAATTCCTAAAACTCTTATTAAAATTTTACATTAAGACTTCAGAAGTACACAGTTTTTTCTTTCTTTTCTGGCAAAAAAAAAATCTATTCCAGAAAAGAAAAAAATCAATGAATTTAGCTTTTATAGTCCAATTACTTCAGACCATCAAAAATTATTTTAAAAAATTTGAAGATATCCTTTTTTCTTAAAAAAAAAAAAAAAAAAAAAAAAAAAAAAAAAATGTCAGGCGTTTTAAATCGTAGATAAGTTTCAAATCAGAATTTACCAGTCTGTTTATATAAGAAACTTTGTTAATCTCAGTAACTGTAAAAGTTAAAAATAATCAAAACTATTATTAAATATTTAAAGGATTTTTTTGCAACTAACATTTTGCAGACGAACACAAAATATTTTCTTGCATGTTTTTGTAAACATTTTCTTTCTTAATTTTTTTAATGCCCTCAGTTCTGTCTTATTTATTTCATTGCATCCCAGCAGATGCGATAAAACGAGGGGTCGCTTTATTATTTAATTATAAAATTTAATTTTTATTTCAACCTGTTGATTTTGAAAACAAGAAAAACTGAAATCTTAAATGACTGTAAAAAAAACTTTTTTGCGTAAAATAAACATATTGTTTTACAGTACTGGAAGTAATTGAAAGCCGAATACCACATCAAAATAAACGTGAAAACTTGTGTGCGATTGTTTTTATAATAACCACTGCTAAATAATTAATTTTCAAGCTTTCCAATAACATTTAATCTTTCATTGAAAACGCGAAATACGATGAACTTTTAGATTAGTTTGCTATAAGCCTAACTTATTTTTTTTATTTATTTAAGTTAATGAGAAACTCTAGTTCAACTTTCTTGCGCTGAAAATCCAACCTAATTTAATTATAAATTTTTATGTAAAAGCATTTTATTCAATTATATTTTTTTTTCTGGGTGTACGTTTTTAAAATATCATACTACAAACTTCTAAAACTTTCCATGCAACTGAATTAATTTCCATGCAAATATTTAGATCCCCTGTTTCTAAGTTTCCTTGTTCTCTTAAAACAAAAAAAAAATTCATTTCAGAAAACTAATTGAAGGAATTTAATTTTTATAAAGCAATAACTTTAGAACGGCAAATTTAAGGTTTCTGATGGTAATATAACCAATGCATTTACTATGACCAACTCGTAATAATGTTATTAGTTTAAGTGAAATAAGAAAAATGACGCTTAAATCCAGTCCGCGGAAAATCAGAAGAGTTTTTTTAATCCCTCCTTGGGCACTTGCCCGAACAACATGCACGAGAGAGCAGCCATTGTTTTTTTGCTGACAAATGCTTTGTCGCGTTATAAATCTGTCTCTGATAAGTTTTTTATCTATCTTATTTAAACAAAGTGTTTATAATTATTTGTATGCATGTTATTTTGGTTTGTTTAATGCTCTTTTGAACTGTATAAGCTAATTTCAATATGGGAGTGCGCAGACAGAATTAAGAACATTTTTATAAAATTGGTTTTTGTTGGCAGTATGGCCAAACGGGCGAAAAAGCTGTATATATGAGATTATGTGTTGCTGGTTGCATGAGAAATGTGTCGGCCTTACCAGTTAAGATACAGAAGTTTTTATTTGCTCTACGCGTTAAAAAACAAATTAAATTACTTTTTACCATACATTTATTTTATTTTATTTTTTATTTATTTACTTCGTATTAATTTTTTTATTATTTTTATAAATTTTAAAAACATATATATATATTTTTTAATAATTGATGTTTTTTCTGCGTTAAATATACAGTTTTCCATTTTATGTCACCTATGGGCATATCACCTTCATAAAGACATATTACCTTTATCAACTAGCATTTATTTTAACAAACTGCAACAAGTGTAAATTTGATTAGCTTAAATTTTAAAATACTTTTCCAGTGCTAAAAATCAACTTTCTTAGTCAATTATTCTTATTATTTGAAGTCAGTTATTACTACTATTTAAAAATGTCTACCCTTAGGGTGGCCATATAACCTGCAGATACCTTATTTTAAAGAATTTGTGAATTTAAATATTTTTAAATACGCCAGACGTTTTAAATTTTAGATAGGTTTGAAATGTACCAATCTATTTAGTTAAGAAAGTTTGCTAGTCTAAATAACTATAAAAATGAAAATTTTTAAAACGTTATTTATAATATTTTAAAGACTTCAGAATTATACAACCCTTTCTTTTTATTATTATTTTTTATTTTTTTATTTTTTACCAAATCATTTTCTGTTTCAGAAACAAAAAGGAATTCAATTGATTTAGATTTTTATAAAGCAATAACTGTAAAAGTTCAAAATATATTTTACTGAATTTCAGGACAATTAAAATATATATATGCCAGACGTATTAAATATTATAAATATAAGTTTAAAATCAGAATTTCCCAATCTGTTCATTTAAGAAAATTTGTCTCAATAACTGTAAAAATGAAAAATAATCAAAACTGTTATTAAACATTTAAAGAAAACTATACATAGCCATAGAAAAAAGAAACATAAAATGATTGTATTTGTTTAGCTATAATATTTGAATCTTGTCTAAGCACTACATTTTTTTATATAAAATTTAAATGCAGTAAAACTGACAGACAAATAAACAGAACCAATTGAGAGAAATAAGCTATTGTTCCACCGTAAAAGACGAAACTGATGATTTTGAAAATAAGAAAAATTACTGAAATCCTAGATGTCTGTAAAAAACTTCTTTTACGAAAAATAATCACATTATTTTACAGTATAGGAAGTAATTGAAGGTCAAATACCACATCCAAATAAACATGAAAAATTATATTACATGAAAAATTATATATATTAATACCGCAGCCAAATAATTTATTGTCTAACTTTCCTATCAAATTTAGTCAAATTTCACTGAAAACGCGAATTACGGGGAACTTTTAAATTAGTTTGCTATAAGCCAAACTTATATATTTTTTAAGTTGATGAGAAACTCCAGTTCAACTTTCTTGCGCTGAAAGTCCAACATAATTTAATTATAAATTTTTATGTAAAAATATTTTATTCAATTATCTTGCTTTCAGACCACACAACTGAATTCATTTTAATGCCAAATGTTTTAGATCCGCCATTTCTACTGTTCTCTTGTTTTCTTTTAAAATAAGAAATAAAAAATCATTTCAGAAAAATAATTGAAGGAATTTAATTTTTATAAAGCAATAAACTTAGAGAGGCAAAATTTATTTTAAAGAATTTTTGAATTTAAATATTTTTTAAATACTCTAGACTTTTTAAATTTTAGATATGTTTGAAATTTACCAATCTGTTTAGTTAAGAAAGTTTGCAATCTAAATAACTATAAAAATGAAAAATATTTAAACAATTTTAAAGACTTCATAATTATGCAATTCTTTCTTTCTCTTGCCTTCTTTTTATTAACCAAATCATTTTCTGTTTCAAAAACAAAAAGGAATTAAATTAATTTAGTTTTTATAAAGAAATAACTGTAAAAGTTCAAAATATATTTTACGGAATTTCAGAAATATTAAAATATATATATACTAGACTTTTTAAATATTATATAAGTTTAAAGTCAGAATTTTTTAATCTGTTCATTTAAGAAAATTTGTCTCATCCACTGTAAAGATTAAAAATAATCAAAGCTATTATTAGACGTTTTTAGTAAAGAAAACTATACATAGCTATAGACGAAAGAAACATAAAATGTTTGTATTTATTTAACTATAATATTTGAATCTTGTATAAGCACTATGTATTTTTTAATAAAATTTAAATGCATTAAAACTGACAGACAAATAAACAGAGCGCAACTGAGAGAAATAAGCTATTGTTCCACTGTAAAAGACAAACCTGTTGATTTTGAAAAGAAGAAAAAGTATTAAAATCCTACATAACTGTAAAAAAAAAAAATTAAAAAATAAATAAAAATAATAATAAAATAAATACGAAAAATGATTATTTTACCGCATAGGAAGCAATTGAAGGTCAAATACAACATCCAAATAAACATAAAAATTTATATATGATTGTATTTATAATAACCGCAGCGAAATAATTTATTTTCTAACTTTCCTATAAAATTTAATCAAATGTCATGGTAAACGCGAAATACCACGAACTTTTAAATTCGTTTTCTATCAGCTTAACTTTTTTTTAAGTTAATGAGAAACTCCAGTTCAACTTTCTTGCGCTGAAAGTCCAACCTAATTTAATTATAATTTTTATATAAAAATATTTTATTCAATTATCTTGTTTTCTGTGTGCACGTTTTTGAAATTCCATGACTACAAACTTTTAAAACACTCCATACAACTGAATTAATCTCCATGGAAAATATTTTAGATCCGCCGTTTCTTACAGTTTTCTTGTTCTCTTAAAACAAACAAACAAACAAAAAAATCATTCCAGAAAAATAATTGAAGGAATTTAATTTTTATAAAGCCACAACTTTAGAACAGCAAAATATTTGTGGGTATGTATATATAAATATTTATTTATTTATTTTACTTACGCTAGATGTTTTAAATTTTAGATAGGTTTGAAATTTATCAATATGTTTAGTTAAAAAAGTTTGATAGTCTAAATAACTATAAATATGAAAAATGTTTATTTAAAATTTTTTAGAGATTTCAGAATTATGCAATTCTTTATTTTTATTTATTTTATTTATTAAAAATAAATAAATAAATAAAAACAAAAACAAGTTCTGTTTCAGAACCAAAAAATAATTCAGTAATTCGGTAAAAGAATTCAGTTTTTATGAAGCAATAACTATAAAAGTTCAAAAATGATTTTAAAGGATTTGGGGATATTTTTTTTAATATGTCAGACATTTAAAATATGAGATACGTTTGAAATCAGAATTTACAATTTGTTTATTTAACAAATCTTACAAATTAATACTGACTTAACGTTTTGGATACAATATTCAAATCTTGCATCAGCACTATAATTTTTAGGAAAATTATATTCAATAGGACTAACAGACAAATAAATGGAGCATAATTGAACGAAATATACTATTGTTACACAATAAAAGATAAATCTGTTGATCCCCCCCCCCCCCCCCAAAAAAAAAAAAGTAAAAATGCTGAAATCCTAGTTAGCAATAAAAACTTCCAGACAGACAGTCTTTTTTTCTGAAAAATAAACAGATTTTTTTACAGTATAGAAAGTACTGGTAAAGTCACCAGCCACATCCAAATAAACATGAATACTTTAAAGTGATTGATGTTATAGCAGCTAAAGAAACGCTTTCTAGCTTTCCTATAAAATGGAATCAAACTTCATTGAAAACGTCAAAAATTTCAAAGGTTTAAATTTGTTTGCTATAAGTCTAACTTAATATTTTAATGGTGATGAGAAAAACTTTCAGGTTTTAAAAGTCAAACGTTATTAAATTAGACAATTTTATGTAAATGCACTTCAGTCAATTATCTTATTTTGTGCACGCGCGATTTTTAAATTTCATGGCTTCTAACTTCCAGAACTTTTCGTTCAACTGAATTAATTTGCACTGTTAGTATTCCAAATCACCTTTCCTAAGGTTTTCTTGTTCTCCTTAAACAAGAAATTTCATTTCAGAAATGAATTCGGTGAAATTAATTTTTATAAAGCACTAACTTAAGAGCTTGAAAAATTGTTTTCAGTTTCACAAACTTATTTCAAAGAATTTGCGGATACATATTTTTTAAAATACCATTTATTTTAATTTTAGAGAATTTGTCGGTCTATTTAATTAAGGAAGTTTGTTAATCTGAATAGCTAAAAAAAGTGAAAAATACTCTTAACTATTACTAATATTTTTAACAAAAACCTAGAAGCTTCAAATAGTAAGCAAATAAAACTTTAAACTAATAAAGTTAATTTTTATATAGTAAATAACTCTACAATTTCAAGCAAATATTTTCAATTTCACAAAGTGATTTTTAAAAAAAAATTCGGATATTTTTTGAAAATTACGTCTATTGTTTTAAATTTTAGATGCGTTTTAAAGAGAGTTTGACGATCTATTTAGTTAAAAAAAACTTTCTAATCTGAATAGTTATAAAAATAAAATAAATTAAACTGTTTTTAATATTTGTAAATAAATAAATTAACGTAAATTCATGACGATTGGTCCATAAACTAAAGTCCATAAAAGTTCATAAACTAAAAGAGAAAAGAAATAAATAAAAACAAACAGGCAGAAAAACACTTCATTTTTAGATTCTGATAAATTAAAACGGGGCGGCCTACAATACAAGACAATTAAAGTCAACCCGACCCGAGCTTGCGCCACAAAGAAAAAAATTAGCACCAACACGAACCGGAGAAAATAATTTTCGTCAACCTGAAACACGACTCACTTCAAGCCGAAACAGTAAGTGAAAGAAAATGAATCCATATTTTACTGCAAAAAATTATAGAAATACTCTATATCTCTAATATCAATTTTATCTTTTATGTAAAAAAAAAAAAAAATAAATAAATAAATAAATAAATAAAAATTAACATGTATATTTATATTTAAATGTGTGGTTTTTCATTTTAAACAATATTGGGGATTTTCGTTTGAAAAAGGGGGTTACCAAATCTGACCCACAATAGTCAAAACCCATCTCGAACCATAAACAATTACAGTCAATCCTACACTAATTCGTCCCACAAAGAAAAAAATTAGTACCAACACGAACAATACAAAATTATTTTCGTAAACCTGAAACACAACGCACTTCAAACCAAAACAGACCCGAAACAGCAAGTGAAAGAAAATTAATCCATATCTTAATGTAATTTATGGAAAAGTATTGTATAATTATATCTCTAATATCAATTTTATCTTTTAGGTAGAAAAAATGAACATGCACATTGTCATTTATATTTAAATGTGTAGTTTTTCCATCTCGAACAATATTGGGGATTTTCGTTTGAAAAAAAGGGATACCAAATCTGACCCACAACAGTCAAAACCCAACCCGAACCCCAAACAATCAAACTCAACCCGAAACTAACTCGTCTCACAAAGAAAAACAAATTAGCGCTAACCCGAACCGTTGTCGTGTACGATTCGGGTAACATCGATTTATCCAACTCGATACGGGACTCTAATCCACATTCATTTTAAATTCCATTGTTGCCAATATCGCTCATTTTGACGTGCAATAGACGACACTATATTAATTTTTTGTACCTGTCCTTTAAAACACTTATAGACAATACAACGACTATTTTAAAAATGCAATGTAATTTTGTGTACCCTAACACCATATTCAAATTTCGTGAAGATTGAACAATTTTTACGAAAGTTAAAGCCTATAAAGTAAGAGAAAACACATGAAAACAGAAAAACATATCACTTTTAGAACAACACTACCGTGCATGCACGGCAGTGTATTACTGCTGATTTTACTGTTTATTACTGTTAATTTTACGGTATAATACTGGCAGCAGGGATGCCAGTATTATACTGTAAATCAACATTTTTTTTTCAGTGTACATACGAAAAACAAGAACGAAAAATCATGTATAGAATATGAATAACTTTCCAGCAGTAACAGACTATTATTTGAAATTTTATTTTTTAATACAATAAAATGAGATATGTATATATGCAATAAGCAATTTAATAAACACATAACTCAAGATAAATCTATATTCAGCAGTTGCAGTCCATATGCGGTAATACGTACGAAATCTGTCGTGCAGCCCTGTATATTATCTACATAATTTATACACACTACGTAATATACTAAAAATTGGGTAATTTTAAAACTGCTTACCCCAGCGGAAAACGCACTTCCAGCAGCTAATTTTCATAGTCAGTTCTGTAACTGAATTAACTTGTGCGTCTCTGTAAATGAACGATAAATGCTGTGCACTTTATAATCTATAGAAAACATGTTGCAGTGTAATGCTCCTTATTAGTGTCATTAAATTTGAAGTGGCATAACTTCATTAAAATGCACGACAATCGGTTTTTCTCCATAGATCGTAATGTAATGGAATTCTTTTGTGCGTCCCTGTAAACGAACTATAAATGCTGTGTGATGCATATCAATCTCATTATATTTGATATATCGTAACATCAATAAAATGCACCGCAAATGAATTTCTCCCATAAAACATAATGTAAAAAAATTGTTTTGTGTATTCCTGTAAATGAACTGTAATCACTATACACTTCATTTTCAATACCGAATATTCTACATTAAACCTGAACAACATATAAATATTATATGGCAATCCGAGTATATTTAAGAGAGTTAGAGTATGGTCAGGTGGACAGACGGACAGACAAACCCAATTCATAAGGCAAACCCAATTCACTTTTCAACTTTGTTGGAAAATGTTAAATGATACAAACGAACTGTATATGGTTCTCAATTTTCAGAAGGTAATTTTTAACAATGTAAACATAAAAAGTTTTCCATTATTAATACTGTAATAACTATATCTAACGAAGCATTTTCCCTAGCATTTTCAAAAGCATTTTCCCATATAAAATTTAATAAAATTTCATTGAAAAATCTAAAGAAAGAAGAGCATTTAAATTAGCTTATTATGAGCCTAACTGATTTTTTTTTTTATTATTGATGAGAAACTTCAGCTCAACTTTCCTGTTCTGAAAGTCCAACCTATTTCAATTATTCATTTCTAACTAAAAGCATTTCATTAAAATAATCTAGTTTTGTGTGAGCGCATTCTTGTAATTTTATGGTTATAAACTTCCAAAATTTTCCACTCAACTGAATTAATTTGCACTGTAAATATCTGAGCCTTTTCTACAGTTTTCTCTTTCACTTTAAATATACGTTTTTTTTTTGTTTTTTTTTTTCAAAAGCGAATGTAACAATTTAAATTTTTATAAAGCAACGACTTTCAAACTTCAAAACTTGTTTTTAGCTTCAGAAAGTTATTTTAAGAAATTTGCGGATACATAAATTTTTTGTAATTCTTCAGTTGTTTTAAAATTTAGATAAATTTAAAAGAATAATTTGGCAATTTGTTTATTTAGTTAAGTTATCTTATCAAAATTATTGTAGGCATGAATGGAAAAATATTTAAAACTGTTATATGTTTTTTAATGAAAACTTCGCAACTACACACAGAAATAGAGAAAAAAAATCATAATGTAAAAGTAGTTTGTTAACTTAGATAAAAATATACTATTTAAATATCTTAGACTTTATAGAGTTTTTTCGCTCACTAAAAACATACGATTTTCATTTCAACATGATTTTTTTTTTTCATTTCAAATACTATGAATTTAATATTTATAAAGCAATAACTTTGAAACTTCAAAACTTATTTTTAGCTTCACAATGTTATTTTAAGTAATTTTCGGATATATATATTTGTTTTCATATGTCCGTTGTTTCAAAATTTAGATAAATTTAAAAGAATAAGTTGGCAGCTTGTTTAGTTAAAGACGTTACCTTTATCAAAATAACTTTTGGTATTAAAAAATATTTAAACCTGTTATAGTATTTTTAATAAAAACTTGGGAACTACACACTTTTTGTATGAAAAATATTTAAAACTGTTATATGATTTTTAATAAAAACTTGGGAACTACGCATACATAATACACTGTAAAAAATTTTGGTCAACAATTACGGTACATATACTGTCAACTTTGTGACCAGTATATATACCGTAATTTAACTGGACGGTCTATGTACCGTAAAATATTTAAAGTATATGTACTGGCTGAACTCCCCCACTCTCTCCTCAGGCCTGCACGCATTACGTAACAAGAGCAAGAGCATTACTTCAGGGGTTACCGTACTCCGAGGCGGGGCTAACAGATTTTTCCTTACTAAAACATAATTATTTTACGGTATAAATAGCGATTTTTTACTGAAAAACAATCATTTTACGGTATAAATACAGTTTATAATTGAAATGGCACATATACTTTTTTTACGCTTAATATACCTTAGAAGTACGGTACTCATACCGTAAAGAGTGAAAACGGTTCAAGTACCGCTAATTTACGGTACATCTACCGAAATTTTACGAAAATTTTTTACAGTGTACAGAAAAAAAAGCGCTATATAAAAGAAGTTTGTTTTCCAACCAAACTTTGATAAAAATCCACTATTTAAATACCTTAGCTTTATTTAAATACCTATCAGTTTACTCATTCACTTTAAACATGCATTTTTTTATTACAGAAACGAAAATAAGGAATTTTTCTTATAGAATTGGTTGCAAAATTGTTTTAAAATGGTTTAAAAATGGATTAAATACCTCATCTGTCGGACGATTTGCATGAAAATCTATACAGTTCGTGCGACAATGGTTTATTACACGTTCTTTGAATTTGAGTTCAATCGAAAGTAGCGTTTTACAATTATCGGGTCCACTCTCTCTCTCACACCCAAACATATCAAGATTACAACACTACAAACAAAATTGTTGATTTTACAGTACACTACCGCGCATGCGCGGTAGTGTATTACTGCTTATTTTACTGTTTATTACTGTTAATTTTATGGTATAATACTGACAGCTGGGATTCCAGTATTATACTATTAAATCAACAATTTTTTTTTTTTTTTTTGCAGTAAATACTTTCTTTACACCATCTGTTCCGAAAGTAAATGGTACAAAATAACAGCATTCCAACCTTTCTCCCACTACTTTTATTTCTGCCGTAAAATTGTGTATGAATACAGTATTTTTTGCTGAAAAGTAATAATAGCAAAATATATCTTGAAACTAGTTTATTTTCCTTACAATTTTACAGCAAAAAAAGTCATATTCATACAAATTTTTGCAGTAAAAATTGATGACAAACAAATTTTTAGATGATATTGCTGGGGGATTTTTTCTGTTTTTTCTTACAGTGCATGCTAAACAAAAATAATTTAAAAAGAAGCTAAAATGTATTTTTACCTCATTAGTTATTATCCCGTCAAAAACAACTAAGCATCATCCTTTAATGTGAATAAAATCCTTCACTAAATATGTATAATCTATATATATATATATATATATATATATATATATATATATATATATATATATATATATATATATATATATATATATATATATATTAAGCAACATTTGTTCAATAGCTGCAAAAACACATAACAGGTTTTGAAAGATCGAAGAATATAGATCAGGCAGTATTGTTTTTCATCGGAAATTATGCACTTGCTATATAGCTGACATAATGCATCAAAATCGAAGACTGCAGAATCAAGAGGAGTACATATTGGCAAGTGCTGCTCGGTATGATTGCTATATTTGCCTTACACTTGTTTAATGGTTATGTTTTGCCACAACTTGAAGAATTGTGCCCCCAGCAAAAGATCAAAAGAAATGGTATTTTCTTATCGTATAGTTGCATTTATTATTATATTTGAATATAGGGAAGGTTTTCTTGGTAATTTGATAAAGGTAATTTTACCCTCAAGTACTAATCATTAAAAGTCGTGTTTATTATAATTGTAATAATATCATTTTTAATGAACTGTACTTCAATAAAATTTATCCAAATTCTTTGACGTGAAAGGATATGGGTTTTTTTAAATAAATAATTTAGCTTTTATATTTTTGTATTTTATTCTTGTATTTTATTCGTGTCTTATATTTGTCTTTCTTTTACAAAGACCAAAAGCTTTAGAAACAAAATATATCCATGCCTATTTTAAGAGTTTATATAGATGTGTAGCATACGAGTATAAGCTAATACTATTCATAACAAATAAATGAACTTTTTTTTTTTTTTTTTTTTTTTTTTAGATTTAACACTTGGTAATAAAGCATACGTAATTACAGTAGAAGCTGGGTAATATGAACCCAGTTAAATTAAAGTATCGGGTAAATGGAACTTTTTAAAATTTACCTGCAAATTACAACATCTTGTAAGGAAACCCATTACAACAAAGTCCTTGTATTGTGAATGACTTTAACGCTTCCTTCAGCTTCATTATAAGCGGTTTTCAACCCGAATCATAAATACATAATTTATATTAAAATATTTTGAATACATATTTTAGTAGGGAGCGCACACTTAAACATCATCTGTGCAAAGATTATAGATAACTCTTCCCCATTTAAATAAGCGCACTACATTGGGAGGGGTAACAATGCAATTTTTTAAGATTCCCCCGAGAAAAATTAGCATAGAATACATTTCAAAACAAGTCTGAAAGTTTTTTCTTTTCGAAGTTATTTATTTGGTAGATGTGTATCTCAATCTCTCTTGCCTGACGGCGCACTTACACCAATGGTCAAACTTCCACGACACACTAAAATGGTGATGATTAAAACACATATTATGCAAGGGATATGCGTCATTTTTAATTTAATTACTAACGCAAACAAAATGCACTATCACAACCAAAAAAGGCAAAATATTTTGTTATGATATGAAATAAAAATAATGTGTTACAATTCTTATAAACTTACTTTTTATATTAAATAATTTTTAAAAAGCTATTTGAGTTCGACTTTTTTTTAATAAGAACATTTTCTTTATCATTACACTTAAATCCTTTTACAACCATCAAATCTAGTGCGTTTTATATTGTAACCTGTTTGTTTTTTCCCCCCAGAAGACAAATACTCTAAAAGAGTCAAATTTATAAGAAGATGTGAGGCCATTTTCACCATTTCCTCGCATACTCTTATAAAGAGGCATATAAAAGTACAGAAATAGACTTTTTGGCACCAAATCTGATAGATTAAATTTTTCTGAAGAAGAAGAATTAAATTTATCTAATTAAATTAAAAGTAATTAATAAAATAAATAATAATAAAAAGTAAAAATAAATAAATAAGAATTACAAATAAAAATAATAAGAAGAAGAATAAGAAGAAGAATTGTAATAAAAATAAGCAAAATAAAAATATAATAATAATAAAACAATAAAGCAATAATAAAATAATAAAACAATAATAAAATAATAAAATAATAAATAATAATATTATTAATAAAATAATAAAATTAGACTAAAAATATAATATTTAAATAATAATAATAATACAATTAGAATAAAATAATAAAAAATAATATATAATAATAATAATAATAATAAATATTAATAATTTTAATAATTTAAATAATAATAAAAAGTAATAATAAATAATAATAATTTTAATCATTTAAATAATAATAGAAAGTAATAATTAATAAATAATTACAAATAAGAATAATAAGAATAATAAGAATAAGAATTGGAATAAGAATAAGCAAAATAAAGATTAAAAAAAATAAAGTACTAAAACAATAATAAAATAATAAATATTAATAATAAAATAATACAAATAATAAAATTAGACTAAAAAAATAATAAATAATAATAATAAAATAATAAATAATAATAAGAAAATAATTAAGAAAATGATATAAATAATAATAAATAATAATAATTTAAATAATTTAAATAATAATAAAAAGAAATAAGAAATAAATAAGAATTACAAATATGAATAATAAGAAGAAGAATTGGAATAAGAATAAGCAAAATAAAGATTAAAAAAATAAAATAATAAAACAATAATAAAATAATAAATAATAAAATTAATAATAAAATAATACAAATAATAAAATTAGACTAAAAATATAATATTTTGAATAATAATAATAAAATTAGACTAAAAATATAATATTTTGAATAATAATAATAAAATTAGACTAAAAATATAATATTTAAATAATAATAATAAAATTAGAATAAAATAATCAATAATAATAAATAATAATAAGAAAATAAATAAGAAAATAAATAAGAAAATGAGATAAATAATAATAAATAACAATAATTTAAATAATAATAACAAATAATAATAACGTAATAATAATTTATAAATAATTTAAATTTTCTTAACTCATCTATTTCAATTAAATTCATATAATTAAATGTACAGATGTGAGAGAATTTTCATCATTTACTCGCATACTGTTATTATAAAGAATCTTATAAAAACAGAAAAGTAAACTTTTTGACACTAAATTTCATTTCAATGTAAATCGCACAATAAGAAATGTTGGATGTTAATGCATCGATATATTCTGTAAGTTCTCAAAATCTTGATACAAATTGACTTAAATTTTTTGCAGAACATCTGAGGTCCTCTCATGGTGCACCACTGTGCCACGGTTGCGAACCACTGGAGTAGACAATAGAAGCGAAACAGTTGAAATAAAAGCAGTTTATTCACTAGTCAATTTAATAGCTGCTTTATTTTTCTATCATTTTAATAACAGTTTATTTCTGTGTTATTCGAAAATAATTTTAATTTTCACGGAGGCGAAATTGTTGAAATAAAAGTAGTTTATTCAAGGGTCATTGGGTGCGTTCGTAATTATATAAATACGTAGCACCTATAGTCGTCGTCTGGTCCGTCCGTCCGTCCGTACATAACAGCGAAAAAACTACCCAACCGAATGGTTTGAAAATTAATATATATAATCGTTGCAGAATTTTGTCGAGTCATTTCAAATTTTATGAAAATCGAATCAAAACTTAAAAAGATATGAAACTTAAAAGATGAGTTACATTTAAAAAATGTATAGATTCTGAGATAACTTCAGTGTAAATTAGATTAACAGCCGAATATACCAATCCATTAAAGTAAATAAACACAAGAGATTCGTTCATAGTGAGTCATGCAAATATTAAACCATGGAGGTAATCATTCACAAAGCAAGATCTCCATGGTGAATTTTGCAGCGCTGCCTGGTGTCGAAAAACAAATTCGCATCTGTAAACGCGGCATACGTATAATAAGAAAAAAAAGGCATGCTCATTTCGCTGATAACAGACGATATAATTCATTTCACTGAAATGATAACGATGATTTTTGTACATTGTAAAACTAGTTATAGTAAGAACGTTATTTCTCACGTTTAACGCGCAATTTCCAACTTGTTTCTTTTTCAGCTACGGAACCCTTAAAAGACGTGCTTTAATTATCTGACTATCAACTCCGAGATAATTTGCGCACTAAGCTGCAGATTTTAGTGCAATAGTGCAATACATGCGTTATTTAAATTATTTAAATTTTACAGATTTAACACAGTTTTAAAACATTGTATAATTATTAATAATCTCAATATTTATCTTAATTACGTATATAAAGATAAACAATGAAATTAATAAGTATTTTATACCATGTTGGAATAATCATCCTTTTAACGTACAATTTCCAGTTTGTTTTAATAATTGAGTTTATTTCTCTTTTCATGTCTGTCATTTTAATAACTGAGTTTATTTCTCTTTTTATGTCTGTCATTTTAATTAGTGTGTTTATTTTTCTGTTTATTTAAGAATCAGTTTAATTTTCGCGGAACACCTGAGGTTCTCTTACGATCCACATTGTCGGTTGAGAACCACTGGGATAGACAATTAAAGAAAAGCATTTGGATTAAAAGCAGTTTATTCAAAGTCACTTTAATGTGTGATCGAAAATGTATAAAACGTCGTTTCAGTTTATTGAGTTTATCTTTTCTATAACGTTTTGTTTTGAGGCCCAGATTACAATAATTCATTGCAAAATAACCGTTTGTATAATAATGTAACTTGTTGTATCGTTGGATAGGTCAGTTTTAGTAGTTTTTTGTGCAATTGATGGCGTGAATTGGACTGGAAGGGATTGACCAACATCCTGGCCTCCCCGCTCTCCAGACATTACTCCTTTGGATTTTTTTTCTTTTTAGGCTATATCAAGAACAGAATCTTTCCCACACCAATTTCTGACGTCGAAGAACTGAAGACTAAGATACAAGCTGTTGTGTGTACTATAACAGAAGACATGTTAAATAACACTCGGTGGGAACTAGAATACCGGTTAGACATTCTCCGAGCTACCAAGGGGGCACATGTTGAAATTTACTCAGGTACGTGGTCTTATAAAAAAAATTATAACAGTACTTACAATGTATCTCAACAAACATATGTCCAATTATTATAGTTTGAGCACAATAAATATTTATAATCAGAGCAATACTTTTGGTTCACCCTATATCTATTAAAAACGCATGGTTAATTTATATTAATAAAAAAAAGGGGGGGGGCATTTTGATTTACACACACGTTTGATATTACACATTTTATAATGGACTGTGATGTGATATTTTTATATGTAATTAATTTAGTTATATTTACATATTCATTATTTAATTAATTTAAATGAATTTATATTCATTAATATTAAGATTGTTTTTGATCTAATGCATTTTGATTAATGTCTACGGTGGACAATATCATATTAACTTATAATATAATGTATACTTTTCTAAAGTGTTAATATAATACATGTTTTAATTTTTATTAAACGTTCTACCCTTACCACTTATATCAAGAGTATTTAATTTTTAACTTTGTATGAAGAAACATTATATGTTAATAATTAATTTCAATATTTAATTATTATTAATTTTAAATCCTTTGTATCTTAATTCAAATATTTAGTATTTTAATTTAATTTAATTATTGTGATGTTGCATTTTTGGCACAGCTATTTAATAGTTGCTATGTCATTTCATGGTACATATATTTTTATGTTGCTCTAAATATTAATTTTTCCATCTTACATCTTATTTTTAACATAGAATTATTCATTAATACATCCATTACTTTAATGTAATTGTATATTCTATTTATTATTTATTAATTAATTTCATTTATTTATTATAGGTATGGTTTCTTTCCCTTTTAATATTGTATTTATTTTTTATTTTTTCACAGGTTTGATTCATTGTTTATGAGTGGTAGACCAAAATCATATTCTTTAGCAATGTTATGGCTAATATGATAATGAAACCACTCATTTTATTTGTGGTATTTAGGCATTTGGGACTTGATAATTCTGTCTAAATTCCTCGAATTTCAATTCATTCATTCAATTTCATTTATTCAATTTTTAATTTAATTTCTTCTTCTATTAAATAAGTTTTTGGTATTTATATTCAGTGTGTTGGGAAATACTTTCATTGTCAACTAATTATTACATAATCATTATTTCATAGTTTAAGATGGTGTTATGGTAATGTTTCATTTATGGTTTTATATATATATATATATATATATATATATATATATATATATAAACCTAAATAAGAAGTACGACGAAAGTGTTTGATATCATCGAGCGAATTAAAACGGTTAAAACGGAAATGGGCTGGGGACATTGCAAGAAGACAAGAGATGGAGTGCAAGTACTCTACAGTGGTATACCAAAGATTTAAAACGACCAACAGAGCAACCGCAGGTACGATGGAGTAACGAAATCCGAAAAGTAGCCAGTATTAATTAGATGACAAAAGCACTAGAGAGGAAACAATGGAAAAATCTACGGGAGACTTACATCCAGCAGTGGATTAAAAACGGTTGCTGTTGATGATGATGATATATATATATATATATATATATATATATATATATATATATATTGTGACATTGATTATATTCATATAAATTAAAAACATATAACCGTAAAAGAAATGTTAAATTTAATTAAATAATATTTTTGCTATTGAAATAAATTTAAGTAAAATAAAAATAATATCCCAAGAAAGCAAAATTACATATCTATATGCCACAGCTAATTCCGAATCGAAATAAGATTGAAATTAATTGGAGATAGTCTTATATACTTACACGCACATCTATATGCATGCAATAAATTTGTATATTAAATTATACATATTCATTCAAATCTAATTTCAGGTTAATGAAACATTTAAATTCGATTACTTTTCAATGACTCTCTCGAGTTTTATAAATAAGTATTTTTCAATAGAACTTGAAGCAAAATATTTTTCCATAACTTTAAATTATGAAAAATATTTAAATTTTTACAGCATTAATTATTTATCAACATATCAGATATGTATTCGTATAAAGGTAGCTTCAAGATATACGATTTAATATTAGTTCCCATAATATTTATGAATTATTTTTTTAATTATTTAAATTTTACGTTTAAGTATTTCTTATTACAGTTAAATAAATACACTGCAAAAAAAAAAAAAAATTTGTTGATTTTACAGTATAATACTTGCATCCCAGGGATGCTAGTATTATACTGTAAAATCAAGATTTTTTTTTTTCAGTGTAACAATTAATTAGTTAATAAATCATTTATACTTAATTAAGAATATAGTTAGTTAAACATATGGAAAAGTCTCGACCACATTAAAATGTAATTTAAATTTTTTGCTGACTGATTCTATGAAGTTCTAAATTCTAAATCATCATATGTTGTGCATCTATTTTGCACATTTAGAACCTTTGTTAAAGAAGAAAAGAGTAATGGGAAAAAAACAGTGAAATATTTACATATTTTTAATAATCGAAAAATATTTTTTCTCTTACAAGCTCATACAAAATGCATTAAAATGAATTTTATATATGCATGGAAAAATTAGTAATTCCCAACTCTGTAAATACAGAGTAGGGCAAAGCAAACTGTTAAGGTGATAATTGTCAAAATTTCGATAGTTTGACTGAAATGTAACTTGTTGATTTTAATTTTACGTTAAAATTACTTTGAGAATTTGGAGATTTAAAAAAGAAAAATAGAAATTATTAGAAGAATATTTTTATTTTCACTCTTTTCGCGAATATATACGCATTTATTTATATCAATATAAAACAGTGTTTACATCTTTAAAATGCCTGTTCAGAAAATCAACAATGACAATTTCATGCCTTTTCCATCTTGGAAATGTTCCAAACTCATTTCCAAGTAGTCTGTATCTTTTCAAGCTGTCTCATTACATCATCTACATTATAGTAAATAAATACTATCTTAAACAGTTACGTAGAGGAGTAAATTTAGCATTGAAAATTATATTGAATGGAAAGTTTCTCACTAATTTACCTGAAATTAAAAGGAATGCTTTGATTAAGGAGACTTTTCTTATTATATAGTAAAAGTGATATTATGATATAAGTGTTGGGAATTGACGAAAATTTTGTTATAAATGAATATTAAATTATACCTTTCAAGTGTCCGATTTCTTTTCCAGATTTGAGGGGAAAATAATTTTACGTTAAAAATATTAAAAGTAGCTATCCAAATCACAAATGTCTACGATTATTGAAATCTAACGAATATGGCATTTACTAAAATCTAACGAATAGTAAATAAATGTAAGAATAACAAATAATAATAAGAAGAATTAGAATAAAAATAAAAATAAATAAAAATAACTTAATAAAATAACAAATAAAAATAAAATAATAAGAATAAGAATAAAATAATAAGAATAAGAATAAAGTAATAAGAATAAGAATAAAATAATAGAAAAATAATAAGAAAAAGAAGAAAACAAATAATAAATTAAATTAAATAATAGAAATAAAATATATAATAATAAAATAAATAATAAAAATTAAATAACTAATAAAATAGCCAATAAATAAAATAAATAAAAAGAAGAAATAATAATAAAATATTGATATTAAAAATTAAATTAACAAATTATTAAACATTATATTATTATTATTATTATTAAAATATTAATAATAATAATATAATGTTTTTTGACGTACTATTCGTATGGCAGTGATCTAAGGAAGACTTTTTGATGCCGTTTGGAAAATATCATACTATAACCGAATTAAACAGATATAACAACTTTCTAGTACTTTTTATGGTTTATCACAAATTATTCGTTCGGAAAAGTAGACCCCGTTTTAAATTTAGCGAGTTAAACATATGTTTGAAATAAAAGAATCGCCAAGGGTATAAAAAGAATTAAGCAAACTCTTATTATTAATAAAAGTTGAATCATAAACACATGTATACACATATACTTTCATTACTACATGCAGTTAATAACAATAATAATTGTTAAGATATCAAATACTCAATAAAAAGCCGTCCTATTAATAGGACACCAGACCCGAACGTGTTAAAATAATTACATATCAGAGTAAATTTATCATTCAAAATTATATTCAGTAGAAAATATATGACTGGTTTAAAATATATGACTTTGTTAAAAGAGTATTGTCTTATTGTATAATAAAAAGTGCTTTTATTACATAAATGTTGAGGATTCGCGTAAATTTTATAATAAATAAATATTAAATTAAATGGTTACATATCGGAGTAAATTTAGCATTCAAAATTATGTTCAATAGAAAATATATGACTGATTTATCCCAAATAAAAATGAACAATTTGAGAAAGAGAGTGAGTTGTCTTATGATATAATAAGAGTGCTTTTTTGACATTAATGCTGAGGATTCACGGGAATTTTACAATAAATAACTATTAAGTTAAATAGTTAAATATTGCAGTAAATTTAGCATTTAAAATTATATTCAGTAGAAGTATCTCAATAATTTACCAGTAATAAAAATAAATACTTTGATTAAAGCGATTGTTCTTGTTATATAATAAAATCGCTTTTATGACATAAATATTGGGGATTCACGGGAATTTTATAATAAATAAACAGTAAATTAAACATTTACATTTCATATGAGTAAATTCAGCATTCAAAATTATATTCAGTAGAAAATATACGACTGATTTATCCCAAATAAAAATTAACAATTTGAGAAAGAGAGTGAGTTGTCTTATTATATATGAGTGCTTTTATGATATAAATGCTGACGATACATGGGAATTTTACAATAAATAAATATTAAGTTAAATAGTTAAATATCGCAGTAAATTTAGCATTTAAAGTTATATTCAGTAGAAAGTATCTCAATAATTTACCAGTAATAAAAATAAATACGATTAAAGCGACTGTTCTTGTTATATAATAAAATTGTTTTTATGACATAAATGTTTGGGATTCACAGGAATTTTATAATAAATAAATAGTAAATTACACATTTACATAACATATGAGAGTAAATTTAGCATTCAAAGTTATATTCACTAGAAATCATGTCACTAACTTATCCGAAATAAAAGGAATACTTTGATTAAAGAGACTTTTCTTATTATATAATAAAATAAATTCCATATTACGACATAAAATATATATAATTAAATCATATATATATATATTATAGTTTCCATATTACGATATAAAAAATATATAATTAAATCATATATATATATATATATATATATATATATATATATATATATATATATATATTATAGTTTCCTTAGTTCATTATGTATTTTTTTTATACCACAGTAAAATCACATCTTTATATTTTCGTCTTTTTCATAAAAAAAAAAAAAAAAAACAGCGCAAGAAAAGTAGAATATGGTAAAAAAGAAACATTCAAAAATTAATGTATAACAGTATAACTATATATAACTTGGAGAGAGAGTTCTAGCAATGCTTTATCAAAACATTTACATATAGTATTTTTTGCATCTATTGCATTAATATTTTAAAATTTTAGTTTTAATGCTAAAGCCAATAAATATGCGTTAAATAATATATACACAAACAAATAATAAAGCTAATAATTGTGAGATGGTTTTACAAATAATACAAATATTTTCTTTTTCAAGATTTAAAATAAAATCTTTATTTATTGTTGCGCATAAGAAAATGGAATAAAACAATTAATTTTAAAGAAAATCTTGCAAATAATTTTTGAATAAAAAAGAAAACTATAAGAAAGATTTATAAAATATCAGACTATTTTTATGCCTTTTGCAATCAATGAATTTCATTTCAAGAATTAGTTTCAAATTTTGGTTGGTAATTTTGTGCCTCTATTTGAAAGCTTCTCAAATAATCCTGTTGTTTTAAAATAATTTTGTTTTATTCTTATTATTACGCACAATATTGAATTTAAAGTGTTGTATAATGCATTAAATTTAAAATTAAAGTTAACCTTGAAAATATTATTATACACTGAAAATCAGTTTGTCAAGGATGTAAGAGAAAACCTTTGAACCCATATGTATAATGTCGATAATTGCAGGAAAGCGCATGTTTCGGCAACGTGATGTGGGTTGTGGTTCAACTACAACTGTCTTCTTTTTATATTTGCCTATTTAACCACCTACACAATTATCCCGAATTAACTCCAGTACATATAACTGTCAAAAATAATTATTTCGAGTAAAATCGGACTCACAGATCATTGAATGTATCTTTTCACTTATCCGAATTTTTTTATATTTGTTGTTATAATATAATTTTAAAGGTTTTTGTTTACTTAGCTTAGCTTAGATAAATAAAAATATGTTGTGTCTTTACAAATTTCTGTTTAAGTTCACAATGAGTGAATTGGAAAACAATGACATCAGTCACTTCAGTATAGTTGTAATTGTGAACTGCAAAAAATTATTTATAACTATGTAATATATATATATATATATATATATATATATATATATATATATATATATATATATATAATATATGTAAAATGCAAAAATTTCTAGAAAATATTGGTAAATTATTTTGTGCCTTTTTTTTCACTTATTTCAAATTGTTAGTAACAGATGGACAATTTTTGCAAGCATATTGGAGAAAAGAAATAATTAACCTTTTAAACATGAATGTTATAAAATCCTTTATTTTAAATAATAACATTTTGTTATCATCTGATATCATCTGATATCTAAAAATCACAGTTAAAATTTAAAAAGTTGCTGTTTCCTTAATAAATACTTATATATTTTTGTTTTGTTTGCTGAAGCGACTTCGAAAGCGATGATGTTATCAGTTTTAGTAGCAGTGGAAATATAGAACTCGGGATAATTATTTACCACATATTCTGTATATATATATATATATGTGTGTGTGTGTGTGTGTGTGTGTGTGTATGTATGTATATGTAAAATACAAAACTTCGAGAAATTACTGGTAGAATGCACTTATTAAAAGTACAAAATAATAAATTAATAATTTTCCCATGAAAGAACAAAAAAATATTCGCAATCGATTCAATATTAAACAAATAAAATTACTAATTTTTTAACTTTCAGTTATAATTTTTGTGTGTTTTAAAACATAATTATTTTTATTTTTAAAAACAAATTCCATTGAGCACGTGAATTTTTTTACTTACCCTTCTGCGATGATGATGCATTGTGGAAACTTTTTTATATCAGAAAACGTGGCCGCCACTTATTTTTTTTCTCTTTATTGTATAGCTTCAAAGGCTTGTATATTTCCTTTTCAGAAATTCAGGCCTATATAATCTCATGTATAGGTTTACTTAATACATGCTGACGTACTGCAAACGAAGCACCATACACTTTGATGCAGTTAAAATCACTTTTTTTTCACTTTTTAGTAATACTGCAGCTTACTTTAGCAAAGGGATGTACTTCGTTCGAAATTTTCTGTATTAACCTTATCATCACTTATCTTCGTACATTATCTTTATAAAGATGTAAATAATTCCCGTGGTCTTTTATTTATATTAAAGCACAACAAGTCTTACATCATATTATTTGCATATTTAAAGTGATGTACTTATAATCAACGAATATATCCGGTTCTACTTGAAAAATAATGGGAAATTTCTAGTTGTTATTATAGAACTTTCATATGAATTTTGCGCAAAGAATTTATCCGTGTTCTTGTTACACCAATGTATTTATATGACTCTGAACTCGACTTTATACATAAGTAGTTGTACATAAATAAATAATATCATTCAGGTTGTGTTATGTTATCATCAATTTCATTCTCCTCCATTATTAGAACATAGATAATTTTACGTAACCCTATCTTTCTGTCAAGCTCATATTAAAAACAGTTTCTTGATTTCTGTGGCTAAATAACATTAATTATTTTAACAATTCTATATTTTTACACATTGATATGAATAACTATAACACATATATTGTTGTTATCCTTTTTTTATCACAAGGTTGCATAGCAATAAAATATCCAGCATTTTGCTTTTTAATGTATACATCTTCTCTTTGAATTGTTTACTACACACTAGTACATTCCATTTTTGGTTTTAACAGTCGATTATTTAACTGCAACAGGTAATAATCATTTATAAATGCTACTAACAGTACGCTGTACTGTGTACTTTCATCTAAAGCTTACCAATTTCGCTTTTTCCAAAACAATTTTTATTACAAGATACAGCTGCGTGATACAAAAATGATTAAAGGTACTCGCTAATCGAGTACCAGTACCATGTACACTTCCAGCACAGTACAATGCAGCGAACTTAGTGATGATATCTCAACGGGTACTGAGTGCCAGGTGTATTAAATCGTTCGACTTGCCTGGTAATTTGCTCTTGCAGACAGCGCCATCTCTTTTCCTTCTCCCGAACTAAATTGTCAATGAAAGGGGTACGAGTGAAGACTGCATTTGACATTTTCTTTTCAAATCGTACAGCGCGATTCTAGCACTAAGTTTTCATTCATAATGTTTGAAAGAAATAACAAGTTCAAGGATATAGATTAGTGAATAGATATTTTTATTTTCAGATTAATATAAAAGATTGTGTAAAGAGAAATGGGACGTTCAATTTAAATATCTTAATTTTCCAATTTCTGAAATTATGACAGAACTGTCATCTTTATATGTATATACTACTATGTTTCAGAGTAATGCATAAATATTTTAAAGGCGGAAATTTTTTTTGTTATTTTTTAAATGCACTTTTTAATAAAAATTTAGCGCTTATATGCATATTTTTGTGTGTTTTTATTTTAATACGATAATTATTACATACCGTATTACACATCGTATTACACATTATATACGATAATTTAGCAAACATTTGCAACTTTTGCCTCATTGCTGTCGATACTTTTGAATTATTTTTGGAAAATTTAATATAAGTCAGAGATTAGTAGGCACATATTTTTTATTTCTAGAATATTTTTAAAGATTGCATAAAGATAAATCGGACGGTCAATTTAAAGATCTTCTTTTTCCAATTCCTGAAATTATGTCAGAACTGGCATCTTTATATGCATATACTACATGTTTCAATATTTAGAAACGTAAAAGATCTTTTGCTGTTTTTTAATGCACTTTTCAATATAGATTTAATGCTTGTATGCACGTATTTGTGTGTGAGTGCATGTGTTTTGAATGAGATAATTTTAATATTTAACAAACTTTTAGAACTTTTGTATCATTGCATTTCATACATTCTAATTTTGGAAAAAATTGTTGATGAATTTAATCTAAGTCAGAGATTAGTGAAATGGTACTTTTATTTTTAGATTAATATAAAAGATTGCATTAAGAGAAATCGAACGGCCAATTTAAAAATGTTATTTTTCCAGTTCCTGAAATTATGTCAGAACTAACCTTTTTATATGCATATAGTACTATGTTTCAATATTTAGAAACGGAAAAGATCTTTTGTTATTTTTAAATGTTCCTTTTAATATATATTTAATGCTTGTATGCACATATTTGTGAACGAGTGTGTGTTTTAAATATGATAATTATAATATTTAACAAACTTTTTGAACTTTTGTATCATTGCATTTTATACTTTCTAATTTCGGAAAAAAATTGTTGGCGAATTTAATCTAGGTCAGAGATTAGTGAAATGATACTTTTATTTTTAGATTAATATAAAAAAATTGCATTAAGAGAAATGGGGCGTTCAATTTAAACATCTCCATTTTTCAGTTCCTGAAATTTTGTCATATATGCATCATATATCCATTCAATATTTAAAAACGGATAAGATCTTTTGTTGTTTTTTAATATAGATTTAATGCTTGTATGCTCATATTTGTGTTTGAGTGTGTATGGTTTAAATATGATAATTATAATTAAAAAAAAAAAAAAAAAAAAAAAAAAAAAACATACAACATTTGTGCCCTTGCATTCTATACTTTTTAACTTTTTTTTTTTCTTGCGAATTTAATCTAGGTTAGAAATTTGTGGAAAGATACTTCTATTTTTAGCTTAAAATTAAACATACCGGGAATTTTACTCAAGTGTTAAAAATATTTTGCTCCAGAATTTTTATTTAAAACTATTTAACATTTTCATTTAACTTATTTCTGTGTGATTTATATTTTATTTATTTTACGGTAAAATTTCTGGCTCGAATCAAAATATTTTCATTTGGTACTGGTCAAATGACTGGTTGTGGGTATATTTAGTGTTAATATAAACGATTACATAAAGAGAAGGGGGGCGTTCCATTTAAAGATCTCCATTTTTCTGTTTCTGAAATTTAATGTCAGAAGTGGCATTTTATATGCACATACTACGTTTCAAATTAATTCAAAAGTATTTAAAGACAGAAAATAAATTATCGTATATTGTGGCGTAAAAGAAAATTGATCGAAAATTGCAGGTACGCGTTATATGGCATATAAAAATGCAAGATAAAAAAATAAGAAAAGAATATGGTTATAAGAACTAAGATTCCTAATTTAATAAATATGCTATTTATTTACAAAAAATATATTTTTCGCTATCTGATAACATGAAAAGTAAAATTTATTATATTTTACAATAATCTTAATTTAATTTTATTTTTATTTTATTTTATTTTATTTTATTTTATCTTATTTTATTTATTTTTTTTATTTTTTTATTTGACGAAACATTTCTTTGAAAAGAAGGGGGTGAGCGTTATATGGCGAATATACCTAAAAACAAAAAAATGAAATCTGAAAGTTTAGGTTATACAAATTTAATCAAGATACAGATTAGTGAATAATTTCACTCTTAGTTTTGTATAACAGACTGCATAAGGAAAAATGAAATGTCCAAATTAAAGATCTTCATTTTTTTCGTTTTAGAAAATTTTGCAGAACTGGCATGTTTATATCCATATAGTATATTTCTAAGTACTGCATAAATGTTTTAAAGACGGAAAGTATCTTTTGTTATTTATAAAATATCGTTTAATATATATATATATATATATATATATATATGGGTCTAGTGCTTGTATGCATAAATTTATGTGAGATTTTTGTTTGTTTTTTTAAATGCAATAATTATAATGTAAGGTAAACTTTTGGAACTTTGTGTTTGCATTCTATAGTTTTCAACTGTGAAAAATATTTTGACGAATTTAATCTAGGATAAACATTAGTGACTAGATACTTTTATTCAGATAAATGTAAAACATTGCATAGTGAAAAATAGAACGTTCAAGTTGAAGATCTTTGTTGAATATCTTTGTATGATTCTCAAACATTTGAAAATGTCTGTTGAACTTTCAATATGACGTCAAATTAATTTTCTTTTTAATTTTCTAATGACGTCATATTAACCTGCTTTCTATACCTACACATACTCATACTCCTTGTATTATTGAAAAATGTTTGAAATTTTCCGTTATATTACCTATATGACGTCCTATTAAACTTTATTTCAATTTTTGAAACTTTTTATTTCATTTTCAATTTTCACGTGGAAATCTTTCAATAGAAAATTAATTATTATAGAAAGAATTTTATTGTGGATTTTTAATTTTTTGGCAACTACTATAACGAAAAATATTTAAATTTGATAGGAAAGGGCTGTTGGATTTTTAGTTTTTTATTAATTAAAATTTAACTATACATTATTTCGAGTCCGGATTACTGTAGTTGCCTCGGCCGTGTTTTAATACTCCTATACGTAACATTTCACAATTCTAGCTTCCAAACTGTTGATTTGTATCGAAAAGACAGACAAACAGACAAATTTTAAATCTATATATAAGAGATTTGAAACATTTATTTATTTCTACTTAGTATTAGTTTTGTGAAATGTAAAGCGAAATACAATTACATGCATTGATAATCCAGGATTGTTTACTTTCTATGAAAACCTTCTTATTATATCGAGTATACTTTCGTTGTCTCATTAATTTTGATAATCATTATTCTATAGATAGCAGTGGTTCTCAAACTATGTGTCGCGACACAGTGTTGTGTCATGAAACCATCGGTCCAGCCTAGAGCCTTGCATAGGATCGGGTTGAATTGACACTAATTTTTTTTTCGTTGTCGGTCAGATTCAGATCGGGTTGATTTTAAATGTTTCGATTTACGTTTTGACTGTGTCGGGTCGGGTTCGGGTTGACTCGATTTCTCAAAAGAAAGTCCTGAATATTTTTCAAATGGAAAAAAAATAGATATTTGAATATTAATGAGTGTATATGTATACATTTTAATACAAAAAAAGATAAAATTGATATTAGGGACTATTTTTTCCATAATTGTATTAAAATATGGATTAATTTTCTTTCACTTCAGGATCGGGTCGGGGTCAGGTTTGAATATTTTAGGTTCGGGTTGAAGTGTATTTGGTTCGGCTCGGGTTTTAGCTTGAAGATTTATTTTTTATTTTTATCGAATTTGGGTCCGGTTTCGGTTTGACTTTAAGCAGAAATTTCGGGCGCGTGCAGGACTCAAGTCCAGTTTTCAGAAAAGCGTAAATAATTTTATCAGCTGCAACAATATAAAAAAAAAGTATGTTACAACTTTAAAATATATACATCTTGAAAAAAATATAGATAAATAACTTTGCAGAAAGATAGTGTTTCTTTAAAAACAAAAAAAAAAAAAAAAAAAAGATTGTTTAGGGAATGGCTTGAGATGACAATTAAAAAAAAACCCTTCATCCCAATGCAAATTTTATGTCGTTGGTACGCATCAACACCGTAAACTGAAATGTCTGAAATTCATGCACTTAAGTGTCTGAAACGGATGGTTAAAAAAAAGAAACGCTTATTTGTGTCTGAATTGTAAACAATTGAAACGTCTGAATTGCGGCCATTTTTGTGCTCTGATTTGTCGGCAATAGACACCATTTCTGACCACATTTTTTTAAAGCATTAAAGGCAGCCATATTTGACCATATTGAATCCTTAATAAATGGGAAAATATTTTAAAATAAAGCAGAGCTGAGAATTGCTCCAGAAGCAGAACCTTATTAAAGCATGGGCAAACTGGGCCATGGTACCGCCGGTTTTTTCCCACTACCCCGATTTTAGGGGCCCCCAAATTTGATATGCAATTTTCGTAAAGCTGATATTTTAAATCTATTTAGATATTATACTGATTATATTCAATGTTTTGATCTTTTACAGTAAGATAAGATTGAATTTTTTAAAATCTAAAACAGTTAAACCTGTCAATAGTAGACACTTCTGTGCAGCGGCATTTGTCCGCTATTCTGAGATGCCTGCTTTTCAGAAGTAAAAGTGTGTAAATATGTATGCATCGTGAATTGAAAAAGTGGTTCGATAAATAGAGGTGTCTGTTATGGAGATTTCACTCCACTGTGAAGGTAAAACCTCCATAACAAACATTCCCGAATAACGGCACCTCTATTTATCAAACACCCATATTTTTCAATCCCAACACACATATATTTACATACTTTTACCTCTAAAAAGCAGACACCTCCGAATAGCCGACAAATTCCGCGATCAAGAGGTGCTCGCTATTGAGAGATTTTACATTTTTCAGATAGGCATATATATATTTTTTTAATCTTATCTTGCCGTAAAAGGTCAAAATATTGATTATAATCAGTGCAATGTAAAAAAAAAATTAAAATATTAGCGTTACTAAAATTACATACCAAATTTGGGGCCCCCTAAATTCGGGGGGTGGGGGGGGGCAGTGCCATAGACCAGTTTGACCATGATTTAATCAGGTTCTGCTTCTGGAACAATCCCCAACCTTGCTTTAAATTTCAATATTTTCCCATTTATTATTATACAATCGCAGAAAAAGAAAAATTTCCCTTAAATATTAATTTATTTTACATGAAATCAAATTAAAGCTTTGGAAATATGTATTCTTAATAAAATTATCTGTTAAAGAATGGGAAATTTGAATACTGATTTTATTAATAATACAAAGTCACAAATATTTGTTTCTTTTCATTGTCATATTTATAAATGGGAAATAATTAGGATATAACAATGCAATTGAAATTTGCTTTCAAACCTTGTAAGTATAAGGAACTTAATTTAACACATTTTTTAGAATTAGTTTTAATGACAATTTGAATGCAATTATTAAAAATTTTTAGGAGACAAAACTGAGGAAAAAAACAGTTTTTGTTTCGAAAATTGCGCATTTCTAATTATAAAATATAAAAATTAGATCTCAACAGATGTTTGATCATTTAAATGTATTTATCCAATATTAAAAAGTGAGTAATTTACACGTCTTTCGTAGCAAACAAACAATTAAAATTGTTAATAAAATATTGTTTTAACCGCAGCAGAGAAATATAAGGAATTAAACTTATTATTACATGAACTTTTTTTCTCTCTTCTGAAAAAGTGTAATAATAAAAGCATTTCTTCTTTAGTAAAAGATTCAACAATTTTTTAGCTTCTACTTTTTATTTAAAAAAATAGATATATTAAAGTAAACAATTTAAATATATATGTATATATATATATACATATATATATATAACACTGTTTTTTTTAGTTAAGGTAAAGCTAGGAGAGTCTGCGCACAATTCAAAATAATAACAATAAATAATCTAAATATTAATTTTTTGCTAAACGATCCATGAATAATTTTGACTTCATTTGTTTTTTATGCATTTGCATTGCTATTTTGTTGTTATGTTGTAATTTAATAGAACAGTTGTAATAAAACCAAGAAAGTTATTTTGCTCAATCTGTCCTTATAGGGTTAGTGTGATTGCGCACATGGGCAAGAGAGATTGTTACTAATAATAACTACAATTAAATTGTTGGCGAGTGTTTGTTGGCGAGTGTTTATTATGCGAATTGTTAGGAGTGAATATTTCAACCTAATGATTAAAGAATCAGAAAAAGGAAATAATTTTAAAAACGATTAAAAAATTTATTTAAAGGGAAAAAATTAAAGAATAAAAAAAAGCTACTCCAGATAAGATTACAAAATAACATTAAGTTACTTGATAACACGTTTAACTTAAAATTAGTCGATTTTAATTTTTCATTTTTTAGGCAAATTTACCAATAAGCTGCGTAATCTCTCCTAGCATAGAAACTAATGGAAACAATGCGTCATCTCTTTTAAGTAGCAGATGCGCAAACTCTCCAATTTCGGTAGGAGAGATTGCGCGGCCTTTTATATAAACATGGCTGCTACTAAAACGAACCGTTGATGTTCACAATGTTAGTCTAGATTAGTAGCTTATGAGAAATCGTTTAAGTTAAAAATATTTTGTACTACTGGCATTGTATAGAAATTTTGATGAATAGCTATGAAAATTCAAGCACATACTTTGGGAAAACAAAACAAAATAGCAATGCTTTATCTTAGACACTCAAAACAATCAAAGTGAACTTTCAAGTAGACACTCCACTACTGCTGTTGTACAACTACCTTGAGTCGCTGCGCGCTCACTCTACTCCTTCCCCCCGAAAATCTATGTGCGCAATCTCTTCGACCGCGCCATCTCTCCTGGCTTTACCTTAGATTAAATGCATATAAATACTCGTACATGATTCGGATAATATATATTTTTGGAATCAATGTGTCTTTTGCAAACTGATTTAAAAAAAAAATTACATTTCAAACATTATTTTATGTAATACTAATGCCAAGAAAATATGTCAATATGTGAAAAAAATATATATATGTCACGCTTACTTGAAGCACTCACAAAAGGTAGATGTGTTGTGTATTTTTTAAAGAAAAATTGCCCTATTTATCCAAATTGCTGTACTGCTCCAATGAATAATAGGAGGGAGGTCTTGCATGTTTTTAAAAGAAAATTCCTTGATATATCTTGCAAATTCATGTTAGGAGAATGAAATGTTTTCATCCTTCCAAACATAAATCAGCGAGGCAAAAGTTCTGTTTATCAATCTTTGACGAGATCAAATACGATTTAACGAAGGGATACGAATTAAAGTCACAAAACGTAACATAAAAAAAAAACGAATCAAATCAAACTAAATTATTAATTAAAATCCGCGCTACGTACACTTAAAAACAAAAACCCAGTTTAAATTTCAACGGACAAGTGTTCGAATGAAGAAAATATGTCTAATACGCATGCGTAGCTTAGGATGGTGCACCCTGGTGGCTGCGCCTGAATTGATATTTCATAAACAAGGAAACAAACTATTACCGATAACCAGCCAAGGCATTGCCGTAAGAAGAGCAACATGTACTATTAAAATTCATATCCGAATAGGTTCTATTTGTCTTTCTATATTGTATTAAAAAACATTTCCATCTAGCATTTTACAATATTTTAAACTGAAAAATCAAGCGTTCATCTTCAAAGCACTTGTTGAATGAACTTTAAAATATTAATGAGCCATTAAGATTTATACATCTATATCAGCATTTCTTATCCATTAGTGATGATGAATCACTGATCAAAGTTGGGTCACTGAACTAGACTGCAGTGCGTTACAAGAGTTGAGAACAAATCATTAGTTTTTATCCGCTGGCAAAAATAAATAATTAAATAAATAAAACACGTTGTGGGAATACAAGTTGAATTTTCCCCCCCTTAATTCGTATTGTTTTTTAATGCGTTACAATTATCAATTTTATGAATGTAGGCTTTAAATAAAGATTTTGTCGTCACACTTTTAAATAATTTATCGAATTTTGTAAAATTTTGTATTGTTTTTTAAGTTGATATGTTTAAAAATTTTCTTGGATGCGGTTTGTCAAAATATTCTTAGTTATGCTTATTTAAACTTTAAAATCTGCATTTTAGAAAATCGATCTAGGCTGTAGGCCACAGGCATACCTGTTCCAAAATCTTGTCCCCCCCCCCTGTATTTCTTTCTGCAGGTGCTCATGTCTCTTTGTATTTCAAAATGTATATCTTACTATTTTCAAATATTTAGATGGGGGGTGTATTACCTGCATCCCCGTGAGTACATCGTGAGTGCAAGTAATTTTTGGATATTTTTGTGAAAAGAATTCTTTAATTAATGCACAAAAGTAACTTCAAGATTTATAAACAGCCTTGTAAATTTTTGACATACATATTATTGTCTAATCAAGTTACTCTTTTATAAAGTAATACTAGTTAGTAAATGGAAAGTAATTTTCACTCCTTTCATCAATTAGAAAACATTCTTTGACGGTGATGGTGCTGGCATATATATATAGTGATACAATGGCATCACTATCTGTCATCGTGTGTTGAACACAATTGCGTCAAATTCTGACACATAAGCGTCTTAATTTCTAAGTGTGTTATTTTCAGACATATCATCAGTGTACATACATTTTTCCCAGTTCTTTTACGCTATGTTCATAGTCAGACACTTGTGCGTCTTAAATTCAGAAATTTCACATTCAGACACTTAATGGTCTTTTTCAGACACATATTTGTCTGAATTTAAGACAACTCTATTTGCAGTGAATGCTATTAATTTTGAAGTGTGTTGCGTTTGGCGTTGCCGGGATTCGATCCAGGGATCTCATGAACAGGAGGCGAGAGCGCTAGCGTCAAGCAAAAGGCCAAGCCAGTTACTTTCAGCTAGTAACTCGCTTTATACTGTTCATGTGAGATGAGATCGCTACACACTCCATCCCCAGTGAGGAAGACGTTTTGTTGACGTCAGACGAGCGATATGCACTCGTGAGTGATGCTGTCGTGCTGCCATGCGCAGATATGAAGCGCGGCGTGAGCGACAGGCTTTGTGCTGTGAGTGATGTTCACAGGCTTTGTTGATTTGATGCTGGGGATGATTATTTAGTGCTGCCATCTGTTGTATATGAGAAGAGATGATTGTGGTTGTTGGAGAAGGTTGATTGCGTGCTCTTGTAAAAGGCCAAGCCAGTTACTTTCAGCTAGTAACTCGCTTTATACTGTTCATGTGAGATGAGATCGCTACAATTTCATTGATTTTTAACACTCATTAATAAACATATGTTTTTACTTAAGAAACAGTTTGATAACTCAACTTTCACATTAGTATTATCTATTGCTTTTCTCATGTATATGTTTTGTGCCATGTATGCTATTTATTTTGTATGCTTCGCCCATCTTTTCCGTACGATAGATTATACAAAAAACTGTATACACCTGTATATTACGTGGGTCGCCTAACAATAAAGTTTAGGAACCACTGTTCTATAGAATTCAGTATCTTAAATCTTCTATCTCAAATATTAATATACGAGGGTTGTAAATTAAATAGTGGCAACTTAACCTTGAAACGGGCATGCGCAAATAGCATATGGAAGCGGTGAGGTGGCGCTGTTGTCGATGTGTAGAGTGCAAAAAACAGTCGATCAGCTTAGAAGGGTAGTTGTTGTGTGGCGTTAAAGTGAGGAGTTTCGTTTCCATCGCTCTAAAGCATGTTTTCAAATGGTGATCAGCGGTCGTGGCTTAAAATCGAGGTTGTCTGTGGCAAAAATGCAACAGAATGCTATCAAGCATTAGTGGAAGCCTGTGGCACAAATGCTTTACCGTATAGGACAGTAGCACGATGGGTTCAAGCATTTCACCGATTTCATGACGTTTCATCTGTACTCCACGCAGTAGGGCGCTCGATCGCTCACATCAACAATCAACACCTTGCCACTGGTCTACAACGGCTTCCCGACATTTGGTAAAAGGTTATAAGCTTTGCTGGTGATTACATAGAATGAATGTAATGCAATTGTACTTGTAAGTTCATTAAAAATTGATTTATACCTATGTTGCCATTAATTAATTTACAGCCCTCGTATGTAAACACAATACCTACTGTACGATTTCAAATTCTTAATTATATGCACCATACAAGGGCATTGTTTTCATTTGAATTATATATTACATTTTAAAAAGACTGACAATTTTTGTATTTTTACAAGTTTTGTATTTCTATGTATTTAAAGAAATCAAGTTTAACCCATTATGTCACGTCATTGTGTGATTTCATTTATAAAATATGCATGAAAGCAGAACTTGCGTAACCGGTGGAACCTATCATTAAAAGTCTAAATCATTCTGCATGTACAAAACAAAATGCAAAAACGTATTGCCGAAATTGTATAAAAACAAAGCTGGTTACTTATGTCTTAAACATGTAATTAACCCAGAATTAATTCATTATGTCATTAATCATTAAATATTAGCAATTGTAGAATATCAGGATTTGTACGCTTTTACCACAATTTTTTAATAGACAATTTCTATTTAATATTTAAGTAGCAGAAATTGTAGACTCCTCGTTTAATTACAGGATTTGTAGTACTTTTCTGCATTTAAATAAGAAAAAAAATTCTATTAAAAAATTGTGGTAAAAGCGTACGAAACTTGATATTTCACAACATTTTAATTCATAAATTTTCTTTTTACATTTAATGTGGAAAAAAACTATTTTCCCCGGAAAAATAAAACTGTAAAATTAATTATAATAATTTATCTTAATTTATTACTTACCCATCATACGTAGTATAGGGTAAGTCTTGCAATCGTTTTGAAAATCGAAATTTTTTTTTGACGGATTTACACGTTTCAGACACTGGAGATTCCGAAAAACATATTTTTAGAAAAAAAAATTTGCCGTCCGTCTGTGTGTCTGTGTGTGTGTCTGTGTGTGTGTCTGTGTGTCTGTAAACGCTCTATCTCCCGAAAAAATTGAGATAGAGACTTGCAATTTGGCATGTACTTAGTATGTTATAATGGGAAGAAGCCTATTTCATTTCAATAACCTCGATTAACCGGAACTATTTTTTTCGGACTCTCGAAATATTCGTTCTGATAAAAGGTATATAAAAATTTTCGAAATTGGTTATTTTAAGGAGTGAATATAAAAGACAATAAAAAAACATAAATTTTGCATAAAGCATGAAGTCGATCGGATAACTAGTTGCCGAGATATTTGGAATCCTATTTTCCACACTCTTCGATTTTTCATGACCCTGTATTTCATCCAAATTTCACTTCAGAGATATATTTTAATTGGAAATTTGACGCTTAATCAGATGCAATAAACCGCTAGTTAATAGGATTATTATATTTGGAGTTATAAGGATGTTTCTTTCAAGCAATTCAATAATCGAGCCTTTAAAGTTTGTGACGTCATCAAGCCTCGATTTTATTTGAATTGCAATGCATTTTATAAGTAGTTTACACAATTTTTATTTTAATATTTTACATTATGCATATCCATGATGGGTAAGTATTACGGTGGCCCCCAACGACTAGTTTTTTAAACTAATTATTTTTAAAGTCTGTTCAAGTAACTGCGCAGTCCTAATGGACAGCTTAGGTGAAGCAAGAAAATAGGAATGATGCACACCATCCTCATGCTGACGACGTACTAGATAGATTATTCTCCATTTTCATAAATTCTGAATATGTTTTAAAATTACGTATGTGACAATACCACTCTTTAGTAGATTAATATTGCCTTATAGAATATATTGTAAAAATTGCCTGCACTCAATAATGCATCACAAAAAATTCAGTATGATATGATATGATGCTTCATATCTTAAAATATACATGCGAGATATCCTACATCTATTAATGCATTTCCAAAAATTTAATATCTTATTCTTATTTAATATCTTATAATATCCTTTCATATCTTATAAAATATTATACAAAATGGGATATACTATAAAATATTATATGGAAGCTAGACACTGTTAAAAATGTTTGTAAAAACACAGAAAAACAGAGATTCACGGTAAATTTATACTAGTTCTCGATTAAAAGCATTCGATTAAGATTATCGATAATTAGTTCACACGTTTTTAGCTCACAGGCTAGCAAAGGCTGAGAGCTAATGTTCCTGCCGGTTCTGTACGTACATATGTACGTATGTATGTTTTTATGTACGTGACGCGATAACTCTTGATAGAAATATTCGTTTAGCTTCAAATTTTGCTTACAGCTTCATTCTGATAAGGCGCTTTCCTGATTAGTTTTGGGGGTTCATTGGTTAACTATAAAGGGGGTGACAGGGGACTAACCCTCCTTCACTTATATAAATGGTTTTTCATGCAGAATTATCCGATTTGCTTCAAATTTTTATGTAGGTTCATTGTGATAAGACGCTTACCTGATTAGTTTTGGGATTTCATTAGTTAAGTATAAAGGGGAGAAACGGGGGCTAATCCCTCCTTTATTTAGATAAATGTGTTTTTCATGCAGAGTTATCCGATTTGCTTCAAATTTTGTATATAAGTTCATTGTGGTAAGGCGCTTCCCTGATTAGTTTTGAGGGTTTATTGGTTAATTATCAAGGGAGAACGGGGGGCTAATCATCCCTTAATTTATTGTCGATTTCTTTATTTTTCGAGGGGCATTATTCTTTGAAATAAGAGTATAATATACAATTAGTATGAATAGCCTGTGAGCTCAATGCCATCAGTTTAACTGGGCACTTTTCTTTTTATTCATTAAATTGATGGAAGAAATTAGTGGTTGCATGAGAAATTTTACACATAGAAAAACACGTGCTCTAAGTCAATTATTTTTAAGTTACAGCTAGAGTGTAACAGTTTGTGTTTGAATGTGAGCTTTCGTAACAATAAGTTTCGCCCATGTATTTTTTTTAAATTGCTCTCTTGTGCAATCCACAATGTATCGATACGAAATACATGCGTACAACGTGTTACTATTACACAAAGTATAAACAACAAGACCACAGAAAATCATAGATATTTTTTCATGTAAAAATACAATAGAATAATCTCCTTTGTTTGACATCGCACATTGAGGCAAACTCCTCGCCAAAATTACTTTTCATGTGTTTTAAAGTTAAAGCCATTGCTGTTGACTTACTATTAGTAAATACTTAATTACTGAAAATAATTAAAAAAAGAAAAAGTTGCAAAGTGTATAAAGAGATGGCACTGTAAGCGGCATAATGAAAGTGTATTCGGCTGCAAGTGACATTTTTAATCGAAATACGACGGCTTTGGCATGAGTTGCAAAGTAAACCAACCGTACTGTTCAATGTGCAAGAGTGTTTGGGTTGTTTGACGAAAAAAATGACTCCCAAATCTGTCAACAGTTGTGGTACTGTTATTGGAATGCCCATCCACCACGGCAAGGTCATACCACAGACATTGGATGGGAAAAATCGGTTTCTAACTGTCCTGCATAATGATTCGGTTTTTAATTGCGCATGAGTGTCTTTTAACTTGCATTTCTTATGCCATACCGTTTCCCCCTTCTTCCAGTATATTCATTTCAAATTTGAAGTCATTCTGACAAGTGGTTCTTTTTTTACTGCATTTTGAAAGTGGGATTTTAATTATAATCACCCTCTACATAAATGTGTGCAGTTATTTAAAAAATAAATATATAATATAACGTTTACTTAATTGCTTACTATTTATAAGAGGAAAGTAATTATTTAATAGATTTGTTTTATTTACAAGTAATGTTTAGTTAAATTTGGTTAATTTTAGTATACATAAAAATTTAATTATTTATATAAACCAATGTACCGGGTGAATATAATTAAAGTTACGATTTCGAAAATCGATAATTTTAAAACTACTGGTCAGAATGACTTGATATTTTAGCAGAACAATCGTGAGGCAATGGAATTTTGTTTGGCGAAGGAAAAAAATAGTTCCAAATTGTGCCGATAGATGGCGTTGTCAGGGTAATGTCAGGGGAAAGACCAAAAATGTATTCTTGAACCCTTTCCGGCGCGGTGTAAATTTGTTTGCAAAATGATGAAATAATAGACTGACACCGGAATTTACAAACGAATCCATTAGTAAAAAGAAACTTGCTTATTTTCTGGTTCTTAATGAAAGGAAAATTTTAATTAAATATTCTTGGTGCCGTTTGTCAGTTTTAGAATTAAAATTGGGTGTCCTTTTTTGTGACCACCGCCCGTTAAAGGGTTAAACATAGGAATGATGTTGCCGAAAGGAAAAAAATAGAGTTCAGAGATTTACTAAAAATTTATTAGCGAAAAGACAAGACTACGTGTTTACAGCGACGACAGCGATAATGACAAAAAATGAAAAAAAAAAGAACTTCATGGAACAAACACCTTACTGATTATTAAGGCATAAGTTGCTCAGTATGCCCTCCGCTTTGTTCCGCTACTAATTGGAAGCGCAAAACGGCATGCTCCACAACAGATCGGAGGGTATCTGTACTAATGCAATGGGTGTGTTGTGTGATGCTTGCCTTCAAGTCGGCTAGATTCTGAATACGCCCGCTATAAACAACATTCTTCAGGTACCCCCAAAGCCAGAAATCACACGGGTTTAAGTCGGGGGAACGTGGCGGCCACGTTGTTGAAAAATGGCGGCTTATGATCCTATCATCTCCGAAATTATCACTCAGTAGCTGCTTCACAGTAGTAGCAATGTGCGGAGGAGCGCCATCTTGCATGAATATTATGCGATCCACACACTGACGCTGTTGAAGTGCCGGAAGAACATGGTTACGCAAAAGTGCTTCATACCGCTTGCCAGTAACTGTGCAGGTAACGGGACCCGCAGGTGTGATCTCCTCGAAGAAAAATGGACCGACGATAAACGCCGCCGTTATTCCGCACCACACAGTGACCTTTTCAGACTGAAGAGGTAATGGCTGTAGCTGGGACGGATTCTCGGTCGCCCATATCCTGCAATTTTGCGTATTTACAGAACCTTGCAAATGAAAGTGGGTTTCGTCAGACCACAGAATGTTCCATGGCCATCCGTTGTCCACTTCCATCCGGGCAAGAAATTGTAGTGCAAAAGATTGACGTGCTTCCAGGTCAGCAGGTAGCAACTCCTGCACATGAGTTATCTTGTACGGATAACAGCGTAAGACGCTCCGTAGGACTTTACGCACCGTGCTGTTCGGCATATCCAGCATTCGGCCAATCCCCCTTGCACTGCTGATTCCAGCATCACTGTCAGTATGTTCCTGTAATGCTGTAGCCACATCTTCCACTGCCGCAGCTGAAACTGGTTTCCTTCCTCTACCCCGTTTAACGTCAAATGAACCGGTCTCTTCGAATTTAGCAATCATTTTTTACAGACCATTTGTTGTTATTGGACCTTTTTTTATGGATTTTAATGTCCGAAACTTCCTAATAGCTGTAAGTGCACAGTCATCGTTCTTATAAAAAAGCTTCAAGAGCAGAGCGCGATCCTTCATAGTCAGAGTCATGATGAAGCATTCAGGCAAAGAGCTGCTGCTCTGCATTTTTATGGTTGCTATGTCTGCGGTGCGCATGTCACGTATTAGTAATTTGCATATCTTCAGACAATGTGAACCCAGACAGTGCCATCTATGGGCACATTTTGAAACATTTTTTTCCTTCGCCAAACAAAATTCCATTGTCTCACGATTGTTCTGCTAAAATATCAAGTCAATCTGACCAGTAGTTTTAATTAAAATTATCGATTTTTGAAATCGTAACTTTAATTATAATCACCCGGTATTTAATTAAAATTTTCCTTTCATTAAGAACCAGAAAAATAAGCAAGTTTCTTTTTACTAATGGATTCGGGGTAAATTCCGGTGTAAGTCTATTATTTCATCATTTTGCAAACAAATTTACTCCGCGCCGGAAAGGGTTCAAGAATACATTTTTGGTCTTTCTCCTGACATTACCCTGACAACGCCATCTATCGGCACAATTTGGAATTATTTTTTTTCCTTCGACAAACAAAATTCCATTGCCTCACGATTGTTCTGCTAAAATATCAAGTCATTCTGACCAGTAGTTTTAAAATTATCGATTTTTGAAATCGTAACTTTAATTATAATCACCCGGTATATAATGCATATATATATATACATATACATATAACTTGCATTTAGTATTTAACAAAGCTGATTGTATAATATACAGATGCTCGTTTTTGAGTGTATTTTACAGATTACCAGCCCCCCCCCCCCCCCCTCCTCCACAAAATCATTGATATCTAAAAATGGCAATATTTGAGAAATAATAATTTTTAAAAAAATGCCGTCAACACTATAACCAATACGATTATAAGTCAAAAACGGTTGGACAAACCCCGACACAGTTTTAAAAAGCTTTGAATATATTAGATAATATATTTCAATAAATTTGATTTAAAAAAAATTCAATTTTAATTATTTTTTTATTATTATATGAAAAATAAAACTATTTAAATTCACATTTAAGAGTATGCATTTAAACACAATAACAAAATTGAAACGTAACAAAAAAGCTCGTCTTCTCGCAAAGAAACTTTCACTTCAATTGAGGCTAGGAGGCACTGGATGTGATTCATGCTCCTGAAATAGACATAGATCGACAGACCTATTATAAAATATGCTTTTTGCAAATGTTGACGAAATTTTAATTTTTACCTTTTTGGTCAGGATTTTGCATCAAATAGTCCACTGTGCATCGGTTAAAAAAATATATAAATACGCATTTCAATCAAAGACAAAAAGCAAATTGCATTTAATTTTTGATTATTTATTGAAATATCATGGTACCAGAAAATTTGCAATAAAGTTTGAAATTGAAAGGATTATTTTAAAAGTTCTCAGCCTTTGAAAGAGTTGTTTGATCGGTAAATTTCAATATTTAAATAACCATCGACAAATTGAATTATTTCTTGAAAAAATTACGTTCTAAAGTTAATCTCCGCAAAAGTTTTCCAGTGCATAGATTAATTTCGAATATCTCTTAATCGAGTATATCTCTTAAATAAATGTCATCGCGTTTAAGAATTTTGTATTTTGATTCAAAATAAAGATTTTATTTTTTTTTCTGCTGTGAATTGAATTATTGGCTTTGCATTCTTTAAAGATGCTGTATTTCTTGTGAGGTCATTTGCTTGTTTCGATAGAATTCGCAAGCATTTAAATTATCTCAATTGATTTTTCAATATAAATTTTAACTTCTTAAAAAAGGAATTATTAATTTACAGTGGATGGCGTATACATTTCTTAGCATTTATTTATTTTAAGGCAAAGGGCAAGCACACAGACACTCACGCACACGTATATATATTTGTGTGTGTGCGTATCACGAGAAATCTTATTTAATTATTAAATTTAATTGATTTTATTTAACACTTTCTTTTTCCATGAGGTTTTTTTTTCCATTAAACCGCCGAATTTCCTGACAGCGTAATTTTTATTTTATTTTATTTTATGCTTTTAAAGGGGTTTGACCCAGAATTAAATGGTAAATCCATTCTTAAATTGTCTCTTTCCGTTACTGTCACCCACTGGTTAATTAATCATAGTTCATCCTTCAAAATTTGGTAATAATGTAATTTTCCTATTTTCTCCATTTATAAAACTGAATACTTTCATATTCTTCCGGAACACTTTCAACGATTTCATAATGATCACACGCTTTTAATATAGTGAAGTATGCTATGCGGTTTAGACAGGTTTACCTCTTAGGAAGTAGATTTGCATGATATGGTCTTCGCCGTGACCAAAGCCATTATGTATTAAACCTGAGCTGATGAATGGCAAGATGAATTTCGCAAGTTGAAAATAGCACCCTCTGACGACTGGAAATCTTTTGCATGCTGGAAAATGAAAAACTGAAACCAAAAAAATCACAAAGAGAAATGTATACATATTAATACAGATAAGGATGTAAAACTAGATTAAGTGTAGACTCTGGACTGGACATCGACACTAGTATAATGCCAGTGAAGTCGATGGACTCAAACGGCGGATTATAAAATTAATGAATTACTTGTAGCTATTCTGTTTTCCCACAGACTTTTGCTTCGGTAATTCGCCGCAGCTGAAGAAAGTGGGACTCACGAAAAATATTGACATACTGCGCGCCAGCCGCGCATTTTTCTTTTGACAACCGGCCGCAGGAAAGGAAAGTAGCGCTAGTGTGTCCTAACAAATTTAACATATCCTTCAGACGCTCCAAGTATAATCGCTCTGGCCATGATCGTGATATGGCTCCACTTTTATGACGTTTTTGATAGCTATTTTTTTTATGCACATAGGAAAATGACTTTGGCACAGAATTTATTGTAATTTCGCCTAAGTGTGTGAATATTTTCATATAAAATTTATATTTTAATCCCTTTGCAACGTCTTACATAAAGTGCTCAGCATGCTTGGTTCTACCAATAATTTTTAATTGAAAATGTTGCCGTATTTAATAAAAGCTAATTTTGGGATAAATTTAGATAAAAATTTATCTTTAAAAAAAACGATAATAAAAGATTAAAAATTCCTTAAACGATGCTCGTCGCGAAGAGGTTAATCTAAACAAACACCTTCAAATTTTATTAAAGACGGCATGCACAGTAAACTGGTGCAAATGATTGTGCTCTTAATAGTCTTCTGAAACAAAAAAAAAAAATCCCATGAATTCTTAAAATATGTTAAATGTAATTATAGATCAAACTGTTAAGATAAATCAAAATTTCACAAAATAGCGGCAGTTTGATGTTTGAGGTCAATTTTTCGCACTAATTTTTGATTTTTTCGAATTTGTTTAAAAAATCGAAATTAGGAAAAAAAAATTAAAGATTTCAATTAAAAATTTCTAGTTTAAAATGCAAAAATAAAACGTTTATATCTTGAATGGTTTAAGCGTGAGAACCTACAGCGATTCAAAAAGACTTTTTAAGCTTTTGATCAGCCAGCCCTTTTGTCAACTGTGACACCAATCCATTAAACTTGTTGTCATAACTTAAATATTGGGTTGAACCAGAAAAAAAAAAAAAAAAAAAAAAAAACGGTTTTTAGGGCATATTCTAGACTAGAAGGTCTTTATAGTGCCTATACCTGTGGCCCGCGGTCCACCAAGCTACCATTATTTTAGAATAGAAAAAATTGTCTTATTTAATGATAGAAACTTTGAGATTAAATACGGCGAAGATTACCTTTCGAAATTCGTGGTGGCAAAAGACTTTTTGGAAAAAAGTTTGACGACCCCTATTATATACACTTTAGGGTTTAGGAATTCATTTAAAGAAAAAAAAAAAATCTTTGGAAATTTTGCCGGAGAACATCCCCTTAAGACAGGATTTCATTACGGACTCATTATTTATTATTTCACTACTCTAGTTATTATTTAATTTATCGAAAGCTGTTATTATATTTTTAGCTTTCATCTGTCAGTGCCGGTTGCTACGTTAATCGTTATCATTTTATGGAATTTCGGAGCTTTCCGGCACTAAAAACAGACAAACGCGTTTTGAGCGCCGGAAACTCTGAAATTCCTTAAAATTCAAAGTATCATAACCGAGTGAGTTTTGGCCGTAGAAGAATGGAATTTAATCTTCTGTTATACTTGTCAGAGTATGGAGAAACGTTTTCTATATATAAAAACCGGTAGAGACCGTATAAAAGATTTAAAAGCGTAATTTTTTCAACATTAATATCAGAGACATTTTACCTACATAATCTTAATTTCTACTTCATTTTGAACACTATTGGAATTTACATTGCCTATTTATCTGCAACAGTTAAAAAATGAAAGGGCGTTTCAATGTTTTGGGGATTCCCTGTATAGAGCTACTTTTAGAAAGTCACTGAAATGCAGCTCAGAGAATCGGTGATGTCTTTATAAATTTTCAAGATATTCCCCTGAATTTTTTTGTATAAGTCTACCAAATTGTGAAAGAAAAATGTGCTATGATTCATTAAGAGGCAATTAAAAGTTATTTTCTATAAGTGTTCATATCTAATCGAATAGTTAATAAAGGATCAGGGTCCATAAGCCGTGTTTTTGGCCCATAAAATAAGACTAAAATTCGATTTTCTTAGACTGACTTAATTATTTCACTTTTTAATATTAGAATGTTTATCCTGTACGATTTCAACAATATTTTTTGCATTTTGTTAGAATTTATATAACTTACACAAGCTCAGAGTTCGTATTATTCGTAGTTTTTGATGAAAAATACTCAATTTCGTCTAATTTTACCTCAATTTTTAGTATATTTTTAAATATTTTACTAGGAGCGCAGCTTTGCAACACTTTTATTTTTACATATATTGTACATTTTGATGTATTTTATAATATATGTAAAGAAGAAAGTGTTGCATGATTGCGCTCATATAAATAATTGAGGTAAAATTAGGAGAAATTGCGTATTTTTCATCAAAAACTACGAATAATACGAACTTTGAGTTTGTGTAAGTCATATAAATCCGAACAAAATGCAAAAACTCTTGTTGAAATCGTACAGGATAAACCTTCTAATATTAAAAAGTGGAATAATTAAGTCAGTATAATAAAATCGAGTTTAGGTTTATTTCATGGGCCAAAAACACGGCTTATGGACCCTCATCCTTTATTTCCAATTTCAGTATTTCAAGTCGCATAATGTGCCGAAGTGCCGAATCTCCACAACAATTTTTTTTATTTTTTTATTTGCATACCGTCAAGCTCCGTTTTCAGAAAAAAATGTTTCGAAAAAGTAGAAAATACAGGTGAAACCAAAAATGAGTAAATAATGAAAAAAAATTGTTATGCAAGTCCGATTTTTATATTGTTGTAAATTACGTTTTTATCCTGAGCCCATATAGGAAATTTTTATTATTAATAATAATTAGGTTTTTATTTCTATGTAGAGGAACTTTGGGTATTATGGAATAGTCAGGTAATATGGAATACCAAGGTTTCTATTTGGTAAAATGCTTCCACTAAGCGGGAATATCATAAACTACTTAAGAACGTTTCCAGAATGGTCCCCAGAACACGCAGATCGTCGGTTGGCATCAGGGCGCGTTGAGTGAATAAATATTTGTTTTTCATCTTTGTAAAATTTCAGGACATAATTTTTCAATATTTTTTATTCCTTATTAGAAATAATATTTTTACATTGAAATTAAGCATAAAGTACACCGAAATGCTTACAGTTTATGATGTAATAGTTTTTTAGCTCGCAATTCACATCAATAAATATAGAATATTTTTTCCCAAACCGGCGGTTTCGGGTTGTATGGAATACCAATATCTCATAATGTTCCATGATTATAATGGCATAAAGACAGATCCTTATGTTTGTGATTTGTGCAAATCTGAAGTGTATTGGCTGACTACCTAGATACTACATTCTGATCATGCTCTCTTGATTATTACATGTTTTTTTGCCAAATTATGTTCGTTTTCTTCATTTTTAAACCCTTATTCCATATCTCCCGACTGTCTCATAATACCCTCCGAAAAAGTTATTCATTATTATTATTTGTTTGCACGTGATGAGATTTCTTAAAATGATTTTTGTCAACAAATAACTAATCACAGATAGTTGAAGTTTGTGATAGTACTCGGTTTTCGGATTTTAAACAAAGCCGTCTGAAGACTACAAGCCAGACGCACGTTTCATTCCCTACACATGTGACGGCACGACCCGGGGCAGGCGCTAAGCCAACGCGGGCATTTGAATTTTGCATCTGGCTATTTAGAGCACAAATTAAATATAGTCATACAGATTTGACAGCGGAGCGAAAACCCGAACCGGCGCGATACAAGCGCCACTACTGAGAACAGTCAAGAACTAACACACACGTGCACGATCAGCACGCAACTTTCAGATTGTCACTGTCACATCTACCTGTTGGCAGTTTTGTTTATTTAAAATCGACACGACAGCTATTTTAGTATTTCATTTTCATAAAAGTTTTTTTTAGAGCTATTTTCTTGAAGATAATTAATTTATATTTCCACGTGCTCTTTTCAGGGCTGTTTTCTTTGCAATTAATTATTGCAAAATGTAAAAAAATATGGTATTTTGTCAAGCACAATCGTGTACGTTTACGTTGTTTAAAATGTGGTACTAAATGGAATTTTTAACTACGCTATATTTATTACTTTTTAAATAAAAATTATTTAAAATCGTATTAAATAACGCTGTTCAAAATGTTTCACTAGATGGAATTTATAAATAAAAATTATTTAAAATAGTATTAAAATGACGTTATTTAATACTGATTTGTTTAAAATTTAATGCTAAATAGTATTTCTAAATATGCTATATTTATTTATTTTTTTAAATAACCATATATACATCGTTAAGAAATATAAAAGTGGTTTTACATACTTTTCATAAGTATTACGATATTATAAACAAATTTTACAAGTATGGAGTCATTATTGCAAGTTTCTCAGTTTAAATTATTAAGAAAAAGGTGTAAATCTGTAAGAAACTCGTGTAAATATGTATATTTGTAAGTATTTGTATGATAAAATAAAATATGTTTGATGTTTTAAACAATAACAAACATAACAAACTGCGGCGACGCATTTATAAAAAGAAAAAAAAAGATGGATACTATACAAATAAGTAATACCTACCTGTGGCGACACGCTCGGAACGTTTGCGACTGTTGTCACTAGGGGCTCTGAAGTTGCGATTCGGTTACCATTGAGCTTATGGAAGTGTCCTATTTGTATGTAATATTTAATCTGTGATTTAGAGCAGAATGTATGCGCGTGCCGTTATTTCTAAGACACTCATCATCAAAAACTATCTTTTTTTTTTTTTTTTGAATGTTTTTTAAACTCTAACACTTGTGGGCTTTTCCGAATTTATGATGTAAATACATATTTTAGAATTTTATTTATAAAGAGTTATTTTCAGAACTAAAATTCGGATATACTAGTTCTAGTTCTTGTGTTCAATGTATTTTGTTTTTAATCTGTTTAAAATGAATTAATGAGTCTGAAAGTCGCCAATAATGCCGTACCGGAAAACAAAACGATATTATTATAGTTATGTTTCTTTTCGCATAGAGCAGTAATTTAAGGTGGCAGCCCCTTCCTAATACAGCCTATGCATAAAATCTATAAACTTCCGTTTGTATTTGTGTGTTGTTTTTATGTATTTTCTTTTAAACGAATGAGATTTTTTTTTAGTACTTTACAATGTAAATATATTTTCAATATATATCTATAGTCTACTTTCCATCCTAATGTTGTTTTGTTTTGGTTTAATAGACTGCACTAAATTTGTAATTTAACCAAATAAACAAAACATTTAGTAGTATTGCACGACATTTATATGAATGAACTAAATTATATTACCCATAGTAAAAAATGTCATGATTTTCTACTTTGAAACTTTTAGGAGGGGGCTGAAAAAGTGCCTGTGTCCATTTTAGTATATAGAAAACAAGGCAAAATGATCTAAAAGTTTAGACCCCATTTAACCCCCTTAGTAGTTTAATTTCAAAAATCGCTAAAATAAGTGTTTAATTATTTTTTTAGTAAATTTGTTATCTTGAATTTCACGCTCTTACCTAAAACTATTGATGAGATATGGTGAAAATGTGTAATCACCGAAAATTTTCGACCCCCATTTAACCCACTTACAGGTTGATTTTCTAAAATCGCCTGAAATACATGTTTAACTATTCTTTAGTAGAATTGTTATCCCGAATTTCACGTTCCTACTCAAAACTCCTTCTGAGATATGCCGAAAAGACGAAATTATCTAAAACTTTCTACCCCCGATTTAACCCCCTTAGGGTGTGAATTTTCAAAAATCCTTTCTTAGTGGGTGCCTATATTGTGTAAAGAACATGTCTTCCAAATTTCATTGTTCTACAACAAACGGTTGAGGCTCGGCGTTGATTATGAGAAAATCAAGCTACTCTTTTATAAGTATAGATTACTATACAGGCAGGTAAAAACATATAAAGGCCACAAATGTGCTTATCCTCCTAATGCTATAAATATAAATATAAACAAAGATTATTTGCTAAACAACATCCAAAAGCTCTGATAGTGATGTTCATTTGTTCATACAAAAAAAGTATCTTCTTTTTATTTCTTTTTTCATGTTGTACTAATTCTTCTACACTTTCATCTGGCACATTTATTACATTTCTAAAAAATAAATGCATATTTCATTGAATTGTATGATATGTAGTCAAATTTGTGTTAATAGGTATGTTTTCAATATTTTTTAATATGAACTATTTTACAAATATAAAGTAAATTTATATTTAATTTGCCCATATTATGTAGACTAATGACTATTTTATATACATAAATTTTATATATATAAATATTTACTTATTTAAATAATAATAATAAAACTTTGTGTTAGAAACATTGGTTATTGCATTATTTTGTGGCTCAATGTTTTGAAAACTACCTACATATATGCATGTACAGTACAGCATCCTTATTTTCAAAATTTTCTAAAAATTACAGATATAAATGTTTGGTTGTTTGATCAATTTATTAGTTGGATGTTTTATTATGGTAAGCCTACACAGGGGGCATCTGCCTGAGGAGGGGTGTCCTGCATGGCAGACTTTCTAAAGGCCTTGGCACATATTCATGCTCCAGTCTGAAGAAAACCATGTCAATTTTTTAGAATTTATTTTATATTTGTAACAGTGCTTCCAAAGTTTGGAAATTAGGAATATCTAGGGAAATTAAAAAAAAAAATCAGCAGTTTCTAGGTTTTTTATTTATTTATTTTTTTTTTTTGCATACAATCAGTGAAAAAAAAATATTTTTTTTAACTTTTATTTTTATTTTATAATGTGAAGTAATATTTATAATTTCTAAAATGCCTTAAAAATGTATAAAGAAAATAAATGAAATTTTAATAAAAATAGCAAAAGGTTTGCACTTAAAATATAAGAATACTTTCAAAGAAACAGGTCAATAAAGCATATTATTCGATGTGTTTCTTTTTCATTAATTCAATCGTTAACCAATGATTCCTAGTTATTTCAAACACTCAATAATTAATTATAAATCAATGTTTTCATGTTTATCATCCGTTTTAAATTTTTATCTATAAATGTATTTCTGCAGTAAAGATAAATTAAATCTTAGTAAAAAATATTAGGGTTTATTTTGGCTTTTTTATGTATTAATTATTAAAAGGGGACGATAGAAACGTTATGTCAAAATTTGCATAAAAATACAAATGTTATACTATTTATATTTCTAAATTATGAAGTAATTAAAATGCAAAGTAAAAATACTTTTTATGAATGTTTATAGTCATATTTGTCTGATTCTTTAATATAAAGTATCTAATTTTCGATTGCAATTAAAAGTAAAGAAGAAAAAGATTTACAGTTAAGGTTATTAAATACCTATAATAACCTTACAATACATTTGTATGATGTTTCTACAAAGTGTAAAATTTTGATGTTTCAAAGCAATTTGTTCTAAAAATTAAACTAAATGTCATGTAAGTAATTTTCTGAACCTGAGATTTAGTTATTCATATAAAATATATACAAAATATTATCCTATAAAACACAATGTAAACACATTGATAATTTACGTTACTATCGAGATGCAATAAATCATATCACAGTTTTAAAACATTAAAACTATTAGATGTTAAAAATCCATGAGATTTCGGCTAAACATTAGCCTTCCTCAGATGAAACAACAGCAGTCGAGAAGACGCAGCTCCGAACGGCGCGCTTTGGACAGGTTGGAAATAAGCGAAACCAAACAGCTATGACATGAAGGGAGTGACGGATGTGAGGATGATACCAGGCTAACGAAAAAGAAAGGCTACCGCGGTGATTTACGCGTATCTTTTTTTACAGGCCGCCGGCGTCACGTGATGCTCGAATGCACCAATGAAGGTGTACGAAAAAAGCATCACGTCACTCTAGCGGTCTGTAAAAAAAGATAAGTGGATTGCACCGCGGTAGCCTGTCTTTTTCGTTAGCCTCGGGATGATACCACTACAAGCTGGGGAGGGGCGTCAGCAGAAGCCGAAAACCCCAGTGATACCCAATACATTATACCATATACGAGGGATCTGATAAGATAATACATCATTACCTGTATTATCACCTCTTTTCAAAATCTCTAGGGACTCTCTGATTATGCAACTATTATACTGTGAACCTCGTGAAATTATTTTAGCTTTACTGAAAAATACATCAATATTTTTAGCTTGATTTAATCTGGATAAAGCAGTGGATAATTTACCTTTTTTCATGTCAGCTGTATACTCCTTAATTCTTTCCTTTAACTTGCGAGTTGTCATGCCTATATATGAATATAATTTAGAACTGTCATTAACTTTAAAAGGAATAATATATATGCCAGATTTATCTCGGTTATCAATAGGGTCAATCATTCTATGTACCAGATATAAATTCTGCCAGTAATCCAGATATAGGTGAACCCATAGGGGCTCCCTCAGATTGTTTATAATAACATCCATTAAATAAGCAAACATTGCTATTAGTAATTAAGTTTATACTTGAAATCAGAGTATGTTTAAAACTGTCATTAAAAGATGGGTTATTTATAATGTTATTTTCAATGATAGGTTTAACTTCCTGAACTTCAATAGAACGATACAGATATTTAATATCAAAACTTGCTAGAATGCTGTTATCTTCCAGTTTAAAGCCTTTAATTATGCTAATTAATTCTGCAGTAGAATTGACTACATGCTCAGTGGGGGGTAGTATTGATTTAAGTAGTGGTACAAATGATTTCTCTATTGTGTATGTTGGTGCTGTACATTTTGAAACAATAGGGCGGAGGGGGAAATCTTTCTTATGGTCTTGTAAACGCCCCTGTAATCCGGGGGTGACTGCAGTTTTATTAATAGCCAGTTTAATTTTAATGTCGTAAGAAAGATTTCCCCCTCCGCCCTATTGTTTCAAAATGTACAGCACCAACATACACAATAGAGAAATCATTTGTACCACTACTTAAATCAATGCTACCCCCCACTGAGCATGTAGTCAATTCTACTGCAGAATTAGTTAGCATAATTAAAGGCTTTAAACTGGAAGATAACAGCATTCTAGCAAGTTTTGATATTAAATCTCTGTATCCTTCTATTGATGTTCAGGAAGTTAAACCTATCATTGAAAACAACATTATAAATAACCCATCTTATAATGACAGTGTTAAACATACTCTGATTTCAAGTATAAACTTAATTACTAATAGCAATGTTTTCTTATTTAATGGATGTTATTATAAACAATCTGAGGGAGCCCCTATGGATTCACCTATATCTGGATTACTGGCAGAATTAAAATTACGACCTCTGGAAATACTTATCATTTCTATATCCCCCCTTAAACCTGCATTATGGGTTAGGTATGTCGATGACATACTGATCATATGGAATCACGGTATCTCTACATTAAATGATTTTCTGGCGCATGCCAATAGTTATACATAGAAATATACAATTTACTTGTGAAATTGAAGAAAATAGATCATTACCATTTTTAGATATAGAACTTATTAAAAATATTTCAACACGTAGCATTGATAGAAAATTTTTTAGAAAACCTTGCAGATCCAATAACACAATATCACACAATAGTAATGTTCCGTTTAATTACAAAGCAGCAGCATATCGGTTTTATATCAAAAGGGCGTTTGAGGTTAGTTCAGAAGGTTATTTAAATGAAGAGTTGAACAAAATTAAAATGATTGCATATGAAAATGGTTTTTCAAACAAATTTATTAATAAGTTAATTTATGAGTACAGAAATAAACAAGCTACAATAGTTAAAAAAATATGCAATCTTCAAGACTCTACAGTAATGATTATATCCCGCATCTTTTTGAGCGGATTAAATACGCATTAAGGAAATATAATGTAACTCTTATCGCTAAACCCCCAACAAAGCTAAAATATCTGGTACATAGAATGATTGACCCTATTGATAACCGAGATAAATCTGGCATATATATTATTCCTTTTATAGTTAATGGCAGTTCTAAAATATATTCATATATAGGCATGACAACTCGCAAGTTAAAGGAAAGAATTAAGGAGTATACAGCTGACATGAAAAAAGGTAAATTATCCACTGCTTTATCCAGATTAAATCAAGCTAAAGATATTGATGTATTTTTCAGTAAAGCTAAAATAATTTCACGAGGTTCACAGTATAATAGTTGCATAATCAGAGAGTCCCTAGAGATTTTGAAAAGAGGTGATAATGCATGTAATGATGTATTATCTTATCAGATCCCTCGTATATGGTATAATGTATTGGGTATCACTGGGGTTTTCGGCTTCTGCTGACGCCTCCCCCCCCCCCCAGCTTGTAGTGGTATCATCCTGACTTCCGTCACTCCCTTCATTTCATAGCTGTTTGGTTTCGCCCATTTCCAGCCTGTCCAAAGCTGTCCGGAGCTGCTTCTTCTCAACTGCTGGTGTTTCAACTGAGGAAGGTTAATGTTTAGCCGAAAGCTCGTGGATTTTTAACATCTAATAGTTTTAATGTTTTAAAACTGTGATTTGATTTATTGCACCTCGATAGTAACGTAAATTATCAATGTGTTTACATTGTGTTTTATAAAATTTGATAGGTGAACTTGACGTTCGTATTATATGGATTTTTCTATATATTTTTATTTTTTAAATATTATCCATCAATTTTCTATTATATAATATAAATACGTGTTTATGTATTGCTAATATTTCTGGTTATTAATTATTTGTGTATACTGAGCTGTTATTTTCTAATCTGTAAATTCATTCGTACTCATGAACATGTGCAGTAATAGAACACAACTTGAATTTGTTTATATATAACAATCACTTTTCACCCACTTTAATTTAACTTTAAAAGTTGGTTTTTGATTGCCACACTTATTCGTATTTATTTATTTATTTTTGAAAGTGCAATAATTGAAAATAAATTAATTCACCTTATGTGTTTAAACTACAAATATATATCATCTACAAATATAGATCAATATACAGTAGTGGGAAAAAAAACTGTACACCCCCTATTAACTCTGCAACAAATTAGTGCAGAAGAAAGTTACTGTTGCCAAACTATTGGAAGAAAGGTCTACTTTTAAATGGTGTATATAATTTTTTCTTATGGGGCCATCTAAATATGAAAACAAACCCAAACTTTGTTTTTTTATTCAATGGAAAGACCCCCATTTTGACAAGATATTGTAAATCTTCTGTTCAAACTAATGTCTAGAAACCAAATTTCATGAAATTCCTACGATTAGTTTCAGAGAAATTAATTATTTTAAAATCGGAATATTTTATGGGCTGTATCCAAATTGAAGTTCGGTACTTGATTGTGAAAAAAAGGGGGGCGGACGAAGAGAATGAATTAAATGATATTCGTTTCCCACCTTTTTTTCTCCTCCCTACTTACACTCGTCCAGTCTGACCGGGCGCTTCTATTGGTCTCCTACGTCGTACGTCACATGTGTTTCCTGACTCCGCTGTTATTTTTGAAAAAAACTCACCGCCATTCAATCTTAGACGCGTGCAGAGACGCAAGCATATATACATGGCTTAAACTTTTGAATCGGTTTTTAATCTTTTAAATTTGGCACTGATGATGGAGCTTTAGGAGATCCGAAACAGCTGTTTGTTATTTTATATATTTTTATTTGTGCTATTTTCCGTTGATCATTTATTTTTAATATAACGGAATAAAGTTCAATCCACCTATTTTAAACCTTAAAAGTTTCTAAAACTTGTATATTTGATAAACATTTTAAGTATTGTTTTTGGAAAATATGGAAGGTTAGTAGTTATGTATTTAATAATTATGTTTTTTTTGTCAGGTCCGAGTTCTTGTCTATAGTTATGAGACAGATTTTCCAAGATGGCTGTCCCAAAGGGAATTTGCAGTAAGGAACTTCAGCAATCTGTCATACCTAATTTTCGTCTGACTTATGCAACAAAGAATTACCTTATTTTGACTATCTGAAGAATGATCTAAGTAATTGAATGTTTGGTTCTGATAAAAAGAAAGCTATGCATGAATTCTATTGCAATTCATTCCCTCGTTTTTATCTACTCACATAACCAATCTGAACTTCATATTTTTGGCAGAATATCCAAAAGTTGTTTCCAAATTGTGTGAACGCAAGGGAGATTAAACTCTTATTGAGAGCATTGCTAGAACTATCAGAATGTGATAATATTGCTTGTTTTAAATTAAAATCATATTAATACAGTTAAATGGAAACTTTGTTCACATTTTTATTATTCGATGTTTTATTGTTATTACTTTTGGTTTGTAGTTTTTATATTTACAACTCGAATTATAAATAGTTTTCAATAAATTTTGATTGAAATTTCGACTAACTTTTCTTTTTTATTACTTTCTTCTATCTATAATAGAAGAAAGTATTGTAATCGAAATTTTTTTCGACTCCCGGTTTTCGACGGATTTACACGTTTTAGGGGTCAGAGATTCCGAAAAACATGTTTTTACAAAATGTCCGTCTGTCCGTCCGTCCGTCTGTCCGTCTGTGTGTGTCTTTTTTGTACCATCGAAAAGTGTATGAAGTTATGCTTCAAATTGAACCACATTTTTTTTTATGTTTTTGGCTATGGCAAGCAGATTCTATCAGAATGTGGGGATATTTCGACGAAAGGGGGCGCTGCGATCGATATTTTTGTTCCATTTTCACTATTGTACCATCTAAAAGTGTATGAAGTTATGCTTCAAATTGAACCAGACTTTTTTTCTATGTTTTTGGCTATGGCAAGCAGATTCTTTCAGAATTTGGTAATATTTCGACGAAAGGGGGCGCTGCGATCGATATTTTTGTTCCATTTTCACTATTGTATCATTGAAAGGTGTATGAAGTTATGCTTCAAATTGGACCAGATTTTTTTTCTATGCTTTCGGCTATGGTATGCAGGTTCTATCAGAATTTGGGGATATTTCGACGAAAGGGGGCGCTGCGATTGATATTTTTGTTCCATTTTCACTATTGTACCATCTAAAAGTGTATGAAGTTATGCTTCAAATTGAACCCGATTTTTTTTATGTTTTTGGCTATGGCAAGCAGGTTCTATCAGAATTTGGGGATATTTCGACGAAAGGGGGCGCTGCGATCGATATTTTTGTTCCATTTTCACTATTGTATCATCGAAAAGTGCATGAAGTTATGCTTCAAATTGAACCAGATTTTTTTTATGTTTTTGGCTATGGCAAGCAGGTTCTATCAGAATTTGGGGATATTTCGACGAAAGGGGGCGCTGTGATAGCCAAATTCAAAAGGTCAAAATAGCCAAATTCAATTTCAAATTCAAAAGGATGTGCAAAAAAATTAGAAATCCTAAAAGTTTTTTTCGTTAAATGTTCGGCCTTGATCCGGAGAATCCGGAACAATTTTTGTTTTGCCTCTATCTTAAAAAATGCCTGAGATATAGCGGTTTGAAATTTTAGGGTGGCAATTTAATAAAACTTGAGTTTCAGTTAGACCTTTTCGATAAATTGGTGCTGATTCTTTTTAGTGTATGCGAAACCTTTGTGAGATAGAAGAAAGTTTTGGGATTGACACATCCGACTAGTTTTATCTTAGTATAACAAGAGAAAACTATTAAATAAGTCACAAATTGATATGATATGTTTGAAAATAGTAGTAAATGCTTTTCATATATGTTGTAGGGTGACAGCACCCTTCCACTTCATGATATTTATTTCGTAATTAAGTGCCAGTTGTATATGCGTAGTTCAGTTTGAGGATCGCGATAGGCAACCGCGATAACGTGAGCTTTCATACAGCTCAGTTAACACAGGAGACAAACAAATATTTATTGGCAATTTCTTCAGCATCTACTTTACAGCCCGGACTTGATCTCAAGCGAGATTACCACTTGTAAGGTCCACTAAAAATATACCTTGGAAGCAAACGCCTTGCAGAAGACGATGATGTTCAAGAAGTTCTAATGTGGCTGGCACAACAACTCAAGGAATTTTCTAAAGAAGTAATGTTTGTGTTATTTAATCGCAAAGTTTCTGTCATTAAATAAGTCAACATTTTATCTACTCTAAAATAGTGGTGGTTTGGTTGCTCATGGGCCACAGGTTGAAGATCCGCGTGCTATAACTTAACTTGAGAAACAAGGGGCGTGCGGAGTTTTCTTTAAAAAATAAGAAAGTATACGGCGTTATAGAATAGTATACTCCTACAGCCTTGATGTTGGGGTAACGCGCTAGCTTGCAGAATCAGATGAAAAGTGTTTTATCCTAACATGCGATCTATAATTTTTTTCATTTATTTTATAATTTTTACATGTTACATGTATTAAGTACATTTAAAATTTTCTAAAGTAAGAAATGTTTTGATATTTTCTTAAAAAACTTGACTTTTTGGAATTATTTAGCAAAATTGTAATCTGTTGTGTACTTAAATTATTTCTGCTGTCGAAAAACCCGAACTAATGTATGTATAGGAAACTTAATCTGGCAATTCTTATCCTTGCCAGAAAAAATGATGTTGCATTTTAAATTTACAGATAAAATGCCAATAAGGAATTTCAATAATTACACAATCGGTAAAAATATACCTATGAGCGCTACTGTTTTATTATTTTATTACACCTTTAGGGATATGCTATTGAAATTATCTATGCAAAAATAATTTTGAAGATTCGTTAGCAGATTTATAAGTTATACAACCTAATTCTAATTTTCTTGGAAAACTCCGTGCAGCAAAATAAAAAAAGCTAACATGCATTATTTAAATCAATGAGAGTATCGTATTCCTCAGAACTTAAGCTGGGCGACTTTTTACACTGAATGGATTGCATTTAAAATCATCCAGCATCTTATTTTGACCAGCTGGAAAGTAATGCTCAAATGAATCTATCAGAGCATCGAGATAATCTTGAATACTTTACTGAATTTTTTTTGCAAACTGGATGTTATGCTCATTAAAGAACATTTTAGTAAGAGGAAAGCAATTTATATCTGCCTTTTCTACACACTCCGACCAGAAGGTAAGTTTCCTCTTAAATGCAGACACTTTGGAGTTTGCATCAAAAACAGTGACACTTTCTCCTTGTAACGATAACTTCATTTCGTTCATTTTACTAAAAATGTCCGCCAAATACGCCAATTTACACGACCAACCTTCAACATTTAAAACTGTTGCTAGTTGAGAGTTGCGATCTGTTAAAAAGGCCCCAGCAAACGTGTCAACGCTCTTCCTCGGAATAACCATCTTACTTCAGTATGCAGCAGCAAGGACTGATGCAAGCTTCCCATATCTGCGCAAATTAGTTTGAAGAGTCTACTTTTAAGTGTCTTGAATTTATAAAGTTTATTATTTTTGTGTCATCATTCAGAACTGTCATAAGTTCAAGAGGCATTTTTCTTGAGGCTAACGCGTGTCTATGAAGAACACAATGGCTACTGCTACTTTCCTTTGACTTATCCTTAATTTTAGCAATAGCTCCAACATTGTGACCTACCATTGCTTTCGCATCATCAGTGCATATATCTTTGCAGTTTTACCATGGTATTTCATTTGATATTAAAAGTTCAAACTAAAGATTAAATATTTCATCCCCTGATGTATTGGATTCTAGTGATCTGCAAAGAAGATCCTCCTGATAGCTCTGAAAGTAAAAATACCGAACACATACTATTAAAACCGCCAATCGAGCGACGTTAGTCAATTCATCCATTTGTAGGGCAAATTTATTATGTTTGAGACGATTGATAAGTGTTTCTTTTACGTCATCTGCCATATCGCTTAATTCGTCGAACAATAATGTTATTTGACAATGGAGTATTGGAAACTAAATTGGCAGCTTTTTCATCAAACAAACATCTGGCAATATCAATTGCACCAGGTTTAATAAGAGTTTCTGGAATGGTATGGCTTTTACCAGCGTGAACTACTTTGTAACTTATTAAGTAGGAAGCTTCCAGCGCTTTTTCATTATTTGTTTTTGCAACTGTAGCCATACTTTTCTTTGAAGCCAAAATTTCTTTGCATTTTCTCTTAAAAAATCAAATGGTTTAGCTTTGAATTCAGGATGATTACCCTCGAAATAATGGCGCAACTTAGCCGGAAACATTGAGCTGTTGTTTCAAACTTTACCACAAATGACACAGAGAGGCCGATCGTCATCTGTTTCAGTGAATCCCATATTTAAGTAATTTTCATCATATTTTCGTTTTTTATTGGGATTGCTTTCCCCTAATATCTTGTTTCTATCTTGTTTTGATAACAATATTTGATACGGGGTCAACGGTTCAGAAATGCTTTCTTTAGCTGAAAACTCTTTTATTGGCTCATCTGATGGTGAAGTGTGAGCTATTGGTTTGTCCTCCTTTTTAAATGTGGTATCTTTTTTTTATTTAACTTCCTGTTTGAAGCCGGCAATCCATGCCTAAAATGAAATTACACAGCAGTATAAGAATAATTTAATATATTTCATTACTCAAAATACAAAATAATCCAAATACAAGATTTTTTATTAGAAAATTAGTTGTTTCTTTTTCCTGTTAAAAGTTAGTTATTTTTATTTAAAAAACTCTCAAATAAAAAATTTCAAATAAGGTGTCCTGGGGTAATAACGCCACGTTAAGGTTCTAACAATTTTCACGGCTTAGTTTTAGATTATTTTTTTCAAACAAATATGGGATTTTAAACAGCAACTTATTAACTATGTAAAAAAGAAAGAATATTTTAGCAGATATGTATTCATAAAATATAGTGGAGTGATTTCTTGATTTCTTCTGTTTGGCGTAATTACCCACCTATGTGGGTAATAACGCCATGCAAACAAAACTATAAAATGAGATGGAATAATGCCATGCAAATTGTCCAATTGTAAAGATACAAACTCTGCAGCACTAGAAATTATCAAATTTCTTTTACTTACCATTAATTACGATATCAGGATGCAGTAATAATCAATTGATATTCTATTCTTCTGACATGAAAAAATTAGCAGTATTTATTAACGTACAAATTTACCCCCCATAATCTATAAATTTCAAAAATGATAATAATGCTCTCTCGTGCATAAAAAATTTAATTAATATTAATAGTTATTTATATATTAAATGGTAAAGAAAATTATTAATATTTATATATATTTTAGTTATTTAAAAGAAAATGTGTCTACAGTATAAGATTTTATATATATATCCAAAATAAAATTTTTTGATCTTTTCAATATAACAAAATAAAAATATGAATTAACTATCTAAACAAAAATAAATGCATACCCTAACTAAAATATTTATTTCAACCAATTGTCCTTCAACATTTTTTGCTTCATATTTAGTACGTTATAATAAAATCTTGGCTTTAAAATATTTCTTTACTTATAGTTTATTTATTATGAAGTTGGTGATAACACAGATTGGCAGCAAAATCCTCTCAGATTCCTCTCAAATCCTCTTGATCCTTATAGATTTCACATCACTAAATCAAAATATGTCAATGAAATTACTGTATCACGTACCATTTTTTAGCAGGTAGGAGGGTGTGCTTTTAAATTTGAGGCATTTTATGTCTTATTGTCTGGGAAAATTGCGTATCAAATAAAATGAATAGAATAATATGTAAATAACCTATAAATAAATGCATTTAAGCATTCACGAAGATACAGTGCAAAAATGAATTAAAATATGTAAGTCGATACTGCTGGACACAAAATAGGCGGAGAAACCAAACGAATAATGCACGAGACAACTATCAATAAAATATTTTTTATTAATATGTTTTACTGATTTGTTATCTAAGACAGTGAAAATACATTTTTAATGTTTTCAATTTTATCTATATTGAAAATTAATTTAACAATCCTTCATTATTTGTTATTTTTAGAAAACTTTTTCTCGGAAAATGGGTACATGTTGGAGCATTTTGGATGTCTTATTTAGATTTAAGAACGCCAGATATATATAGTTCACATGTTTGTTTCGCAAAAAGGCAATTGTTTTTCTTTGCCGACAAGTGTAATTTTTTGACCAGAAAGTAAAAATATCTCTGACAATGCTGGTGATAAATTGCCAGACTTCAAGACCTTACAGAGATGTGAATACTGCCAAGCAGTGACGCATGCGCTGTTTAACGGAAAGAAAGTTATACCTAGTCGCTCATTAAACTAAAACTACTAAGTATTTCAAAATTATACAAAAATTGACAATAAAACACTTCCGACTTCCGTCACCATGAACTTGGTTGAAAATAATTTTGAAGCTTATTTTTTCCTTTTAAAATTAAATATTAGGAGATTGGGCATATTCACATTTAATATTTATGGCAACAAAATATGAACGTGCAATCAGATTACAAGCTCGTTACAGTTTACAGTCGTCATTGTTTGTATGTTTTCTGTAATTGCTAGAATGGTTTACACTTATTTTTTCGAAGTAATTTTTTTAAGCGCTGGCAATGTGGGAAAGTGTGTCATAATTGAGGTGTATTGGAGATTTTTCCTCCTTGCTTCGTTTGTTATTTTATTATTTCGAAATATTTCAATATTTTTATTTTATTATAAATTCAACATCATTTTATATTTCTTAGTCTAAAAGTTTTGATTGTGTTATAGGTTCCATCTTAATCTTCCTTACGATTGTTTACTTATCATGTGCCACTCGATTGCAAACAGTTTCAATTCTAACAGAACACATCAAAGCTCCATAAGAATATCGGTTATTTGTTTCAGATAGAGAGGTTTGGGTATAACACTATAGCGTACAATTTTTTTTCTTCCTTGCTTCGTTTGCTATTTTATTATTTCGAAATATTTTAATATTTTTATTTTATTATAAATTCAACATCATTTTATATTTGTCAGTCAAAAAGATTTGATTGTGTTATAGCTTTCATCTTAATATTCCGTACGATTGTTTAATTATCATGTGCCACTCGATTGCAAAAAAAAAATCAGTTCTAACAGAACACATCAAAGCTCCATAAGAATATCGGTTATTTGTTTCAGATAGAGAGGTTTGGGTATAATACTATAGCGTACAACTTCTTTCTTAGATTATTGGATTTTATGACTCAGAAGGCGGAGAATGCAAGGGATTCCAATCAGTATAAACGAGATTATCAGGCATCTTCGATAGTATTTATTTTATGCATTCAGATAGAAAACAGTGTAGAGAAAAGAAAGGAAAACAGCACAGTTAGCATCAGTGATGAGGTGAAACTGTTTTCACTATACATTTTGATTTTAATTTTGCACTAAACTGTTTCTGCTAGTTATTCACATAAGATAAATTCTTTCTTATTTTCTTAAATATTATTTTCCTAAAGCTGATTAGTATATTTGTTTTATTTTTACAACTATTTTTAATTTATCATACAATAAAATTTCAGCTCCATTGAAGCTTTTTTCATAATCAAATAAAACTTTGGCAGAATAGTGGCTCAGGGTTTCTCACCATAAACCACTTGGTTACAAACAGTTTCAATTACAGTAGAAATATTCATAGCTCTAAAAAAATTTCGGTTATTTGTCTGGTTTAGAAAATACCGAGTGTATTCTTACTGTACTCAGATTATTCTTTTGATTATTGGATTTTATGATTCAGCTGACGGATCCTCAAAGCAATTTAGGGATTCCGAATCATCAAAACCGAGATTATCACGCATCTTTGATAGTATTTATTTTAAGCATTGAGATAGACGTAGAAAATAGCGTAGAGAAAAAGAATATAAATAATAGGGGAAGTTAGATGAGGTGAAACTGTTTCCACCATACATCAGGATTTAAATTTTACATTAGAGTTCTTCACCTGAATATGCTTATAAAGTCCATTCTTTCTTAATTTGTTTATTAATTTCCTAAAACTTTTAATATTTTTACTTTCTTCTATCTATAATAAAATAAAGTATTTTAATCGAAATTTTTTTCGACCTTCGGTTTTCGAAGGATTTACACGTTTTAGTGGTCAGAGATCCCGAAAAATACGTTTATACAAAATATCTGTCTGCCCGTGTGTCCGTCTTCATTGTATCATTGAAAAGTGTATGAAGTTATGTATAGAAATGAACTAAAAATTTTTTGTAGGTTTGTGACTATGGCCAACAGGTTCTTGAAGTTGAAGATATTCCTCCGGAAGGCAGCGCTGTAATAGCATTTTTTGTGCCATTTTCATTATTGTACCATCGAAACGTGTATGAAGTTATTTACATAATTGAACCAAATTTCATTTATACGTTTTTTGCTATGGCCAGCAGGTCCTTTTTGAATTTGGAGATATTTCGACGGAAGGGGGCGTTCTGGTAGCGATTTTTGTGAGATTTTCTCGATTTTTTTGTAGTTTTGTTGTAAATCGAATGTTTCTGCAGCGAAGGTGACCAGCGGTTCGCAAGCAGCTGACATACAACAGAATAAGGGGAAATATTGATTGTACTGACGCTGTGATAGCAAATTTTGATGTTTTTACATGTATGAGATAGAAGAAAGTTTTGGGATTGGCACATCCGACTAATTAATTTATCATTTTTAGCAATATTTTTAATTTATCATACAATAAAATTTCCGATTCGCTCATAAAATTTTTTAGGACATGTTTACTTACCATGTTAACCTTAGTTGCAAACAATTTCAATTCTAGCAGAAAACATCAAAGTTCTAAAAAAGATCTCTGTTAGTTGTTTGATGTAGAAAATATTGGATGTAATCCTGCTGTACTCAACTTCTTCAGATTATTCGATTTTACGATTCAAATAGAGGAGACAGTAAAACAATTCAGGGATTCAAATCATCATAAAAGAGATTATCACTTATTTTCAAAAATATTTAATACAGAAGAAATACCGCAGATGAGATGAAAATAATACGTTATCATCGTCCATCTAGGTTTTAATTTTGTTTTATAGTGTCTTACGTACTTATCTTTTCAAATAAACTTCTTAGCATGTATATTTTAAAGGTGTATAATAAAATGCATTGAGTGCGGATCCAAATGTCTACCATTTTAAAACATAACTTTGTTATTTTTGAATGTTAAAAAACAGTTTCAATCACCCTAAAGACCCTTATAAGTGTGCACCTGGGTGTGTAGCACTCGCGGCATCCCTCTTATGCCCGACTCTACATCCTACAGGGTGGACCAAAAGTCCCGCATAATAGGAGTTTTTTAATTTTTTAATTTGGTTTATGTATTTTTTAATTTGTAGGTGAAAATGCTGACTACTGAAGACCGTGTAGAGTTTGCTGTATGGGGTTAACTTAAATCGAAAGTTTACAGTGAGAAGATCAGGGACAAAACCATTTGCGTGAGCGAATTGCTACTGAGTGCCATGCCACAACGCCAATCTTAGTGGCCAACATTCTGAGGAACATTAACGATTGCTTGCAGTTGTGTTTTGACAACGGAAGCAATCATATTGAGAACATATTGTAACAATACATGTGTTTCCTGTGATGCGGGACTTTTTCCCACCCTGTAAACATTTTTTCACTGATTGCGTTGATTTTTATTACGAAAATTATTTGCATTTCACAGGGATTATTCGAATATCTTCGATTCTTCATAATGACTAAATAACAGTAAATATTTTTCGTTCTCTCTTACTTAGTTATTGAGATACGAGTCTCGAATTTTTATATTCCCTATATTTTATATTCTCCCATCCTTTGATCATTTTTCTTAGTTTGTACTGAGATATAACTACTATGGTTAAAATGTTGCAAAGATTTTTTCTCTGTGAATAAATAATGATCTTTATCGATTATTTAAATAAAAAAGCATTCCTAATTGATGAAAATTCTTAGTACGTATATTTTTTTCTTCTGCACATAAAATATATACAAAAGGCTAGAATGAAGAAAAATAGAATACTTTTCATATGAATTTGAACCAAAGCAAGCTCTATAAGTCAAATGTGGTACTTTTGCTTTATCCTAACTACAATTTTAGTTGTCTTAATTGTTTTCCATTGAAGCTTTTTTGGGATTGTTTAAAAGCAAACTTAACATGATAAAAAATGGTTAATGATCCATGAATTCAAATTTTTAAATAAATATAGAATTACGAGTAAGCTGATCAAAATAAATAAATTAGCAAATAAAATAAAATAGAAAGTTTAAATAGTTTTAGTCATTATCACACTGCTTCTAGCACAGACATTTTAAATACATTTTAATCCTAAATTGTTTAAAATAAAGAAATAAACTAAAATCTCGCATTAATACGAAGGCACATTCTGCTTAAAAGTCAAATACATTCGTATAATTTTCTTTAAGAATCAGGATACAGTTTTTCACTATAAAATTCAAAAATCTGTAAACCACCAATTGGGATGATAGTAAAATATCACAAAAATTAAGTTTGAACATATTGGTAGGATTATTAAGCGATCCTATGATTGCTCAATAGTCAGTGAGCAATATTGGAGACTTCAGCATCTGTTAACATTATTTGTACAGTTTAGAGTTTCTGCTAGCTAAATGCTTTATTGAGCTTTATGTCATTGCTACGTTTTGTGATTTGTTTATCGTGTTACAGGAGACGATAATTTTAATTCCGTTAATTCGAACTTTCGTGCGATTCGAACTATCATAAAGTCCCGAAAACTTTGCATTAAAGCTAATGTTAAAATTGGTTCGTTAAATCGAACTTTAATAATATCGGTTAATTCAAACTTAAAATCTATATGTTTTTTTACTATACGATATTAATAGAGTGACAGTAGATAATTATTTAAACAATCCGCGAAATTAAATGATAAGGAAATCAGTTAAAGATAACTGATTTGGGAAATGCCTTTTAGTGTCAAATGCAGAGACTGCCAGCATCCTTAAACGTCCTGATGAAGAATCAGTAATGTATGCAAATGATATTCTGAAACGTTTTATTCAGATGGATTCAGAAGACAAAGAACTGAAACATTTATTCGAAATTGAAAATTGACCGATAAATGTAGGAGTCATAAATTGCAATAAGCATTACTTCAACTTTTTTTTAAACTGCATTTCTTTTTTTTATTATTATATTTTAATTTGTTATACTTTTTCTGCTTTCTGTGTATTATTATGAACGCATTTACGATAAATGTAAGATATTTTTGGCTTTTTAAGATTACTATACTTTTAATAATTATAATTTTGGAATCGAATATGTTTTTTATTTTAATTGATCCGTTGAAAACAGTTAGGATTATATAAAATGTACCCTTTTGCAATGTTAAACAAGTTTTTTTAGTGACAGCCTTAAAAGTAAATTTCTTTCTTTTTAAAATCGGATAATTCGTACTTATTTTTCAGATATTCGCAGTTCGAATTAACAAACGTCAACTGTAATTTGTTTCAATTCATTTATGGTACAAACTGTAATTAGAACATTTTGTAATTACCAGTGGACTCGTGCGAGGATTTCGCACTGCTGTCTAATGTTTTTTTACAAGTAGGTAAACTTCTAGAGAAAAATTAAGGATAAAAATATCTGCAAATAACATTACACGCCAGAATATCATCTCATTTAATCCATTAAAGTTACAGTAAAAACTGATCGAAGATAGCAAAAGGCTCGCGCGAGAAAGAAAATTACTAATTGTATTTTAACTGCATCATTCGCTTCGAGAAAATCACGGAACAAAGCAAAATAAATTGAATTCATATAAAATGGAAATTAATTTAATATAACATAGCATACATTTTAGGCTACACGTGAAATACAACTACTTCGATCGATCGATGGCGTCTTTTTCTTCTATGCATTTGAATTTGAATTTTGCTTTTTAATCATAAACATAAAATAAACCAGTGCAACACTGATGTATCACATTATCATTTTTTGGACTATTTATTTTTTTTATAATCATTGTGGAGCAAGATATAATGCGGTGTTTTATTTTTGTGGCAACATTGAGTTGAGAAAAACCTTTCATTTCATTTACGAAAACGATGCTGATTTAATTTTCAATTAACTGCAATTTTTAATCAAAAAAACTGTTTTAACTAAATGTGAGTATACTACATCAGAAGCCGGTTCAAAAAACTTTCGAATGTTACCTCATTCATTGTTGTGCGATTTGTAAATGCATAGAAAAAGTGATGTTGACAGCAGAAATAATATATATAATCATTTATTCGATTTATTTTCAAGTCTCCTTTCACTGTCACCCTATTCAAAGGTGAATATTACGCAGCGAGATTTACAAAACGTAGAAAAAAAGTTTTATATTCAATGCGTAATGCATGATTTTCCTTTTTGTTTTATTTATCATTCGATAAAAGTTCATCTCAATCGAAGCTTTTTTTTCTTACTTTATATTTTCTTATGACGGCTTTACTTACCATGAGCCATTTGTGACAGTTGCCATTCTGTCGCTGCAAAGCTCAAAAAGTACCTCTATTACTCGTTCTGGATTTAAAGGATTGGGTAGAATCACACTGAGAAATTTCTTTTCCAGATTTCTGAATTTTATAATATCAGATAACACAGAATATAAGGCAACTCCGATAAACGAGATTATCACACATTTCTGACAATGTTTCTTATAAGCATTCTACTTTTTATAAATGTGATGAAAAGACCGGACAAAATAGAAAAGAAAATATTGCTGATGGAATGAAAGTGCTTCCTCCCTAGAGATGAGAAATGCTCGGGAAAAGTACGAATTTTACTTTTTACTTTTATTTATTTATTTAGAGGGTGGGAGGGGGGGGGGGCAGCTTTTGTTTGGATTTTTTCATTGGTGGTTTATTTTTATTTGGAAAAAAAAATGAAAAATTGAAAAATTCATTTATAAAATAATATGTTCGCATTTTATAATAGCTACTTTTCTGATGCTTTTTCTTTATTTTATTTTTTACATGTTCAGTGTCCCGGGTGTGAACATTAACTTGGAAAATAAATAACTAGATGCTGCTTCTCTCTTTAAAAATGAAAAGTGGTGTCGTGTGCAAAATTATATCAGTAATACACGAATCGATAAATCGCAGCCGTCCAAAACTCCAAAAGTTCAGTTTTCTCAAGCACTGTTCCGCGCATGCGCATGGAGTTGGGATTTATTTGTGGTTTCTTTCAATTGTGTTTTGTTAATGTTAGGTCGTTGAGGACGTACGAAACGTGAAATTAAATTTCAGGAAAGTTCCACGAAATAAAAATGTAGAAAAACAATGTTAGTTTTATTCAACGAATCCAGAAAAAAATAAAACAAAACAAAACAAAATTTGCAAAAATTATGTACAAAGGAAAAATAATTGATCTACAAGAAGAAATTTTAAATGATTCTACTGAATTTGAATCTGTCGATCACTTTTATTCTTTAAAAATACCTGTTTTGATGCAGGAAAAAGAGAATGTACCAAATAAATGAATTTGTGTTTGTACAAAATTTAAGTCATTATTTAAAGGCTTACTTAAGGAGGGTTATTCCAGATATAAATAATTTTGGCCTTTTTACAAGTCCTTATAAATTAAAATTAGCTAATTCCTGGCTCTCCCCCCCCCCCTTATGATTATGTGATATTTTTTATCTTAAATTGCATATAAAACCGTAACATTTTAAAATAATTTATTTCTATTTATATGGGTTTATATCTAATGTGCTCACAGTTCAGTCACTTGACTTTTTTTAGGTAAAAGATAATGACCCCCCCCCCCCACCCAACATGATTGTATAGCACTAGAATGATACTCAGGAGAAATTTATAAGTATAAAATTTAACCTTATTATTAAGATTAAATTTTATACTTATAAATTTCTTTTTTACTTATTAATAAGAAAGAACTATAAGGAGCCTTTTACTAAAAATCAGAATTTTGTTAAAAGCAGTAAAAATTTTGCAGTCAATATTTGAGCTAGCACTGCCACAGAAGAAAACTGGATTTACGGTTTTTAAAACTCCTCCCAGACCAATTGACAGCATATAAGATGTGTACAAGGACCGTTATGGTGAATAAATAATGTGTAAAAAGTAACTGAAACACAAAATAGCTAAAAAATTAGCATTAAATTGTTTCAAAACTTCATAAAAAGAAGCAATTTAAGAGCAAAATGGGAGAGGAAAAGAAAGATAGAGAGAAATAATTAGAAATAGCAGCAGCACATGCATTTTGACGCCACTACTCTTCGTTTCGTTTTAAAAGGGACTATTTTATGAAGCCTTGAAACAGCTTTCAACTCATATCTAGATGACTATGTGGTTTGCTTTACTTCGGTTATAACACATTTTTTTTAAGGAAATAAAAAAGTCATGCACATATAAAACAATGAAATTGTTCATAAGGGTCGATGGAAGTTTTTTTTTCTTTTCTTTTTTGCCTGGGATGGGGGAGGGGGGATTTTGTGAAATTTATTATATTTTTGTGAATATTAACATTAAGTAAAGAAATATGAAATCCAATTACTCAAATTCGAAACAAGTATTTATTAATAACTTTAAGTATTTCTGCTAAAATTTACCTTTCTGATGAACTCATATTATTTGCAAATTACATACTATTTATAAAACCTAACAAAATAAAAATAATTAATGAAGAGTATGTTTTTTATGAACTGGAATTTCGTGAAGGGGTCTATTATATGAAGAAAAATTTCGCAAAGAAGTCTGCTTTAAATAAAAGGAATTTTATAAATAAGTCGTTTTATTAAGAGGAATTTTTGAGAAGAGTTCTATTGTATTAAATGGAATTTTGTGACTTGGCCCTAAATATGCCCCAAGTTTCGCCTGGATCGGCACCTGGTTCAATAACAATGATTCAAAACCGCTCCCAAACGGAAATCTTGGCTGCACGGCTGAAGACACTACAACATTCGAATGTTTTCTTAAAGTAAAATCTCAATTTCGATACAATAGCAGTATTTTTACAAGAAACAAAAAAGGCCCAAAAACATTGCACTAATTAAACATAAAATCTACATAACTACAGTTTAAATGTTTAACAAGATTTTGGTTTTAAAATATCTCATTATAAATATTTTATTAATAATTATAAATGTTACCAATAAAAGCTGGAAAATATAATTTATATTTATATATAATGATAAATACAGCTTATATCTAAATTCAATATACGGAAAAATTAGGGCCTCTTTACAAAATTCTATTTACTAAAAAGGGCCTTTCACAAAATTTAATTTAATCAAAAGGGACCCTTGAAAAAAAAATTCTATTATTAATAAATTCTTAATTTAAATTGTCTTTAATTGCAAAATTTTATTTTTCACAATTTTTTTTATATCAACCCTACATATAGAGTTCTCCCCCCCTTCCCTTTTTGTTTCAAAGCAGTTTAAATTAAAATTGCTAATAACTGTAGAAAAATATCAGCTTAAACATGACGAATGCTCGCTAGATGGCGCCACCACATTTATTTTACACTATGTTTGAGAAAACTGAACTTTTGGAGTTTTGGACGGCTGCGATTTATCGATTCGTAATAATACCATTTACTGAAAATGGTAAAGTTGAAAATTATCTCCCATATAATAAAATCCAAAGGCAAGAAACTGTCTGTAACGCATCCGGGTGCGACCACTCCGGTTTGCAAATCAACCATAGTTAAACGCCATGTTAGGCTTACTAAAAAATCTATGCTACATTCGATTCTGCTGTTAAAATATTTGTAAAAGCATATTAAAGCTTTTAAATATTTAAATTTTGTTTAAAACCTTCAAAAACTATATCATATAAAACATATATATCACCATTTCTGTAAAAAAAAATTTCTGTAAGCAAGTTTTTTTTTTCAGAAGTAGCGGAGATTAATTTCGTAGGGAGGATTTGAGGTTGATTCAGTATACAGGCGCCATCTACTGGCGGATTTTGAAATTAACTTCCATCGTAAAACTCATTATCTGGAATCCTCGGGACCAAAAAGGCTTTCCGAATTTTGGAATTTTCCGGATTTCCGGTCCTTCCGAAGTTTACGATTATTTGACAAAATTCATGTTTTTTTCGTGATTCTTTGACAAAATTTGCATTTTTTTCTGCTATTCGTTGACAAAATTTGCATTTTTTCTGCTATTCGATGACAAAATTTGCGTTTTTTGTAGTCCTTTGAAGAAATTTGCGTTTTCTTTTTGCGATCCTTTGAGGAAATTTGCGTTTTTTGCTATTCTTTGACGAAATTTGCCTTTTATTCACGATCCTTTGACAAAATTCGAGTTTTTTCTGAGATTCTTTGACGAAATTAGCGTTTTTTTCCGATCTTTTGACGAAACTTCACTTTTTTCGCGATCCCTTAACGAAATTAGAAATTTTTTCGCAGTGCCTTGAAGAAATTTGTGTCTTTTTTTTTTCGCGACCCTTTGAAAAAATTCATGTTTTTCCGCGATTATTTGACGAAATTCGAGGATTTTTTTTGCAATCCTTTAAGCTTTTTTTTTTTTTTTTTTTTTTGTGATCCATTGATGAAATTTACACTTTTTCGGAGTCCTTGGAAGAAATTTGCGTTTTCTTCGCAAGTCTTTGACGGAATTCGCGTTTTTCTGCGATTTGTGAACAAAATAAGCGTTTTTTTTTGTTTTTGTTTTTTCAATCCTGCGATAAAATTTGCGTTTTTTTTTTTCGATTCTTTGACGAAATTCACGTTGTTTCCATAATCATTTCAAGAAATTGTCTACTGATTTTCTGTGAACGATAGACATAATTGATTTTTCCGGCGACGATCGTTCAAAATTCGAGATATTTATGTTCGAATTTTTGGACTGAAGACAAAAATTTTCGAAACCGAATGCCTTAAATTTTTAGGAAAACTTGAACCGAATCACCCCTGATGAAATAAATATATAACTATTTTTTTTTTTCTAACGAATCGTAATATAAATTAATTTTAAAATAAAATTTGAGAGAAAAATTATTTGTTTTTAATTTCGGGAAGAGGGGACCGTGTTCACCCGCCACCGAAGTAACAATATTTGAGTGATTAGACATTGAAACACAATGGACTGAAAAAAAAAATTAAGAATTGTTAAAATTTTCGAAAATTTTCAGAAAATCTAAAAATTTAGTAAAAATTTTCTAATTTAGAAAATTTTCGAATTTTCTCGTTCTGGATTTTGGATTTCGGGATAATGGGTCATAAACTGTAAAATAATTATTTCTTACCAAACGTAATTAAATTATAAGAAACACATAGTACAGCGTTATTTGCATTTAATTTTGCTTATATAAACAAACAATCAGTTATGTGGTGAGTCTAGCTGTTTAGAAACTCATTGATAACACTTTTTTACAAAAACTTTCACACATGGATTATTTGTTAATATTTAATTTGAATGTTTTGTCCAATCGTTGAACTATTTTAGAAATGTAATACTAAGTAAATATACATATATATATATATGTGTGTGTGTGTGTGTGTGTGTGTGTGTGTGTGTGTATCCTCATTATTTTTATTTGTAGAAATCATTTGTCATTTTTAAAATGTATTTTTCTACAACACAAACCTTTCAATAATAAATCTTCATGCTGTTTGTTTGTATGAAGTCTTATGAAAATGAAACGCGGATCGACAATCCGTCATTTTTGACGGTGTTATATACTAGTGTAATAATAGTCCGGAAGGCAGCATCATATTTCTCAACCATCCTTAACGTCAGTGATTTTGGTGCATATGATAAATTAGGTGTCACAGATAACAAAACTGCCAGCCAGCGAGGGTGTTTCTATAGCAGCATCTCACAGAGCCTTGCAAAGTGAAATGAATGTCATTCATTTCACTTGCGGCCTGTGATATGTCGCCCATCACAGGTGTGTCAGCTGACTGGAAGTTTCGTTATCTCTACCACCTAATTTATTATATGCACCAAAATCATCTACGCTAACATTGGTTTAAAAATTATGATATTGCCTCCCGGACTACAAAGTATTATTTGAAAAATTCATTTATTTTTATTACCATGTAATGCAATTTTTCATGTAATCAAATAGCACCAGAACTATTTAATTTTATTATATTTTATTACATGCAATGAAATTACTTACTCTTTTCTGCCTTTACGTTAAATTTAGATTCTTAGATAAGTCTAACGGTACATTTAAAACAGTATATTTAACGGTACATTTAAAACAGTGTGCAACCCAATCAGGAAAGATTAACCCAATTGCTCTTAAAACAATGTAAATAATTCAGCATTTGTTTGTTTCAATGCAATATTCCCTAACTAAATTGCCAAACAAAATTAAAACTTCATAAAACAATAAATAAATAAGACACGAATTTAACATACATGCAATTGAACTACGCGCTGAAACACTAAAATAATCAGAATAACAAAGATCCCTATAAATAGAAAAAAGTTTCGCGATTAACCACTTGCTAATACGAGTACCAAAAATGCTTTTCGATGATTAGCTGTTGGACAGTCTTAAAAATATTCTAAATATAAAAAATCTGTTAATGTTTTAAATTGAAATCGATTTTTATCTACGTTCTGTTAACGACTAGTATACTGGGCATCTATAAAACTAGTAGCCCGGGAAGGATTGTATGATTATTTTTAAATGGAAATATATTTTCATTCATAAAACTAAACCTATAAGGATTACATGAAAATGACATCAATTTCAAGACCCTTTCGGGTCGTGACGTCAGTCATGAAGCTTCGTCTGAAAAAAACAAAGAACTGGCTCTAAGAAAACGGTTGCTATTTTTCCTTTTCTATTTAATATAAATCTTAGAAAATGTTACCACTGCATTTAAAGTATTAAAGCTGTAAGTAAAGTCGCATGACAATAATTAAATTATTTTGTCAAAAGATGAACTCTCGGACAATAGCCACTATTTTTCATTACTCCATATATTCAATTTATTTTTTATTCAGACGAAAAACGTGAGATATTCTACGATGAGATTTATATATGTTGCCATTATTATTATTATTATTATTATTATTATTATTATTATTATTATTATTATTGAGAATGCGGGGGGGGGGGGCTTCTGATGTCTGATGTGTAAATTTGAGTTGCTGTGTGTTGATGTCTCAATAAATGTTATATTTTCTGTGTGTTCAAAGAAGTTATATTTATTGTAAAATAATTATAATTTTTAACTAAAATGTTAAAAAATAACTAACAAAATGGTAGCAGAAGTCCGTGGTATTAAAGAGAATTTTTGTATTTTGAGTGAATAAATAAGAAAAAAAAATATGAATTGTATCGAAACTAGGCCTAATAGAAGATAAGAATTTGTTTCAATTGGACTAATCGCCAATAGAAAAAATTTAAGAGGTAAGAAATTTATAGGCATTTAAAAATAGTTTAGGAAGATAACTTACAGTATTTTAACTATGTATGAATCCCATATGTTTTGAATCCCTAGAATAGAACCGTTAACAAGTAAAAACTATACATTTTGGAGTATACGAGTTGAAGCTTTAATTAAATTAAAACATTTATTTGATGTTATCGAAAGTGATGAACCGATAAAAAATGAAGGTGATCCCGATAGTTTAAAAGAGCATAAAACTTTTCTTAAAAAAATGATGAAGTTTGTGGTATTATATTGACGTTGTCGACAGAACTAACGATGGGCCAAGATTAGGGGGATTAAAAAAAGTAAGGTTTTATGGCAATTACTAAAAAAGCTTGTGCGGGAATTGAAAATCAGAGAAGAATTCAATTAAAAATTAATCTTGCGATAATAGAAACAAACGAAAGAGAAACAATCGAAGAATATTTAATAAGAGCTCAAGGGATAGCTAATGAAATATATTAGAATTGGGTACAGAAATTGATGAAAGAGAATTAATAGGATTTATTATAGAAGGGCTCCCGAACAAATATAGCGATGTAACAACAACGATATCATCAAATCCAAATATAACTTATGAAGTAATGCGAGAAACTTTGTTGAGATATGAAAGAAATATGATAGATCTCACGAAAATGAGTCTAAAGCATTTAGTGCTAATGAAAAGAAAAGATTTCATTGCTTTGCTTGAGGAAAGTCAAACCATATAGCGCGGAATTGTTATATTAAATCGAATATGACACACTCGCGAAATAATAGGTAATATTCACCTAAGAAAATTTTTCAAAATTGTTATAGTAACAAATTTAAAGGATTTCAGGATTTAAGAGAATACTCACATAACAATAAGAATTATAACAAGAATAATAATGTTTCAAACAAGAAAACAAAGGAATATACATATTTTACAAATGAACATGCATTGCAGTCAAATGAATTCAATAGAAATGAGTGTAAAGAAACTGAAAATAATAAGAAAAACAAGCGGGAAAAATTCTACCTTACGGCAGCATATAGATTGGCCACCCACGGCTTTTATCGTTGAGATTTTTTCAGCCAAGTCTAATTCGTCAAAAAAAAGGTGTTTGTTAGCATAAGCCAGCTTCTCGTGGTTCACATGATCTTTTTGAATGAGTTCGCACTTATTTTCTTTGGTAAACATTTTTCAATTTTCAAATTCCTCCCTCGTCAAAATGTGATTGTTTACGTTCAAAGATAATGCCTGCCTCAATTCAAACCATTGCAGCTCGGCCGCAGACAATGTGATAAATAGAGTCGGGATTCCCCACTGTCGCATTGCGGCGTATACACGTTTCTTCTCGTTTTCCCAATGAGCAGGTGCATTTGTTATGTTTTTGAGGAATTTGTAGCCGTCGTCGTGCTGAATGAGGTCGTTCACAAAACTTTCATCCAGCAAATTTTTGGGCCGTGAGTCTTCCATCCAGTGATTTCTTTTTTCGAACGGAAATGTCGATAGTATTCTTAAGACGAAAGTGATTAAATTTACTGTACGCTTACAGCAAATGATCGGGTCGAACTGTCCATCGATCCGACCTTCGTATTTCTGAATTGGCGATTTTGGTGTAGGTATACTCCTTTTTAAGGTGCCTCACTTTCCCACAGTAAATAGTAGGAAAGGACAGTTCTTCGGCATTTTCATCAAAGATTAGTGGCTTAGGTATTTGATTTTCACCGGGTGCTAAGCAGATACAGCGGTCGTCGGTGAGCAACGTGTGTGTCGCACTCAGGTCTACTTCTAACTCGTCGACCCCCACTTCTTCTTCTTCTCCTTCAAATTCGACTATTAGCTTATCCACGTCAAAGTTTTGCCATGTTCTGTCCCAATCTTCCGACAAACGCACTTCAAGGTGCTGATAGAGTTCCCGTTGAGTGAGGTACCGGGCTGCTGCATGGATTTTTTGCGGACTAACGATCGCGCTCATATAGTCTAATTTGTAAGTCAAACGTCTTTTTTACTTAATGTAGACCGTATAGCATTCATCTAGATTGTGTGGCAGATGATCCACGGTGGAATCTAATTTTATAGGCACGTTCACCACCGAACCCTTCAATTTGAACGGCATAGATTTGCATGTAAGGGGTACGCAACGCCATCAGTCGTTCTTCTAACGGATTCAAACATTTTAAGCAGTCATGTATTTCTGGAAATTCGAAACCGTTTGATATGGCGTACTCGGGAATTTTGAGTTTCATCATATCACCGTAACACGTTTTACAGAAAGAGCCATCATTGCCGATATTTTTATAAAATGTCAACCTTAGAAATTCTTCGGTCGCTCCTTTAGCGATTAATCTCGACTTCGAAAGAGGTCGAATCGAAGTTTTAAACCAGAGTCGATCGCAGCAGTACGGACTATCGGATATAGTGTAAAAAAAACAAAAAACGATTGGCTATTTCTTGAAATTCTGGTTGTTCGCAGGATCAGTTGAGATCGGTGTTCCGTTTTTGTCGTTTGACATCGGGCGCATCGAGTGGAGATACTAATTTATTATGTTTATAAGCTATTTGCAATGAGATAGCTTCTTGAGATCTTTGCTTCTTGAGAATTGGGATCTTTTCTTTTAGTCGGCATAATTTTAAGTATTTTATTACGATGAACCTCTTCAGAGGGAAATTAATTAGAAGGACGACCAAATTTAGGGCGCGGAACACCAGCTGTATCATTCTCGTGCTTCTTAATCCAATAGCGAGCAGTAGCATGCGTAATATCTAGTGTACGTGCAATTTCAGAAATCTAAGTATCGGCATAATAAAGAAAGAGAATTTGATTTTTAATATCATCAGTAACAACCATTTGTATAGCTATGTATAAAGGGTGTCGATAAGTTAACCAAATTAACTAGCTGTTTAACCCGTTCTTAACTTAGCATAAAAACGCAATAACAACAAATAATTTTAAAATATCTAAATAACAAATAAGAATTTCCCTGTTAAAGTGTTGAGTTGTTCAACATTGATTTAGAAAAATATTTTTCTACTACTGTGCAATTTTTTTTAATGAAATTAATTTATCATATTTTTATGCCAGCAGACGATAAAACGATATCTTTGGAATAAAGTAATAAATAGAAGAAAAAGTTTTGTTGATGTTTGTGTTAAAATGTTTTTTTTTTATTTTTTAAAAAAGGTATACACATAATTCACTTTTATATTTTAACAGAATAATAAGTCTACTATAATTTGTTACTCATGCTATAGCCAGTATAAACGATACAATTCGGGACGCATTGCCGTTATCATTATCTTTTTACGCGTGAAGGTTTCGCTATGGTACTTCATTGTGAAGTTTGGTAATTTTTTTAATTCAATATTTGAAAAACGGCATAATTGATTAAATTTGAAATTTATATCAAGAAAAATACAATTTTTTTACCTTTCTAACGCAGTTTGTGTAACAATTTTATGACAAATACTTTTCGAGATATTAATTTTTTCAGTAACTTCAAATGTTTCATTTTCCGAGATTAACCTGTGGCAACGATGGATGGCTGTGACTTTTCATAAATATGAATTTTACTGTTGCCTGAAAAAATAAGCCACCCTGTGTGTGGCTAATAACCTGGATGTTATATTCAGCATGAACTTCGCATATGACATATAAAGAAGATATTATTGTAGAAAAAAAACCTGAAGATATAGAAATTGCCACTGCTGACAGCAAGCGACCCATGCCAGCGAAATATCGTGGAAATGTTCATGTTACGGCTTATGATCAGAAATTTGGCTAAAATAAAATAAAACTTGCAGAGGTTCTTTGTGTACCTAATGTAAGAAAAAATTTAATGTCAGTCCCAAGTTTAGTCAAAAAAGGAAAATATGGGATATTTGATAATAATTGAGCAGCCATTTACGAAAAGAACACAGGCGAATTAATTTCTCAAATAACATTTGAAGATAATGCATTTAAAATAAGCTTAGCTCTACGAGAGACAGATGAAGACAGAAACGAATCTTGTTTACGAACAAATGAATCAAAGAAAGAACTATGGAATTGAAGACTTGGGCATATAAATTATGTATACTTACAAAGAATTTCGAGAGAAAATTTAGTAAGGGGATTGGAACAGACGAATGGTTAAGAAACAAAATGTGAAATATGTATTCAAGGAAAATTAACAAGAACACCATTTAATCATGTGATAGAAGGAACAACACGTATTTTAGAAAGATTACATGTTGATTTATGCGGAACAGTGAAAGTACACTCATTGGGAGGGAGTGAATACATGCTAATTGTAGTAGATGAATATAGTAGAAGATATTTTATAAATTTTGTAAGAAGTAAAGATGATGCAAAAGAAAGAATTATAAATATAATAGAGAGAAGAGAAAATGAAACCGGCAAGAAAGTAAAAGTGGTTAGATCAGATAATGGTGGTTTACTAACAAACAGCTCGTGAATTATTATAAAAGAAAGGGAATAAAGAATGAAAGAACGACAATCCATAGTCCACAAAGAAACGGGAATGCAGAAAAAGCTAATCGGACTGCTATTAATACAGCAAGAACATCACTGGTAGAAGCAAAACTACCTTTATCCTTTTGGGTCGAAGCAGTACCAACAGCTGCTCATATACATAATGTTACTCCAACAGCTACGGCAAAGAAAACACCATTAGAATTATGGTCAAATAATAAGCCTACAGACTATTTCAGAAAATTCAGCACATGAGACTATTTGGAAGTAAAGCTTTTTATCACAACGATGACATCAATAAAATGAAATCTGATGTAAGAGCAAAACCAGAAGTGTTTATCGGATATTCAAAAGGTCGGCGAGAATACAGATTATATGACTTAAAGGAAAAGAAAATACGTGAAAGCAGTGATGTGATATTTATAGAAGAAAAAAATGGGATAAGAAGCTATAGTTAACAAGGAAGAAATGACTGATGAATTTGAATACATCAACATTACCAGCAAAAAAGAATGTAAAAGATGAAAAAGAAGAGATTTATAATAATGAAAATGAAGAAGTATTAAATCAGAAAAAAAAAACAGTTACGTTGACAAATGATATGAAAGATTCTGTGATAGAAGAATATCAAATAAATGATATAATTAATGAAAATGAGGAACAGCAAGAAAAAGAAGATAATGAGAATAAGCTGTTTGAAGAACCTAGAAGATCATCACGAATTAAGAAACCAAATCCAAAATATTTAGCAAATATGCTGTACGAGGAAGTTCCGAAGAATTACAAATATGTATTAAATTCTAAAGATAAGGATAAATGGATAGAAGCAATCAAAAAGGAATTACACTCGTTAGACGAACACAAAACGTATAAAATCGTTGACAGACCAAAAGATGTGAAGGTACTGAGAAGCAAATGAATTTTTACTGTAAAAAAATGGCGAAGATGTAAAATATAAAACAAGATTAGTAGCCGACGGATCAAGACTTAAGTTTGGAACAAATTATCAAAACTCGTACAGTCCTGTAATGAAGACTGAATCATTTAGAACCTTATTGGCAGTCGCAGCAAATGAAAGGCTACAAAAACTGGATTTTTCGACGTTGAAACAGCTTATCTGAAAGCAGATCTAGAAACTGCTGTTTATATGAAACCGCCTGAAGATCTACAAATTGAAGCAGGGAAAATGTTATTGGTAACAGGAAATTTATATGGGTGACCAGAAGCAGGAAGATGCTGGTACGAAACATTAGTTAATATATTTGATAAATTGGATTACAACCATGTAAAGCAGATCCTTGCAAGTTTGTTAAAAAAAGGATAATAAATTTATTACAGTAGGAATATATGTCGATGATGGAGTAATTGTTAGTGAATCCAAAGAATTAATAAATAGATTGATACAACAATTGAATAAAGAAGCAAAAATTAAAGATCAGAAGAAAAAAATTAAATTCCTTGGTATTGAGATTGAAGAAAATAACGGAGAATTTTTTCTAAGGCAAACCAAGTATGCAGAAAAGATCTTAGAAAGATTTGATATGGAAAATTGTAAAAGTGTGAAAACTCCTGGTGTTACCGGAATAAATTTAGATGAGTATGAAAGCGAAAATAAAATTGATGCAACATTATATCAAGAAATGCTTGGAAGTATAGGATATATAGTAAGAGGAACAAGGCCAGATTTAGCTTTAACTATAAGTAATTTATCTCAATATGCAAAAGATCCTAGAGAAATCCATTTACAGGCAGTGAAGAGAGTTTTGCGGTACATTCAAGGCACTAAAAACTACAAACTTCGAATTAAAAATAAAAAGAGCTAACTATCACTTTGTTCTGATGCTAGCAGGTGTACCACACAAGATTCAAAATCATTTGTTGGATACATCGTAAAAATAGTCGAATCACTAATTGGATGGAAAAGTAATAAACAGAAACTGGTTGCGCTTTCTACAATGGAATTTGAACTTTTAAGTTCATGTGATGCAGTTTGTGAAGGAAAGTGGTAACATGTCTCTTGGAAGAAATAAGTCAAGAATAAATGGTGAAGCGTCCAATACAAATCAGTACTGATAATCAATCTATAATTGATTAGATCAAAAACCCAAGAGTACATAATCGCAACAAACATATAGGTAGAAAATATCATTTTGTAAAAGATGAAAGGGCGAAAGGAGAAATTGAAACAAAATATGTAAATTCATCTAAACTGGAGGCAGATATAATGACTAAGAATTTGAGTTATGATGTCATGGAAAAACATATTACAAGTCTAGGAATTGCTGAGGATTAATGACATGCAAAAGGAGGGATTTGTAAGTAAAGTTGCATGACAATAATTAAATTAGTTTGTCAAAAGATGAACTCTTGGACAATAGACACTATTTTTCGTTACTCCATGTATTCAATTTATTTTTTATTCAGACGAAAAACATGAGATATTCTACGATGAGATTTATATATGTTGTCATTATTATTATTATTATTATTTTATATGTGTATTCGAGTTGTTGTGTGTTGATGTCGAAATAAATGTTATGTTTTGTGTGTTCAAAGAAGTTATATTTATTGTAAAATAATTACAGGGTGACAAGAAATAACTTGGACGAAGTTTCGAACGAAAAATCTGTAACTACCACTAAAGTTATAAAGTTATTGTCATAGAGAATTGATTCTAGAAAGCTATTAAACAGGTGTAAGTAAGTTAGTTGTGATAACCATTATGGTTAACAAACAGTCTGCCACACTTGAATTACATAAGCAAGGAATGAAACAATGTGAAATTGTTCAACGATTGAAAGTGCCTAAGCAGACGGTTTCATACACAATCAAAAGGTTTAAAGAACTAGGACATGATGGTGACAGGCCAGGAAGAGGAAGAAAGCGCACAGTTAACACATCAAGAAACCGGGTAGTTATCAAAAAGCGAGTTCAACGAAATCCTAGGATTTCAATGAGAAAGGTTGCTCGAGAGATGAAGATCAACAGAGAAACCGCAGGTTTGATGGCAAGAGTAGAGCTTGGTCTTCACCCTTACAAAATGAAAGAGGCTCAAAATCTAACAGCAGAGAACAAACGCACAAGACTTCAAAGATGTAATGAACTGTTAAAGCGGTTCGCAGGTGATCGAGGGCAAACATTTGTCTTCACACATGAGAAACTGTGTTCGATTGAACAAGCTCATAATAGCCATACTGATAGAGTTCGGTCAGCAGAAGCACCTGGACCTTCTTGCATTGTTGAACGGCGTCAACGACTCCAATCTGTAATGGTTTGGGGTGGGATATGTGTTAGTGGGAAAACACCACTTGTTTTTGTAGATCAAGGGATAAAGATTAATCAACAAACTTATCGAAACTCATTTTGGAAGATGTTGTCTTACCTTGGCCACAAAAGTTCTTTGGAAACAAAAGATGGATCTTCCAACAGGATTCCGCACCTGCACACAAAAGATAGAGGCACTCAAGATTGGTGCAAGATACATTTTACTGACTTCATTGGAGCTCAAGAATGGCCACCGTATTCCCCAGATTTGAACCCAATGGATTATTCTGTTTGGTCCATCTTGGAGACAAGGGTGTGTGCTAAACCTCATAAAACTTTAGCATCCCTAAAGAAATCCTTATGCAAGGAATGGGATAAAATATCATTAAGTGTTGCGGCCCATAGCCGAAAATTTTATGACACGTTTAAAGCTCTCTATTAAAGCTAAAGGTAGCCACTTTGAACATTTGTAAATATAATAGACGAAATAATGTATCCATATTTATTTTGAAGTTTGGTCGTAATATTTTCATTAGCATTAAAGTTATATAATGTATCATGTGTGTCCAAGTTATTTCTTGTCACCCTGTATAATATTTAACTAAAAAATAACTAACAAAAACACTTAGCTAAATGGTATAACTAAATATATAGCTTCAGTATACAAACGAAATAGGAAATAAAACGTAGCAACCGTTTGTTTAGAGTCAGTTTGACGTCATACGTATTAAAAATAAAGTCATATTTGGTAATTTTTTTAATTTGTTTTTCCTGAAATTGAAATGTGTCTATTATAGTAGATGTTTTAACTTCAAATACATTTACATGAAGGTTTTACGTAGTTCTTATAAATAAAGTTTTTATTTTATGTATAGAAAATTCGCATTTTCCTGCTTAGAATGACGTCATTTTCGGAAATGAAAAAATATAGCGAGCAGTCTGAATCTGTATTGGCATATAAAAACAAAGTACACGTGTTATCCTTTAAAAAAACATTTTGCACTTTTTTTTAGGATTTGGCAACAGAAAAGAAGCTTCCATTAGAAAATTTAAAAAAAAAAAGATCATTTTCTATAATGATAAACTATGGCAGGTGGTTGAAAAAAGGGGCAAAGAGTGGTCCGATATATTTTTTAAATTGACACTAATTTTACTAATGTTCTAAAACGTATGTATATCAAGTTTCGTGCAAATCGGTCACAAATGTAGATTTGTATAAGGAACTTGCAAACCAAGACTGACTTTTATATAGAGAGATTTAAGAATTTACGTATCTAATTATAATAATTTATGTAATAATGGTATTTAATAATGTTCATTCATTTATGGATAGTGTGAATTCTACTCTACAATTTTGGTCAGTCTAATTATCTCAAATGGATAATTAAATAACTTGAATCTAACCTATTTGACTTTCCATCTGTTTTAAATTTTAAAGTTTTTAATTGTAGTAAAGAATTTACTAGTATTATTTTCCGGTGAAAAAATGTGATTTTTTTTTTCAAAATGAGATTCATATCGAAATATACCCTATCACTTTCTTGATCCTCTATTGCTCAGTTTCTCGAATAAATTTTGATAAGTAAGTTCCAATGTATGACGAAGATTTTTCTTTCTCATTTTTCAAAACTAAACATAATAGAATAATTCTCTCGACAAAACACAGCAAGTTCTAAGTACTGCAAGTCATGTGTATGGCTGGTATACTACCAATTGTAGTTACCATTCAAAAATATGAATATTTGTTTTCATATTTTCAAAATATATTATTTTAATTGCATTTATGCAGTTGCATTATTACGCATGATTAAATACACTGAATGCAACAACCAAACGGATTAAAAGATACAGTTTTGTCGGGTATTGATCCAAAGGACTTTTGCTCAATGCCCGATACAACTTTTCTTGATTCAATTGTTTCCATATAACCCTTCTTCATACAACTGTTCTTGATACTACTGTTTAACGGCCCTGGTACAGCTGTTCAACAATCCCATGAAAGGCATACTTTGAAAGATTTTATGTCAATCTCGGCAGGCAGGTGACTCATAAGAATAATCTGTACTGGGCCTCATAGTTTTTTATCGTAAATATTAACATTTTAGTTCCAAGATCGTGTTAGCTATGGAACTTAAGTATATGTGATGAAAGTGCAACGTGATGAATGGATGAATTTATTTAATCAAATAATTTTCCCTTTGTGGAAAACGTGACACAGTCAATTCATTGATAGAGTCATTTGATATAAAATTCAAACTTTATAGCTATTGAAAATCTCAAAATAATACTTTTGTGTTCCTTTTTTCCTTTAAAAAAATACTCTTATTAAGTAGCGGATTACAGTTACTTATATCATTTGCTATTTTACTTTTCATCTTTTCGGCATCAAAAGACTCAGAATTTCGCAAATATATTTTTCAGTTCAAATACTCTCGGTAACAGATTTAATTTAAATAGGCAGTTATACAAAATCTTCCATTAAATACGAATCAAGACAATTTAGATAGTCATAGACAATATAGACATCACAGCATTCCTACCGAATCAAATAGCAGATATTGATGTTTAATGATAATTTTGACACAAATTGCTTTTTTTTTAAATGTTCATAAATTAAATATGATTTAGACAAATTAATTCCTTATTTTATTATAAAATTGTGGGTTAAAATTATAAACAATATCAAACCATTATAAAAACAATGTCTGTAGAAGGCATTGTTTCTTCATTAGTACAATATCCATATCTAAAATTAACGCACAAGGTAAAACAACGAGTCTTAAATTTTCGTAATGGAATGTGAAAGCCAAGGAAAAATATTTTATAGGTAAAGTATTATCATTTATGCATGTATAAATATACCATTATATCAAAATAAGATAGATTTCCGTCTTCTTTCAATAGTCAAGATTGTTTTCGTCCCTCTGAGTGTCATGAAAATACATACTATAATTTTAATTTTTGATAATATATTAAATTTAACATAAATATAATAAATTTTATAATATATAAAGGAAGTGTAAAGGGTAAACCTCAAATTAAAAACACATTTATTCAAACTTTTAATCCATTGCTCGTAGACTAATTTGCATTAAAATTACAGAAAATACTCCTTTCAACGAATTTGTAGGTAACTCGATTAATTTAGTTATTCTGAAAAAATCGTTAATGTGAAATTCCAATATGGCGGATTTAAAAAAATTAATTTGGATACACACTTCATAAGATTATACATTATTACAAAATTTATATGAAATTTCTAAAAACATGTGAATAATGAATAAATATACAGCATACTATTATAAACCTATTTGTTATAAGATAATTATTAAATTCATTAAATTTGAAGAATTTAGTAGTAACTATAAAGAAATTATTAATTTATCATACCTCACAGCTAAAAAATTCACACTGATTTATACCATTAATGTATATTTTAATATATATTTATCTTCTATCCAATGGTTGGAGTATCACAGTTGAGAATTTTTCCAACAGAGCGAAAATATACCGGGGTACTTTGGTTTGCTGTACCAACGCTCTCCCTACTGAGCTATCCCGACGATATCCTGGGCTGGCATATTTCACTCTTATTTGTTGGACAAGGCTGCGAACTGCAGCGCTAATTTCATTCATCCGACCTATAACTATAGCATTTACATGATAAATCATTTACTTTCTTCTATTCATTATGTATTTTCTTTTACAAAAATCAGAATTTTTTCAAAATAAAATCTTTAATATTACTCAACATTATATAAAACTTTTCCGACATTCTGTTTTGCTGGGATAAATGGTTTTTTAAAGTTCCAATGTCCGACAGAGCTTCTTTTGATCATAGAACACAATTTTCACTACTGGGTGAACAATCACCATCTTTATTTTCACTGTTGTTTACTTTCCCTTCTTTTATTAAAATTTTAATCATGTCATTTTTATTTAGGTCAAGACATGTGGCGACTCCTTCATCCATTCAATGTAATCATTAGCAGATGATGTAAAATTTAAAACATTCTGTAGCTGTGGTTGAGAGATTAGCAAGAAATTCAATGCAATAAGTACGCTCTTCTTAAGTCGTTTGTGCTTCATATCTCAAATATACAAGTACAAAATTTCTCCAACTGTTTTTAATTGTGGTAGAAGATACTTTTTGCCAGGCAGCCTATAACATGTCAATTATCTGTCTCATATTCGCCGTTGAAGAAACTTCGTATTTTAATTCTGAAAAAGCCGTTTCTGTTAGTCGGCGTCCGAAATGACTTTGGTATTTTTTTTTCTTCTATAATGTCGTGATATGTAGGCTACACAAAATAAAAGTACAGTTAGGAAGTGAAAATTCTACTTATATGATAGATAAATTTGCTATAGCTAAATGTAGAGCACCATTATCCGAAAAAAGTTATTTTTCTTTAGATTTTGCTCCTTTCTTCATTCAAACTGCTTAGCCAATTAAAAAAAGACTTCTGAGTCATACATACGGAGCTATTACTTGGAGACCACTGACCAGGCCCCTACCTACCGGGATTCGACCCAGTTTGACGGGTTTGAGTGCCTGGTCATTGGGGCGAAATTCGCCTGATCGCCCTATTGGGGCGGTCCACAATGACAAGTACCCAGGTCGGCTAACCAATTGAGTCCGGATTTTTCTGTGTTGTCCGGATTTTTCTGTGTAATTCTGTAAATTAGCTAAATTTAAATGTTCTGAGATCTGACGCCGCACACCACGTACTCGTCAAGACATTTGGAATGCGGCTGGACAATTTAGTGCCGAAACGTTGGTACTGAACTTAGCTTAAAAAGGGGGGGAGAATTTTGAGGGAAACTAATTAAAGCAATTAATTAGATAATTGAAACCACTGAAATTAAAATATTATTAGCCAATAGCTAAAACGTACCATCGGGGAAAATTTTTGGGCCGAGTTGCAAGGCAGAAGAAAACGCTCTTAGATAATGACATGAAGATTTTTTCTCACATTTGTAAGCAACGTTTTGAAAGAAACATGGCTTGCAGATTTCCAAAAAGAACTTTTCGGGTTTTAGATTTTTTTAGAAAAGTTTTAGATTTTTTTTTGTGCCGGTGGCAGTGGCATTACAACAGAGCAAAACCAAAATTTGCTCTTTAGGTTTTTTTTCTTGCCTTTACAGTTTTCAGCATTCACTCCTATGATGCGACTTGCACTTGGTAGAAGTTGATACAAGAGCAACTGCATCGGCATTGAAATTCTTCTCAGGACACATGACGCTTTTTCTTCACCGGATATTTGTTTCTGTTACTATGTCAAGAAATCACATTTATCACGAAAACAAAACAGTCAATTAGAACTCGCTTCAAATTTCTCGATTTTCTTGGATTGCGAACATATTTTGCCTTACTATGTAATATATGTCCGGGAAAGGGCAATTTTTTTTTTGTTTTACATCTTTAAATCAAGTGTATACATTTTCATAAATCTATTGATAGTCACCAAGTCGCAATGGCTTCCTGTTTGGCCCCATGTTAGACCTGTCAGAGAACTTCAGAATTTCGTTGTTTTCTTTTTAAATGGTATAGTTAATGCAGAAGAAGTAACATGCGCGAAATCTACCTGCTTTCTTCCATCATTTACTGCTTGTATAACATTAACTTTTTCTTTCAATGAATATCGCTTTCTTTTCTTGTCTTTACCATTTAAAAAAAATCTAACTCCAGATTTGAGTTTTTGCAGATTAGAAATTCGATGATATAGCTATTCATCTCGAAACTCTGTAGCGAAAACAGTACAGAATGGCAGCGGCATATTGTTTTAGACCTTGGAGATTAATCAAACAGTTAAAAAAAGACTAAGCTTAAAATAATTCCTAAAATGAATTTAAAGTTTCTAGATTTATCGTATTTATTGCTTTATTATATTTTCTTTGTGAATGCAAGGTTTGCTTATATAATAAATTACTATTACTTCTTATGATAGTTGTCTTAGTCCAACATTTTTGAACGCAGGTAAATTTTGATTTGCTGCAGATTGACAAAGAAAATTCTGCTACTGTGTTGCCAAATTCGAAAATAAGAGAATACTGCAAAAATAAATTATTTGGTCTTCCTAAAATTTTTTAAACGAGTGTAAAGGCAAGCCGTAAAGACTAATAAGAAGCGCGATTAGATGTGACTGTAAAGATAGATTTTCTTTTTTTTTTAAATGCGCATATGAGAGCAATTTCACCTTGTTTATCAAAAAACAGCTTCAAGATACGCTGAAAATTCGAAGATCGGCGGGTAGTGAATAGGATAAAAAAAAAGTGTTTTATATATAATTTTTTAAAAATATTATGCCAACTTATAAGAGTGCCAGGCTGGATATCGTCCAGGTAGCTTAATGGTGGAGCATTGGGGCACGATGCCAATGGTCCTGGTTCGAATCCAGGATTGGACACTTTTTCATTCTGTTGATTTCACACCTGATTTAGTAATATATATATATATGTCGTAAATTCAAGTTCGAATTCGGTGTGAATGACAGTCGGAAGATCGTTGATAAACATGTTTAACTCTGTGCAAAGTTTCCCTTCTCGATCGTATCAGGAGGTCGTGTGGTGTCACCAACAACAAATCACTTCAGTCTGTTTTCAGTAGAAGAAAAACTTCATTGACAGTTTGAAGACATCACTTCAGGTGGAATTCTCGGTAGGTTGTAGTTAAATCTATGCAGCAGTATGATCCATGGCGACAGTCAATAATTGTCCCAAATTTAAAGACATTATTTAGGTGAATGGATTGAATCCACTAGGCACGAAACTCTTCTAAAACTTTACAAAAAAACTCTCTACAGTATTAACTAAAAAGACGATGTTTCGAATTAGAAGCCAGTTAAATTTTTACTCTGCTCGTTAGCCAACGCTAAACGTCAAACTTCTCCACTGTCAAAGTTCTCTCCGAATCAGAATGTGCGAGAGTTTTAACCTAGCTCGCGTAAGAACACAAAACACGTCACGTGACCGACTTTCATCAAATCACAAGGTTTTTTAAAGAACTCTATTAGCATTTCCGGTGGAATTATCTTGTCGAAAAACGGTTTCCTTAGCGCGAAAAATGTTCTACGCTTTTCTAGAATATTCGATAATCTCGTACCAGACGCCTGCCATATCAACAAACCAATTTATCTGTTTTGAGGCTGTGGATAAACTTCGAATTTAATACGTAATAAAAAGAAAATGAATCTTTGAGGTAGAAGAAAAAAAAAGGATTAAAGTTTTTCGGAAATATTTTAATAGACATTTAATATTTAATAATAAAATAAATTTACGGGAATAGGGTTTTCTGAGCGGAATAATTTAAGAGACGAGATATTTTAGCATTTAAATAAAGAAGTTATAGCAATTTGACTACACGGGAATAATAATGAATTTTAATAATGGATTAAAATAAAGATGTTCTATTTAAAGAATAAATTAAAAAATCTATCGCCAATTTTAGATCTAACTACTTTCGAATAAATATTATTAAGTGGATTAGGATAAACTGGCTTTACATATGGATAGTAAAAGACTATTTTAAGAATAAGAATTATTTTAATAAGCTGGGGTTATATACGGAACATTATTAAATGGAAAATTTTTATAGAATAATTTAGCAGATTGCGGAAAAAATTAAATTTTGTAATATATATATATATATATACATTAGCGATTATAAATTTATCCAAAAAGATTTCTATCGGAATTTTAGTTTTGTGATAAAGACCGTTTTTTGTGCGAACTCAGCGCTTGTTAAACTGAAAATTCTTTCTAATACTTCAATAAATTCGATAATTTGAAATATCCGTTAATCTGAAATTTATTAAAGTTAATATAACATTTATAATAGTAAAGTATAGAGGTTTTTTTATCCAAATAATATTCCCTAAACTGAAAGATCCGTTAAAGTCGCATTCGTTGAAACGAGATTCTATTGTATAGTAAATAAAATAATAATTCATAAGTATACATTTACATTAATTAATCTTCCATAGCCGGAATATCCTACAATTTTTATAACAATGCTTTTTCAACAAACGAAAATAATATACTCTTATAACTGCTAGAGGACTCTTAAAATGTTAAAGAAGTTCTTTACATTTCTTTAACATATATTATTGCTCTAAATATACCGAGCATCTTTATACCAATAATATGTACAAATATATATATACGAGTATATATATATATATATATATATATATATATATATATATATATATATATATATATATATATATATATATATATATATATAATCTTAAAACATTTGTCCTAATTATATTTCCGTATCATATACATCTATGGTTTCACACAGCTTATCAACGACCGTATAATAATAATACAAAGAACTTGCCGCGTAATGATATTTCATCAGATGTTCGTAACCAGCATCGCTTTCAGAGATAATAGATGAACAGGATGAACAGAGAAGAATGGACTGTGTTATGTTTCAGCATTAGTTTGCATTGTTATAAGGTTATTCTAACAATTTTGAGGACAACAAAGCCACAACTTTGAGTTACTCTTTATTACTAAAAGTTAACTGTGCTGTTTAAATAAAGGTAATTAAGTTTTAGATTTAATTTCTTTGCCTAAAAATACGTAATTTATATAGAGAAATTTAACTATATAACGAATCATAAAAATTTATAATAAAATGTTGCATTACGATTAAAGATTATTAAGAACTATCTCGCAAAATTTCGGTTATTATGCCTTACTAACATCATGACAAAATATGATCAAAATGTGAATGCACCGTGACTAAAATGCAATTTTTATTGTCGTCACGAGACGTATTCACGTCATTGTGACGTCAACATGGCAATTAGTATCTATTTCGAAAACCTAGAGCTCTCCTAGTCTCCCCTTATAGGACTCTTACGACAACCAAACTTTAAAATGACTGGATAATTTTAATAAAGTTAAATATCATTTTTTAAAAATAATTAAATGTAACGCATTTAGTTCTGCTTTTATATCTTCCTCTATATTAATATTTATACAATTTACAGAGAGGGGAGAGTAGGGTAAAACCGGGTACCCTGTTTTCTCGCTGATGGGTGCTGCATTGTTGACAGCACCCGTCTTAACTACATCCCTTAGTGTCCCCTAGCAGTGTGTCATCGGCTTTTGAAGTGAATTAATGTCTGTGTCTGTGCAGTGCTATTGGAAATAAATTCACCTCAAAAGTTTTAATTTTTCGCTATCTTTTCTGCTCTTCAAATAAATCCAGCCTGACGAATCGATTAAGATAACTAAACCTCTGTTTTCTGCAGCTTATAACAATATTTTGATGCAAAGTACAAGTATATGTTTACGGTCAACTATCCAGGAGAACGACCATGTTAATTTTTGATCGTCTGTTGGGGCAAGACTGGGTACACATGGTTTTGCATTGAGTTCTGCAATGAAATGTTCCTCTGCAAAGAGTGGGCACATGAGGAGTGTAGCGGATGCGAGAGGAGTATAGCAGATACGAGAAGTAAAAGCTGAGACAGCCATTACATGACAATATTAAAAATTCTTTGAAAACCTGAAAAAATAAAGTTACTGACCTTCAAAAATGTATATATGTTTTAAATTTTGATTCAAAATTTAATACAATAAAGCTTTTTGTTACTGGAAGTGTAAAAATTAACTTCTAATTAGTATCCGGCTTTACCCTACCACCAAAATTCGGAACGTTTCAGATGGTCCTAGAAAACGCCTTTTCCGAAGAAGATAAGAATTTTCCTGTGACAACAGGCATATTATTTCAATAGCCCAGATGTCCCCATATACTTTTGTGGGGTGTTCCGATTGTTCCGCCCTTTTAGACTTTTGTCAACAAAGAAAAACCGTTAGGTACCCGGTTTTACTCTACTTTCCCCTGTAATTTTTACTATGAACTATTCTTATGAAGATCCACTGATGAAGCCATAAGATCTTCATGGTTCCTCATATTAGCATTTTCAATTTCCAGCACTTATAATTTTTCTATTACTTTTTCCTTTGATTTTTACATGTCTGATTTTATTTTAATTATGTATATATATATATATACAGGGTATATCTGAAATGCTTCAACAAACTTAGAGGGGTGATAGTACTCATGAAGACGAATAAAAAATGCAATTGAACATGGGGTCGCAAATGGTTTAAAGGATGAAAATCGAGAAAATGCGTCTGGAAATGGACAAGCTAAGACAAGAAAGAAACACTTCAGAAAATTATTTATTGCACAGAATAGGTACAACACAGCTCGTGATGTCCAGAGAAAACAATTATTTTACAACAATTGTTCAAAGTGTTGACCGTGGACATTATTACACAGAGTACATCTACGGAGGAACGACTGACGGACACCCTCGAAGATTCCGGGAATTTCCTGGATTTCTCCTGCAACGGTCACAATACGCGCTACTACTCCTTCTGGCGTTTCTTCTGGCGTCTCATAAATGAGGGATTTCATCGGTCCCCAGAAGAAGAAATCCAAAAGGTTAAGGTCCGGCGAGCGTGAAGGCCAAGCAACAGAGCCACCACGTCCAATCCATCTTGCCGGATAAACTCCATCAAGGTAGTTACGCACGTCTACAGAAAAATGAGGCGGAGCACCATCGTGCATGTACCAAATTTGTTGCTGCACGCTAGCTTGTGTAGCAGAAAGAGAAACTGGTAGAATATTCCGTAGGATATTGGTCTGTTTCTAAGAAGATGGAAAATTTGCATACGTGGGTTCCTGCTCACAGATTTGTTTGGCTTTCTTCCAAGTTTTTGTTATCTCTTTCTAACCGGAAAATGACAAAGTGAAAGGAAAACTAGCTTCGTGCTACTAGCCAGTTCTGCAGAAAAGCAGCATGCGAGATTTCGATATTTTTATTATTTTTTTCTATTTTCACCCTTTAAACGTCATTTGCGACCCTATGTTCCATTGCATTTTTTGTTCGTCTTCATGAGTACTATCATCCCATACATTGTCTAAGTTTGTTGAAGCACTTCAGATACACCCTGTATATATATATATGTGTGTGTGTGTGTGTGTGTGTAAATATAACTAAATATATCATGATTGTATTTCGAAATTACAGGCATCTAAAATTTAACCACAACGTATTTAGCTAACATATATAATAACTTTACAAAGTAATCCGATCAGTGTGTCAGGACATTTTATTCGATTTTAGTAACCTTGATGGTTTTCAACAAGGTTACGTGAATTTTGAAAATTAGAGATTGTACATGAATTTTAAAAAAGAAAGTTATAGTCTTTCAACGGTATCCAGGATGATCATAAAGTTAATTTTGTCAGCTGTTGCTTCATTTTGTCTATTATTACTCTGTACTAATTAATCATCATATTTCTGAAAATGTTTGATAGAGTTTGATTTTTACAAATATTTAAATACAACACATCAAGTTACGCTTCTTTAAATAGACTAAATAGATTTATACAAGCTATAATGTCCCAATGATTGTATTTCAGCATTATAGGCATCTAAAATTTCACACAACGTATCTAGTGACCATATAATAGCATAAAAAGAAATTGCTGCGTAAGAGAATTTATTCTATCTAAGTAGGTTTGATAGCTTCCAGAGATTATAGATGAACTCAGAATGATATGTTTTAACATTAGTCAGTAGCGGAACAATTCAAAATTTATTGGAGGGATTAAGTAGCCATTTTCAAATAAATCAAACAATTAGGATTATCAATAATTGATAATTTTCATAAGAATAATTAATCATTCAAATTAATTATTAATGTCATTAGCACAAAATCAATATTTTATTTATTTTAGATAGAAAATTTAAGGCACAGAATTCTATACAGTTATGATTATTAAATTAATGATTCAAAAAATTTTTAGGAAATCAGAACACCTTCTTACATAATAGATAGTTTTCCCAGAAAATAGACAGTCGTAGAGTATCATTGCATATAATCACATGTCATTCTTTAATGCAGTTAAAATACTATTGATATATATATATATACATATTGTCTTTTACAATTTTAGATTAGTTTTTATTGTAACTTTAATGGAATAAATGACATGATATTCTGGTTTGTCTAATGTTGTTTTCCGATATTTTTAATCTTAAAATTTTCTTTAGAAGTTTAAACCTGCAGCTAAGAAATATTAGATATTGGTAAAAAAAAAAAAAAAATGTATATTAGATTGCAGTGCGAAATTTTCACACAGGTCCACTGGTTATTAAGAATTGCCTTATTTACAGATTTATATATTTTTCGCATTTAGAGTTGTTTTCTGCAATTTTCTAAATTATAATATCTCCCTTAATTTTGCTACGAAATTTGCAATGTGTGTATAAACTAAGATTTTGGAAACCAACACAAAATATTTTCTTGTAGACATACAAGAAAATATTATCTTTCTTAATTTTTTAATGCCCTCGATTATGTCTGTCGCATTTATTTAATTGTAAATATATCCAGGCAGACGCGATATATCGAGGAGTTGCTTTATTATCCAATCCGCGTCTTCAATTTCTAGTGTAAATTGAACCCTTTGATAAAATCTATAAGTAGCGAAGAAGTGACTACTTTTGAACAGTAGTTTATAGTCGCTACTTTGTTAAACAAGTAGTTGTAGTTGTAGTTAACTACATTTTCGTTAAAGTAGTTTTAGTTATAATTTTATACACGCATTACAAATTTCGTATCAAAATTAAGAGAGATATTATAATCTAGAAAATTACAGAAAAACAACTCTAAATGTAGTTTTTTCGATTTTTGCGCATAATATTGTTAAACCTCAATCAAATAATTGATTTAAGAAATTAACTTCTGCCATGAATATAATAACGTAATTGTTTACTTTTTGTCGATGCAAATCATGTGTTATCATAATTTTTGAAGATTATTCTTTTTAATAAGTTAACTTGCATTTTTTTTTTTTTTTTTTGTACAAAATATCACGATTTTAGCAATGGCAGTGGTTTTTTTTTCTCTAAATAATGTTTCAATTATAATAATAAAGTTTGCGGAATGAAAATTATCTTCATTTGAATTTTAATAGTTTGCACTTCTATTACTATTTTTATGACTTTTTTAATCCAAATATTTTACAATATTTAAAATATACAGATAATTTACAAACTATTCAGAGTTTTTAGCTATACTCTACAATATAATGCGCATTAGAATTCATTTTCTCAAATATTAAAAATATATATATCTTCAAAAGTAGGTGAATACCTTAAGGTCTTTGTTCGAATTTGGATAACTGACATATATACTCATAACGAATTTAAAAATATTAAGAAGAAACGATTAAATAGTAGAGCTTAAATCTTGAAAATGAGTTATTTAATTTATGTTACTCAAAATGGGTTATTTAGAGCCGATAATTTCGTCTTGTAAATTATTGCTCGATAAAGAACTTTTGGCAAACGAGATATTTTAAAAGACGTATCAGGTGAAAATTTTCGGAAATCCAGTGTGAAAGCAATCGAGCATAACATTCTTTTAAGTTTAGTTTCCTGAGATTGATTGATTACATTGCGAATTTGTTTGATTTAGTTTTGGAAGTTTTCTGACCACTATATATTTTAAAAGCATGTAATCAATTTGGATTAGCTTTAGAATGAAATTAATTTAGATTTATACAATTTTATAAGACGTGGGTGTTTGATTTTTTTAAGATGGTCATTAATTTAGTTAAATTCGATATTTTAAACTTTATCTCTGGAATATTGGTCTATTCTCATTGAATTTTGTCTAACATCTATCTTATTTTATTCAATGCATTTGATTTCGTATAAAATACATTTTACGCTCGTAGTTTCTAAACGGGGTCTCTGTGAAACAGCTACGCTTATCAGAGATTCTTTGTCCATCAACACATTACAACATGAAGATTTCGGAAGTTTCAAAAACGCATTTTGAATATTTTGGCATTACTATTGAGTTATGTCTTTTCTAAATTTTTAAAATGTGTTGTGGGAAATTTACAGGTGTCCTAAATCGAAATTCAATTTATTGTTTTCACTAGAGGCTGGATTATTCAATTGTATGTATGCATATGCATTTCGAGATTTTGACTAAATTTTCGATAAATGCATATAAATTGCATAAATGCTTGAAAAATTGATTTTTAGCGCTTGTTTCGTTTTTTTCCTTCGGTAAAGAAACAAATTTAGTTTTAAATACTTATATGGAAATTTTTTGGATATTTAATCGCTAAAATAAGGTAGGTGAACCAAAGGTGGCCATAGTTAAACTTTGAGAATTTTTTATAATTTTATGGTTGAGTGTATATGTGGCTGAATTTTTGTTTGTAAAATTTTACACTTATCACTTATTAATTTTTATTTAGAATGTTAATTTTATTTCAGTATTGATTCTACACTTTTAAAACTGTCTTTTCTATTGCATAGCACCACCTTTCCACCAAGTGGTGACTTTTGGAACTATTTTTTCGCGGAAACCTTCGCCTCTCGTCAATTTTAATCATAATATAAAATTTGGCTCCATTCTCGCAATCAGATAGCGCTACAGAGCACCGTGAGTACTGTCACTTTAATTATGGCCCCCTTGTAATGTTAAATAGTTTTAAATAAAAATTCTGGTGAAAACTGTTTTTATTAAGGTTGAGTAAAATTACAACAGGATAGGTTAAAACAAGAACATCGTGCGTGGGAATCTTCTTAAGCATCGGCCGCATTATTTTATTGGCCGCATTTTAACAAGAGGGATGCTTTCAATTTTAACCTTTAATGGTTAAGTAACCCGAATTAAATGTTTCATACAAGAACAAACTTAACCTATATGAATTAACCAACCTATGTGAATATAACCGATTCCTTTGTATATCGCACAAACCACATTATCGAACCCGCGAACAAGTTCCTTGTTTTATAGCCATCTTACTAACCACTGAGTTAAGTGGCGCCGGCACATCATGGATTTATGGGCAAAACTTCAGAATGCTATTAACGTTTACTAAAATAATTTGAACATTTTATTCTTAAATCTAGACCAGAGTGAAAGTAGAATTTAAAACCTACGTCACTTCTAAAATCATTTTCCATTTTACGAAAATTATTTATTTAAAATTCTTTTATAACACACACTGGTTTGATTGAATAGAAGTTTATATAATCCAACATTTTTATTTTCCGAAAAATTATTTCTTGGATGAATATTTAACTTCGCTCTGTTAACAGACTATACGAAACATCAATATGTACAGTATGTTCCGTATGAGAAATTTATCTTCCAAATATACATAAATACTTACACAGCTGAAATTTCTTGAATTTTGAAAACATCTAAAGTTTCCTAAAGCTCATTCTGCTTCTTTAAATCTAAAAGTGAATAAACAACTTCTTTGAAATAGAAGTACAGTGTGTTTCGCAATATAAAAGGAATTGTTGTTTATTTATCCTAGGTCTTATGTTCAGGCTAAAATATTCAATGTAAAACTTTCAAATTTTACAAAAACGAAAAGTGTTCATTTCATAAAATAACTGAAATATATTTCATTGGAAAATAAGTTGAGATAGTCGACTTTAATTTAGCGCTACAATTGATAACTTGAACTAGAATAAACATATCAAGAGCTGAAAATAACACTTATACCTTCTAAAATATTTGTTTCATTGTCGCTTTCATTTTACTTTCACACGCATAATTATAATCAAGCGTCAAAATAATTTTAATGGTAAAGAACATTTCTGTACGTACAATGGTTTACGTACTAAAATATTCACTGTAAAACTTTCAAATTTTACAAAAACGAAAAGTGTTCATTTCATAAAATAACTGAAATATATTTCATTGGAAAATAAGTTGAGATACGTACTTACGTACGGATCGATACGTACGGACGGATCGTATACGTACGGACGTTACGATACGGACTTACGTACTAAAATATTCACTGTAAAACTTTCAAATTTTACAAAAACGAAAAGTGTTCATTTCATCAAATAACTGAAACATATTTCATTAGAAAATAAGTTGAGATAGTCGACTTTAATTTAGCGCTACAATTGATAACTTGAATTAGAATAAACATATCAAGAGCTGAAAATAACACTTATACCTTCTAAAATATTTGTTTCATTGTCGCTTTCATTTCACTTTCATACGCATAATTATAATCAAGCGTCAAAATAATTTTAATGGTAAAGAACATTTCTGTACGTACAATGGTTTTCCAAATAATTTTCAAGCATGACTATTATAAAGTCTATCTCTTTTGCACACAGCCCGATTGCAAAAAATTAAAATGTTTAATCTTAAAACAATATAAATAGTTTTGTGTTTGTTTCCGGCTAATATTCCATAATGAAATTAAAATTTCATCAATAAAATAATAATTTATTATAAATACAACATAAATTTAATATTTTGATTTCGAACTATGCGTTTTAGTCACTGAAATTATTAAAAACAAAAAAGTCTGCTGTACACTGTTAAAAATTTGCAGCAAACTGTCCAGTCATTTAACCGTTTTTATAGGAAACGGTTACATAACCATAATTTAACTCTATTCTGACCATTTTATTGCCCATTTTATGGTCAGAATACGGTTAATTTACGGTTATGTAACCGTTTTTTATAAAAACGGTCAAATGACTGGACAGTTTGCTGCAAATTTTTAACAGTGTAAGTAGGAAAGCCTTGGTAATTTCTTCAGCTATTAACGTCTGTCATGCGGCTAATACGAAAATATCACTAATAAATTTCAAAACTTTATTTGAATACATAATTGATATATTTCATATAAAAATACTTTTTTGTTTTGTGTTAGTTGGCAACATAAAAAATATACTAAATTATATCAATTAGAGTTTTCAATTTAAAAAAGAATAGTTCTTATATTCTGTAACCAGAGAAGCCCGGGACCCCCCTACAATATATAAATACCAACGTTTTTTACTGTTTGTAATAAAAGTGATCTTATTAAAAGTTAGATTGTATATAGATACAGGGTTAGCACAATGTCTTGCCCTGATTCTAAATATTTATTATGCGAAAACAATTATAATTAGACATATGGTTGTTCTAATACATTGTAAGTGCTGTTATAAAGTTTTTAATAGGACCAAATACTTCATGAAAGTTCAACGTGTGGCCCCTTGGTAGCTCGGATAATGTCAACGCAGTCTTCTAGTACTCTCCAAATGTTCGCTAACATGTCTTTTGTAACAGTGCCCACAGCATGTTTTAGCCTAGCTTTCAGTTTTTCAACTTCAGTAACTGATGTGGCAAAGACTATGTCCTTGATATAGCCCCAAAAGTAAAAATCAAGAGGAGTAATTCTTAACAATTTAGTTCCTTACAAGGTACTTATAGAGATCCTACATTAGAGAGAGATTGGACATTGACGAAATGTCCGCTATGTAAGTTCCAAAGCAAGTGGAACGCAGTAGAACGTAATGTATTTTCATGACTATCTGAAGGTATATAAAACAAATTTTCCATGATTTTAATACAATAAAAAGTGTTACACGGTGATGAAAATTATTTATGTTCTACTGAGTTCCACCTGCTTTGGAACTTACATGCCGGACATTTCATCAATGTCCAATCTCTCTCTAATGTAGGATCTCTAGGTCCCTAACGCGTTGAGCACCATCTATTTCACAACAAAACTCTTAAAAGTGAACTACCCAATGATACAAAAATTACATTATTTAAATTCAACGGTTATTTTTAATAATTTTTTATAATTAGGGCAGGATTTTGGATTTCCCTGTTATTATTTGGATTCCCTGTTATACATTAGACCTGCCATTTTATAACAAAAGTGATTTTTGAGATAAATTTATTTCATAACACAACCAATTTTGATGATTGTCTGGATTTTTGCATTTTCGGATTGTGTCAAGAACGCATTAGTACATATAACTGGTGTTTCACTGCATAGTACAACATTTTCTTCATAAAAACTTTTCTTTAAATTAATATTCAGCACTTATTAGACATTACTTTCAGACATTAATATACATTGTAAAGTTTTAAATTTTATAAAACGCGGTTTAGTTTCAGAAAATGATAAAATATTTTTCATTCTAAAAAAAAAAGTTATGATTATTCATTTTAATTTGGTGGTTCATAGGTTGGGTGGAAATAAACATACAGAACTCTTGTTTTAAAAATAAGACTGATATCGTTTGCGAAAATTTATTGTCGACATTTTAACTTTCACGCACAGTGTTTATAATCAGGATCTCAAATACATTTTATTTTAATGGTCAAAAAAGAATTCTTAATGCATTTCTAATGGAAAATCCTTATGATCTTATGATTTTTTAAATATTTTTATCTTTCATTTATAGTCTTCCTCCATGCAAAATTGTTGAGAATTCATTTCTGTTTTTCTTAAATTTTAGTAATAATTATAACACTATTATTACTAAATATAATTATACACTATAAATAGAACTGAAAAACTAGCCGAATATGCCAATCCAAAAAACTTTCTTACTTCAAAATGCGTATTTTTTTTTAATTATGCATTTTAGAAACAAACAAGATGGCGATGCGTGCGTCGCTGCACAATCATCCATTGCAAAACACAACTACACCGATTTTGATTTTCATCTTAAATTCCTAATTAATTATATTAATTGAAGTAAATACGAGTTAATTTCCATTATACCTTTCAATAAAATCAATATATTTCCTCATTCTGTGGTACGTCATCTGCTTGAGAATCGCCAGGTTAAACCTGAATGCGAAGCACCCATCACTGCACGAGCAGCCGATATACAACACAACTACAAAAAATCGAGAAAATTGTCCAAAAAATCGTTATATTTTCCGATGGATTATCCCTACAGTGCATGAATTTTTCGTTTAGAATTGTGTTTTTTTATACTTATATTAAGAATTCGACACCAGAAATTTTAAGATAGATTTTTAACTTTATTTAGTAGCATATTTATGTTATTTTTATAGCATTAATATTTCTATATAAATACAGTGGTTGTAAAGTACTTGATTTATTTATTAAAGGTTAAATAGAACGTGTTGCCAATTGGCTACACTATGCACTGTATAGGGTTAAACACAATTTCAACTGTTACCTGACGGCCACAGTCAAAAACTATAAAGTTTGGTTTAATTCTATGCATAACTCCATACACTTTTCTATGATACAAAGAGGACACACACACGCACACACAGACATTTTGTAAAAAGGCGTTTTTCGCGATCTTTGACCCCTAAAGCGTGTAAATCCGTCGAAAACTGAAAGTCGAAAAAAATCTCGATTACAATACCTTCTTCTATCATAGATAGAAGAAAGTAAAAACAGGAGCCTACATAATAATACATTTTTTTCGCAAAAATTCCCTTCGAATAAATATTCAAGATTATTGAATCAACTTCTCTTTTTTAACAAAATCAACAAAATGTCAATACATACAATACATTTCGAATGGCAAATTTTCCTGTCAAGTGTAAATTCAAACACAACTCAAAAACTTAAATTTTGAAGGCATCTAAAGTTTCATAAAACAATAAATCATTCTGATTTCTTTAATTCTATATGTCGAAAAAACTTTGAAATAAAAGTACCATGTATTTTGTGATGTGAAAAAGATTGTTGTTTATTTATCTTGGACGTTTTAAGGGGTATAGATTTATTTTAAAACTTTCATCTTAAAATAGCTTATTGTTGTTAAAAAGAATACAATAAAAACATTTTGAAGGTAATTTATTTTTCTTACTATTTTGCTTCCCTTTTGTGGCATATTTTTATCTTATTTTTATATTATAGTTTCACGAATGATTGTAAAGAATATTCATTGATATTGTAAAGAATATTCATTTGCACTCTTGTTAAGTAAACATCTGTATACTGTTGTGACTAAATAATGTATTGTAAATATTATTATTTTTTTTAATATATTTTTCACTCGGATAAACAAACCAAAAAATACATTTATGTTGTTACGACAGCACTCACATTTTAGTTTTACACCTACCGGAAAAAAAGAGGTAATGTGGAATGCGACATTATTTTCTTGGAATTTTTTTTTTAATCTTGAATTAATATTTAACTTTATACTTTTTCCGAATTCCGTAAACAATCAACACGTACAATAATTTTCACGTTGACGATTTTTCTGGAAAATAAAAATCTCTATACGGCTTTAAAAAAAAAAAAAAAAAAAAAAAAAAAGCAAGATTTTACAAATTCTCTACCCTACAAACCAATCTGCTTTTTTACGTGAAGAATTCAGAATCAAAGTAAATCAAACCCATAACATATTATCCAGAGCAGTCGTTGTAAAAACTACTATTTTTGTAGGGAACTAAATTATATCTACTTGATAATAATAAAAAAAAAATAACTGCAACTATTTGTTTAGAAAAGTAGCAATTGCAAACTACTTATGAAAATTAGTCATTACCCTACTATTACTTTTAGAAGACTAATTTTGTCTGACAAAAAACAATTGATACAATTTACACTCAAAATTTGGTAAAAATTAGTACTTGGTACAATTTATTCCCAATCATACACTACATAACTTCTATTTACACAGCCCTTACACTAATTATTAAAAAGTCAAAACAACTAAAATAAAACTGTTTATTTAAAAAACATTTTTGTTCATTTTAAAACAAAAATATCATTTCAAAATTAAAATTCTATGATCAAGAACGTTTTCGACATACGATGGTCATAACAATATTTTGCTAAACGCTAATCGCTAATATTGGAATTCGTTAATAACATGAGCAATGTTGTGCCGAACACAACATTTTGTTCAAAAATACAAAGACGTCAGCATGATTTGTAAAATGGCACTTTTCCTAAGTAGCACAAAATAGTTGGGCCAACTTTGGCTAATTGTTGGAACCCCATGATTGGCCAATGGTATGCAGAGTCTGCCTTTCAGTATCATTGGCCAATAAATCATTTGCAAACAAAGGCCCAAAGACCTATTTCCACAAAGACCCAAGGATCTCTTTCTACAAAGGACCTACAATGTATTCCCACAAAGGTCCAACAGTCTAATTCTTACAAAGACACTACGACAATAACCGACCAATTATTCCACATAGCTGGATGATACCGTTAAAATGTGAATGTGTCCGGGGCATGTTTCTCCTTTTGCGCTTAAAGGTGTCATAACCTGAAAATTTTAGGATAGAACAAAGTAATCCCCTGGGATTATTTCTTAGTTAAAAAGAAAAATAAGATAATTACATCAGATAATGTATAAGATAATGTGTTTAGTGAACTTTTATGTATACTAGCTCCCTATACACATTTTCAAACATATGGAAGTAATTGTCTTATTTTTCCTTTTAATTAAAAGAGAAAGTCCAGAGTCCTGCTCAGTTTTATCTTAAACTTCTTACGTTCTGATACATTAAAAAGATAGGAAGCAAAATGTCCTGAATTTTTTCCTATTTTAATGGTATATCCTGAATTTGTAAAATAGCTGTTAGATAAAATTCAACATACAGTATCACTCGTCATGCCTTGATCTTGCAATCTAATAAACCAGACATGATTAAATCTTATACGAAATTTTACATTAATTAAATTTTTTAATTGCTTAATAGGCGCATAGCCAACATAGTGAAAAAGTACCCAAGCCGGGACTCGAACCCGAGTCATTGACGTTCTACCAACTGAACCACTTGGGAACAATACTCAGCCTGGAATTTTCTCACTATAACATGTTGGCAAGGCTACAAATGCAGCATAAGATGGAATGATTTCCGTGAACCACCAACCCTGGGGCAAACATGAAATCAAAGAAAATCCAGAATCGATAATTAAATAAATTCATATTTAATACTTTGGAAAATTTTCCATAGAAAACTATGCCAAGAGTGCAAAAATCTACGCGCCAATGGGCCGATTCCCACCACTAAAGTTTTAGATTCTTCGCCTAATAAGAATACCGATAAAATTTGCAAGAAGGATACTAATAAAATTGGACGAAGAATACCAATAAAATTTAGTGGTGGGAATCAGCCCATTGGCGCCTAGATTTTTGCACCCCTGTTCTATGCTATACTATAAACTATACATTTTCTATGGAAAAATTTCCAAAGTATTAAATATGAATTTATTCAATTATCGATGCTGGATTTTCTTTGATTTCGTGTTTGCCCCAGGGTTGGTGGTTCACGGAAAACATTCCATCTTGTGCTGCGTTTGTAGCCTTGCCAACATGTTATAGTGAGAAAGTTCCAGGCAGAGTATCGTTCCCAAGTAGTTCAGTTGGTAGAACGTTAATGCGCTATACTGATGACCCGGGTTCGAGTCCCGGCTTGGATACTTTTTCACTTTGTTGGCTATACGCCTATTAAGCAATTAAAAAATTCGAATATTATAAATGCAAGGCGTGAGAAATTTTCTATGGGAAAATTTCCAAATTATTAAATATGAAATTTTATATATTGTATACATTGTGTATTAATGTTAATATATATAGGTGATCGACAGAAAAAATGAAAAATTCTTTAATACAAGGCCCATAATTTGAGTTGCTTGCAGTAGTGAATTCAATATTCCATATTGCTCACTTAAATAACTATACGAATGCTATCATATTCAGAATTTTTTAGAAGAAACAATTTGAACAGCAATGGGAATTTATGAGCTAAGGAGTAGTGGTGGGCATAACGATTATTTTGATTATTCGAATGAATCATTTGGGCATGCGCAGAAACATATCTGTCAAACTTTTTTTTTTTTTTTTTTTTTTTTTTTTTTTTTTTTTTTTTTTTTTAAATTTCTGGTAGTAATTGAATAAAAATAATTAAAGTTTGAGAGATATGTTTCTGCGCATGCCCGAATGATTCATTCGAATAATCAAAATAATAATTATGCCCATCACTATTAAGGGGTTACATACGCTCTCGGCGGCGAAAAATTGACATATTAGGGAATTTTTTTTTTAGGAAGGAAATAATATTAATTACAAAACTAATCGTTCCACGTTGTTTTTTATTGCTTCAAGTATTTCAAAATATTTTATCTTGTTAAATTTGGTCACATATGTGTCGGAAACCTGCAGCCGCCTTGACCTGTACCAAAATATCCGACCTCGATGCGGGCAGCATCCTAACTCCCTGCAGAAACAAAAATATATATTAAAATCTCTGTTTCTTCTTGTAAAAGAAGGTCGATGGCTAACAGCTCCTAAAATATTGAAAAGCTGGTAAATTTTATGTGAAATATTGTGTGATGGATGTATACGTGGGATATACAAACTAGTGTAAAGAAAAGCACAAATAAACAGGTCGATGGCCGATGGCTAAGAAACATCGGCTCAGATTTTGGATTTTTTTTTTAAATAAGAAAATTGCGGTATTTTGAAAAATATTTATACTTTTCGTCTAAAATTTTGACTTTTAAACTTAGAAAAATATAAAATATTAAAATTTTCAAAAAATGGCTCGTTTTTCCTTAGACAATTTAATTATGCGTATATAAGCGCAAATATTATCCAAAAATGTTAAAAATTGTTCAAGTTATCATTGCAGCCCATGTTGAAAAATGTAGTTTCCAGAAAATAGCGTTTAAAGTTTTACAAGAAAAAAATATACTGATATATTTTTTTCAACTTACACTTAAGTTTCATACTGTGGACTCTCCTGTGAGATCTGTAGCTTCAATAAGAGAATAGAATCTGTAGTAGAATCTTTTCGGCGAGGTCGGTTTTATCGTTTGTGCGCGCGCTCACAATTTTGCTCATCTCTTTCTTAATAATTGAGATATCACTTTAAATCTTTTTAGTCATTTCTGCTATAAAGATTTAATTTCCGTAAAAAAATATCGATTTTTTTTTTAAGTTGAAAACGTATGTAACCCCTTAAAATAGCTCCTAAAATATTGAAAAACTACAAAATTTTATGCAAAATATTTTATGATGGATGGATACATGGAATATACAAACGAGCGTAATGAAAAGCACAAATAAACAGAAATTGTAGCTTACATCCATTTTAAGGCTTCAAAAAGAAGTCATCCACATGTGTTGCTCATTTTTTTTCGAGTATTTTGATATGGTTGTATGCTGAATATATATTCAAACTATTTTAGTTTTTCTATGCTTTTCTTTAATTCCCGTATTCACAAAAAAACTATTCTTATACACTTAATTACAATGAATTTATACCACTTTTTTTTTTTAACTTGAAAGACCTCCCAGTTTGATATTTCAGCTAAACTACAACCATACTATTTATTGATACAAAAATATGTAGTAATTGTAAGAACTGTTATTAATTTTCTATAAAAAAATTTAAAAAGTAACATTAAAAAAATCTCTTAATTTTAACGAACTTCAGTTCAAAACAGTCATTTTCTTGCTGATTTAGTCGTTAAAAGGTATCTTTGGTATTTTAATTTCCATAAAAAATATATCAATTTTTTTTTAAGTTGAAAACGTATCTAACCCCTTTAACGAACTTAAATAAAGTTCGGTTAATATAAATACTAATAGCACATAAAAAATAATTATTTGTAATAATTATTTCTTTTAGCTTATTAGAATATTATTGCTTTTATTTGGTAAACTTCTTTTATGCCATTGTGTGTAAATAAACTTTACATCTTATTTCGGGGGACAGACAATTATTATAAAGTTTTGAGATGTAGTACAGAAAGTATAGATTCCTTTATAAAATAATTAACGTATATTCCGACGAACAACGCGCACCTAAAATTTCTTATCACATTTCTTTTAATGATATATATTACGCGAACACCCTTCTTTGCAAAAACATTTTCACGAGATTTGAAGCAAAAAAATACAATAAAGAACATTAAAAAGCATAATAAGTAGTACTTTTCATGTAATCCGATTGTCAACATTATTAAGCTCACGCCGTTTATATTTTTTTGTAAATATATAACATACTCTTTAATAAAGAAATCCCAATTCTTGTGCGTTCCATTTTTTGTTTCTTTTTCTCTTTAATCTTTCGATTTTGTAACCTACGTATAAAGCGCACCTGCAAATTTCGATGATTTTTATGGTATCAAAAGTGCGCATTATACTTCGGAATATACGGTATATAATTGCCTTTAGAAAACAAGAAATAACTCATTGTTAACAACAAAAATTTGTGAGTGAAGGTCAAACTCCCAACAGAGTGAAGATTCGAAACTGGGAACTAACTATATGCGCAAATGCTAATTATTATCCATGGAGTGATGACGCTTCCATGTGCTACATCTTTCATCGGTAAACTGCCGGGAACGCAGATCTTATGATACATATGTGAGTGAATTGTGTATTGGCTGCGTATTAATATGAGTAGCTGAATGGTAGAGCATTGGCGCGTAAATATATTATTAATATAAAGTAATTTTGTTACTTTTCAGTGTCTGAAATTTTCTATAAGTAATTTTTTTTTCTAAGATAGTTTTTTTACAAAACATATTGTCCAGAGAATTTATTACATATTTCTTAAATAAATTTCCTTGTAATTTTGTTATTTCTTGTGATATCTCTTACTCTTAAATTTAAGCTTTTAATTAAAACAAACAAATTAAAAACCATATATGTGATTGTTTAATATCACTTTTTAAAATCATTTTTAGTTTAACGTACGTTTCAAACAGAAACTCGTATAATATGTGAGAATTTCACCAATAATTCACTAAGAATGCATATACACTGCTCATAATCCAGTATAGGTATCCAAATGTATAAGAAATTCTACTAGAAATAACGTCAAGTCCAGATCTCAGAAATGGTACTTGACATATTTCACTCTATCATCACCAATAATCCATATATATTGTCATTTTACACACTGCCATGATGTATACTGGTTATACATTCACTAAGAACCCATATATACTGCCGTTTCACACACTACCATGTATACTGGTTACACATTCACTAAGAATCTATATAACTACTCAGAATCTAGTATAGGAATCACCATGTATAAGAAGTTCTATACTAGCAATAACGTCAAGTCCAGCTCCCAGAAGTGGTACTTCAAATATTTCGCTCTATCATCCCCAGTAACCCATATATACTGCCAGTTCACACATTGGCATGTGTACTGGTTACACATTCACTAAGAACCCATATATACTTCTCATAATCTAATGTAGAAATCACCATGTATAAGAAGTTCTACTAGAAATAACCTCTATGTCCAGTTCCCAGAAGCGGTACTTCAAATGTTTCGGTCTATCATCAGCAATCATTACGGTCGACATTATGCTGACAGTTTACAGAATACCCAGGGTGAAGCAGTATCTCGTGGAACCTTCCGAAGGTCAGCGAGCTGGGAACCAGAAGTTGAAACCATAACTTTTCTCCTAGCAAAAGTTAAATTTCATCTCATCCAATGGGAGGGAAGCTTGTTGGTGACATCGTGTCCTAGGACTCCAAATGGCCCAGAAGGGAGCCCTTGAACTTTGCGACCCAAATCAAGGTTACATAAGCTGATTCACAGAGATTTTAATCATTCAGCTAGATTCAGAGATTATCTAGATTCAGGTAGTCTTAGATTCAATCCTTAGACTGAGATGACCACCTCGGGAAACCCAGCGTGAGCCTTAGAGTTGTAGTGCAATCCCGAGGGGTCAATCCTTAGACTGAAGGAATCTCGAATATAAATCCATTTTCTTCAGGGTTCGCCCCGAATCTGGTATTGACTGCTCTATTAGCAAGAGTAAGTCTTGCGCTCCGATAGCCAAGATTTTTCGATCGGATCGGTAGGAGAAACGTGTTCTCCTTGAATTCCTAGGACCTAAGATCTAGTATAGGAATCACCATGACCCGTCTTGTCAACGGGAAAGAGCATCTCACTCCTAAGGCTGTTGCATATCGATCTCGTTGCCCAAAATAACCGCCATGTTGTAATCCAGCTAAACATTAATCTATTGGGACTTAAAACGGCCTATAGAGGCGCTAATCGCAGACGTTGGTACAAGAAAATTGTCCCTTTAACTAATGCTAAAGTGCCATTGAAATTATTATTTATTGCAAATGCGTTTGAAAGTGTTAGATATTCAAAGTTGGGTAATTTTTACCTTGTCATATAGACACAGAACACAAATATCACATAAAATCTGAAATTGTTCAAAAAAATAATGATTATGAACAAATGAAAAATGCATGTAATACAATGGGCTAGCAAGGGATTTTCCTGAAGCGAGAAGTTGTGTCTTTTCTCTAGCAGATGGCGTATTCGAGCGCTTGAATTCCTAATCACCAGAGCAAGAGTTTGCCGTATTCATGAACATAGAAATAGATAAGAACTTCTGACGAAATAGCCTTTCGAAGAAGAAAACCTTTCCTCGAAAAATGTTTCAAGTAGATGGTGCCTGTGTAGGACAGTTGCCCTACACGTCACCAGTTCGTCTGCTTCTTCAAATCGTCTGTGACAGTTTTGGTTTGTTGTTTGTAGGTGGTCCTACCTTAGCAGAGATGCTCGCCGGATACGCAGAACCGTACGCGTAGCTACGCAGCTGTCATTAAATTCGAAAGTCGCGACCCGATATTAACACCATTTCGTTAGAAGTCCTTATCTATTTCTATGTTTATGACATATTTAAAAGACCCTGTCACTGTCACTCGCCGTCTACCACTGCGATAACGCTAATCGGTTTTAGCCTGGTTTTTGTTCCCGGGTTATTAAATGTGGGGATGATTCAGCCCGGAATATGATTTAGCCTCTATTACATCACCCCGAGAGCGCTACAAAAGGTAGTTTCGACGAAACCTAAGGAGGGATTTAATATCTCTTGGGAACTTTTTATTTACGAACTCTATTTGTGATTTGTCTTGATTTCAGTGGTGTGCATATAGGATATTTTCTTTAATTAACCAAATCAATTGAAAGCTTCTGAACCCTTTTATTTGTTGTGAAACTCATATTAATAGATATCTCTTTTGTTATTTATTTTTCGATATAATAAAACCGTGTTTTGATTTTACATGAGAACGGATCATTGAAATTTGCGCTATAATTTCAAAATCAAAATCAGCCTACGTCACAAATACGATAATGTTTTTTTTTCTTCTAAAAATACTTCTTTCAAGCATTTTTTCTTACTTCACCATTTTTACAGATTATATGTACATAAAAGAATTCTTGAGGAAATTTTTCATTCAAAAACTTAAAAGTTCACTCAACTAACATTTTCAAAATGTGAAGGTACCTAGAGTTTTTTTAAAGCTACAAATCACTCCGTTTCTTTGGTCCAAAAATGCGAAAAACAGCTACTTCTAAATAAAAACACCATTCATATTTATTTCAGAAAAAAAGTTTGTTGTTTATTTACCTTAGATCGTACGTCAAAGTGTAAATATTTATTGTAAATCCTTAAAAGTTTTTTTTTAAATGTTCTTTTTATTAAAAAAACTGAATATTATTTTTTATTTCATGAAAAGAAATAGTCAGTGTTAATTACAATATTTTTAAAAATATTTTCTTCTTAAAGAATATATGAAACATTATTTTCATTCAAATCCAAAAAAAAAAAAAGAACTAGCAATTAGTAACAAGATTGTTATCAGGCAAATATTTCTACGAAACGTAAAATCCCACACAACTGAGAATCTTTGAATTCTGCAGTTTCTTGCAGCTCCAATTAATTTTGCTTCTCTAATTATAAATCCCGAAAAAAAACTTAAAAAAAAAATATGTTGTGAAGAGTTGTTGTTTATTTATTTTATATATTATTTCAAGTTTTAAATATTTATGGTGGAGGTTTTATTTCTTTTAACTCGCATAAAGTATGCCCGTAAAAAAAAACTTGAATATATTTTATTTTAAGACAAAACAAGACTTTTCTAAAATCTATTCATAAAATAAATTAATGTTGTTAATTTTTTTCAAACACAAGAAAACATTCATTATTGAAAAGAGGATTTGAATTAAAATATTTTGAAAATATAATAATTCTGTTACTTTTCAGTATTCAAGTTTTCGATTATGAATTTTTTTATTAGTTTTAATTTTTTTTTCTTTTTTTTTTTTTTACAAAGCATAATGTTAAAAAGTATTTCTTTACATATTTTTACTAAATTTTTATAATATTTACAATATTTTATTTTTTAATTTTACATTTTTTATCCATTCTCCATACAAATATATTGTGAAATATATTTGAAGGGTTTTTTAGGGTTCCGTACTAAAAAAGTAAAAACAAAACCATTATAAGATCACTTCTGTGTCTGTCTGTCCGTCTGTCAGAGCCCTTTTTCTCGTAAACTATGGGACGTGGAAAGTTCAAACTTGGTAAAGTTATAAAGCCTTTTTTACCCACATATTTTCAGATTATTAGACATTCACAAATATGTTTAGAAAAATTTTAGGGAGCTAATTAAAGTTACTTGAAAAATAAATGTTTTCATTTTGTATATTTTGTTGGGTATCGTGTGAAAGATCTCGTAATATCAAACTCAAAAATATATTTGATTTAATTTTAGGTATTATATTGTCAGAGATATCGTCGGAAATACGCTGCAAAAATATGCTATTTCCTAATCTACTGAAACTAAAATTCTGAAAAAAATTAGGGATAGTAGTAGTTTATTTAAATTTTGCAGGAAAACTATAGCGATTTTCCTAGGTAAATATAGTTTTTGAGAAAAACGGATTTTTTCGTTACACACGAACTTAAATTTTCAGGCGGCCCACGGGGGAGTTGATGGGCGCTCGAGTTATCTATCGACGCAGAATTATCCAAGGATATTTGATAATGATTTTTGAAAAAAAATTGTCGGTAATTAGCCGTGATATTAATTATTTTAAAAAAAATATTTTTATATATTGTGTAGGGCAGGCATGTCAAACTCGTTTACCGCCTCGGGCCAAATTAAGTATTATATACAAAGACGCGGGACACATAAAAAAAAAGTAGATAATATTATTACCATTGCAAACAGTAAAATTTGTATGTACAAAACACAGCCATGTTAAAGAAATATTCATACAAAGTTCCAATTATTATTATACATAGTTTATTTTATTTTATTTTTCTAAAAAATACGCAAAATTCCTTTTTATTAACCAAAACTATAAAATTTATTAAATTGAATTTATTTTAAAAACTGATGGCAAACTCTGGTCTGTGAATTTTGATCTAGCTAAAGCATATAGCTCTCAATCTTCCGTATTTTCTTCATGTAAAAAATAAAAATAAACATATGTTGGATCAGAAAATTAGTTAATAAAATGTGTCCTGTATCTATGCGCTAGTTATTTGATTTGATTTATTAAATACATTTTTTGGGCCTAATTATGTTTATTCAAGGTGGAAAATATCAAAATGTTGGGAGCTACGCAAAGATGTCGTATAAAAGTGCGCCAGTGAACATAGCTAAACTATGCCTAATTGCACTAATGCCTAATTCTTTAAAAAATCGGTATATTGATGAATAATTACAGAAATTTAGAAACCCCATAGTCATGTATTTTCGCTCCCATATGGAACCGTACCGAGTTTTGATTAACCGCAATAATCAATTCTGAAGAATAATTTCAACATCAATCATTAGAGGTGAAGTAAATAGACTAAACAGATTTCTATATTTTTTAAATATAAAAAAATCTGCTTTTGAATTCATTTTTAAATATATTTTTACTATATTCTAAAAATTACTACTACGATGATTTTTGTAATAATTCCTAGTAACATTTTAAATTAAACACATTTTCTTTTTCACAATTGTTTTATCAAAGTAATAAATTCTATTTGAAAAAAAATCTAATACTATCAAATAACACGATAGCATTATGAAATTTGCCCTGAAGTTAAATTTTACCTAAGTGTATTGTAATTTAAAATGAAAACTCGAAGTACTTTCTCAATTGGTGGTCTTTTAATAATCCACATAGAAAATATTTCGATTTAAAATGAAAATTGTAATCTTGCTTAACAGTTAAAACTTTATGATGCAAAGCCATCAAATATCTGTTGTATAAGAAGTTAGATCTGTTTAATTTCACTACCCATATTTCCAAGATATTTTTTAGATTGCCTATGATTAAACATATGTGTACGAATATAAGATAAGTTTATAAGTACTATAAGTTTTTTAGCACATATCGACTTTTATAAATCTACCCGGTATATATAAAACTAACAATAGTACTTAAACTTATAGTCTTTTCATATTTCGTTAACTGCTCTTGACATCGTTTCTTCAATTTCAAAGTGAATGATTTCGACTCGCGGGATATTTAATGTAATAAAGACAATAATTGATTTTGTTAAAGCAAATGTATTTTCTTCAATAGGCTTGGTGAAAGCACTTTGATTCTCTTTTAAAAAGTATCAGTTTCAATTCTGAGATTTTGTCTTTCATGTTTGACCAGATTTTTGTGAGTTTTTGTTTTTATACTTTGCGCTGTAGCACCTCTTAATGTTACATTCTTTTCAAAGTCCAACAGTGTCTACATATCAGACATAAAATTTTAGTTTTCCTTTGAATACAAATGTATTGTAAATCACATAAAAAAATGTGCGATGTTCTTTTTTAGTTTATCCTATATATTAAAAATGGTAAAGAACTTTAATTTTTTTTTTCTTTTTTCTTTTTTTTTTTTTTTTTTTTTTTTTTTATAAATCCAGAGATAGAATTGTAATACCTTTGAATTTCAAAATACAATAAACAAGTTATTGCTACAAATCTAACCTAATCTTTTATTTAAAGATAGATAATCCTATAGTGTATACAGAATACAATTAAGTTAATACAAAAAATTAACAAGTGCAAACAACAGATTTCCAATGCGCCATTTCAATTATGATACGCAGCCAAAAATACTGAAAGATGTAAAGAAATTTTAGAAATAAATTTATAACAATTAACGATATAATATGCCATAATAATGTAAGAAAATTGGAATTTGGATATCAAATGAAATTCAAATGGAATTCAAAATGAAAAAAAGACACGTGCAAGACTTAATCTTATACAAAATCCCCCCGGTAAGCGCGACATAGGGCGGGATGGTGAACAATAGTTAAATGAACATACGAATATAACGGAAACAATATTTGAAAAAGAGACAATAGTACAAAATAATATCGCTACCGTAGAATACAAAGCTCCGACCCGACAAAGGACAGTGAATAAAGAGGGACCCGAGTCCCTGGCTCAGTGATGGAATAAGGTAGAAATGTCACATAGAAAGTTAAAGAAGATCGATAGTAAGCCAGGATTTTGTTTTGTAGATACTTACAAACCATCAGTAGATGGAACATTTTTGGAAGGCAATTTTGTCTGGAAAACGTATATGTTTATGCATTTAAAAATCTTTGAATTATGAAATGTCTTTAAGCTACAACTCGTTGTACTACTATAGTTTAGTTGACCAAATTTCACAGCGCTTTTATAACGGGACTTTTTAAAAGTTTTCATTACCTTAATATCTATACCTTTTAAGTTTTATACTATATGTTACTTTCTTCTACCTTTAATAGAAGAAAGTATTGAAATCGAAATTTTTTTCGACTTCCTGTTTTCGACGGATTTAGACGTTTTAGAGTTCAGATATCCTAAAACATGTTTATACAAAATGTCTGTCTGTCCGTCTGTGTGCCTGTCTGTCTTCATGGTATCATCAAAAAATGTATGAAGATAAGCATAGAACTAAACCAAATTTTTTTTATAGGTTTGAAATTTTTTTTTATAGGTTGGACTATGGCCAGAAGGTCCTTCTTGAATTTGAAGCTATTCTGTCGGAAGAGGGCGCTGTACTAGCGATTTGTGCTATTTTCATTATTCTACCATCGAAAAGTGTATGAAGTTATAAATAGAATTGAACCCAATTTAATTTATAGATTTTTGGCTATGGTCAGCAGATCCTACTTGAATTTGGAGCTATTCCATTGGAAGGGGGCACTGTAATAGCGATTTTTGTGGCATTTTCATTGGCGCTGTGATAGCGAATTTCGAAGTATTAGGAGGTATGAAATAGAAAAAAGTTTTGGGACTGGCACATCCGACTATTTTTTTTTCGTTCCACGAATTTTTCACCTTCAGAAATATTAATAAGTGTTATTTCTTTACAGATTCTTTATTTTGAATTTTTATTTTATTTTTTACGAAACATACTTTCTTTAAGAAACTACATTATGATTTCTTACAAAATATTTATATTTCTCTTCCATAAATACAAACTGATACACATATTTACGATTTTTGTTTACTGAAATTTTAAATTATATTTTTACATCATGTCATACTAATAATATTTTTTCACGTAAATATTCTTTGCACATATATTTAACTGCACTCGTTCTTTACAATCAACCCATTCAATAATTTCTGTTTTTTTTTTTCTTTTTTGAAAAACGTAGATGCCTACAAAACTCAAAACCTTTCAATTGGAACAGCTTCTAAAATTTTGCTAAAATTACAAACTGTTCTTCTTATTTAAATCTGAATATCGGAAAATTTTGAAATAAAAATACCACAGATGTTAGGAAAAGGTTGCTGTTTATTTAACTTAACTGTTATGTTAAAGCATAAACATTTATCGTTAAGTTTTTGGAATACAAAAAAGAACTTTTTATCTTTCTTAAAACATGTAAAACATTATTCATTTGACAATACGAAAAACGAATTTTAGATTATTTTGTCCAGATTCTCGAAATTCTGTAGTTACGAAATATTAGTTTAAAACAGAAACTTTGATGGTTTGTACTGGTAAGTGCCAAAAAATAAATAAATAAATAAATAAATAAAAATAAGTACAATTCCAGGAAACCTAAATAATACCTGGAATTTTTTTTATGCAAAGAAAGGTAGTCATGCGCAACATTGTCACAAAACTAGTGAATTTCGATTTGAGAGCAGTCTTAAGTAAAACTGCGATTGCACAGATTGCATTTTATTATATGAATTGTAATTTCCCAACTGGCCGAAAAATGTCCGGACCAGGATTCGAACCACGAATCTCTTGGCTGAAACTGCTAATGCTCTACCAACTGAGCCCTCACAGACGAAACTGGAGGACCTAATTCACCCAGTTAAGCTTATTGACCATAGAATCTGTTCTGATCATAGCATGTCGCTATGATCAATAAGGTTAACTGGGTGAATTATTTCCTCCAGATTCGTCCGGGATGTCTCAGTTTGTACAGCATTGGCAGCTTCTGCCAAGAGATCTCTCGTTCGAATCCTGACCTGATATTTTTCGCCCAGTTGGGAAATTAAAATTCACATGCTCTCTTTACCAATTTAAATAATTGTGTTAAACGTGTGTACTCCGAAGACGTGTGTATCTGTTCAACCGGCAGCATCTTCAAGTTCATCATTTTCATTTATCAGACAACTTGATGTATCTCCACTACCTTGTGCACCTCATATTAGATTATCCCCTGAAAAGAGGAAGCATGAAGGTGCAAAAGTTGTGACTAGCAATCCTAATATTGCAGAAGCGAAGGCAAAAGCTGCTGAGAAACATAATTCACACTCAAGACGTGCTGCTCTACATGCTAAGAAGAAAATTCGCTTGTTATATCCAATTTTCAGAACGAAGACATGGGTCGTTCTGCCGAATAGGATGATGAAGCCTGTCTTTATTACATTGATTTATTCAGTCACTCAAAACCGAAGGAGAAGCGGATAAAATATGTTCAGTGTTCAAAGTGGACACATACAGGGCCTATTTACCGAATAGGCCCGCGAAGCCCAAGCTTACCCACTGAAATACAAAGGGGTGCCCAAATTTACTTTTCAAAACTGATTTTCAGGGGGGGAAATTCAGTCAGGGTAAAAAATGTATTTTTTTCTTAATTATAGCTACGAAATTTTCCCTCAGACTACTACTGACACATTTATATACTATTTTGTTTTTCTGTTGATGTAATAAATGGTATAAAAACAGTGATTAAAAGCAACTTATTTAAATTTTTCTTATGCTTTACATTTTTTTTTTTTTATACCGCTAACCAGGCCCCTACCTGCCCGGCATGAATGCCTAGCTTAACGGGTTAGTACCTGGGTGCGGGGCGGAAATCGCCTGATCACAGCATGGCTGTGATCCACCTGACTATTGATTTGTTCACATCGCTGCTGTGCTTGCTCTCTTGTGATTTGCTACCGTTATCTTTGTTTGCCGGTTCAAGGTTTCTGTTTAACTTTGTTGAATTGACAGATTTAATAGGTCTCGTAATTTAGAACCTTGATCAGGTGACGAGACCCTCACCTGACTAGGCACCCCCAGAGGTATTATTCACAGGTAACTTGGAGGGCTTTGCACCCACGACGGATTTTACATGCACCAGGTGCCATTAGCGTACATAGATTTACATATTTACCATGTCTGTTGGCTTGTCACGTTCATGGTGGGTTGTCGCTGTAGTGTTTATCGCCTCTTTTATGGGCTGATTTCCCTTCTTGTTGTATTTGTCTCTGTCAAGGCTTTTTGGCGTTTTTATATGCTCGCCCCTGTTGTGGGTTGTTTTTTGTCTATCATTCATTGGTTTTTTGTCTCTTTCTTGATATATTTTTACCTCTAGCTTGTGCTAGAGCTGGTTTTCACATTTTGAATCTTGGTCTTCTTTCGAGAGTTTCACTGGTTATTATGTCACTATGTTCTGCTTTACATTTTAATTTCAAACGTGCTAAAAATAACAGAAAATTTAATCTGTATAATTATATTTTGTTTATATTCATAAAGAGTGGAGAAATTATATAAAACATGGAGAATAGGTTATTTAAATAAAGGGGAAAGTAATTAGCATTCAGATGATACCAAATTTCTGTTTATAAAATAGAAGCCAAATAGTGTTGCATCCAAGCGTAAATGTACGTCAAATATTTGTTGTCCCTGCACTGTTCTTAGCACTGGCAAACCCTTAAATTTGTAAAGCATAAAATACATTTTGAAGTTCAAATATTCGCACTTGTTCCATAATTGTAAATTCATTTACAAAATTAATTTTTTATGTATAATTATGTATATAATAAAATATTTTTAATATGTATATAGGTAGTTAGTTTTACTTTAATATTAAAACTGCTGTTTACTCCTAATTTTGATGGTAAAATTTCAAATTGTTGAAGGATACATGGTAGAGTAAAAGGGGGGTCCCCTGTGTGACGTCGGGCTTCTCCTACTTCTAAGTCTTAAGCGGGACCTAGACACATAATGAATGTACCGGTATTTCTTGGTGTGCAAGAAGATTTATTTGTGATGTATGCAAGTAAAATTAACAGCAAGTTATGGGTGTGTCGTTTTAGAACAACACTGTCGATAAAATGACATAGTGCAGCATTTCATATAAATCGTTATTATGACGTTGTTACTTTATTTGCCACTTTTTAAAAGGCACCATTGCATGTTGTATACTTCGCAAAGTTGGCTTGTAAACAATAAAGGTCAAGAGAAAAAATTTGTATGAATAGAAGAATTTTTTGCGTAGGGCATGTCATTTTAGGACAGTTTCCCGTATATTAAAACGTCTCATTTCGATAAAAAGAATAAATGAGAAATTTACGCACAATTTATTAGGTAATGTATTACAATTTTGACAGTACAGCTTGATTGCTAGGTTTCATTTTTAAGCAGTCCACGCTTTTATTAATCTAGATGTAAAATTGCAAATTAATTTTTTAAAGAACATTACTTTAATCTCTTGTTTTCATTAAAATATATATTGTAAATGATATTTTTACTTTTAGTTCATTAATTGCCTTGTGCATTTTAATCAAAATTTCTTTTTATTCTGTTTTTCATTTTTAACATTTTAGTAATAGAAAATCAAATATTCAGTTAGAAAATTAGTTTTCATCAATTTTCCTTTCTATTTACTTCCAACATTTTTTTAATTATTATTTACAATATTACGATGAAATATACTTTTAACTTAAATTAAAATTTATATATAATATTATTTACAGCAAAACAATGTTTATACCTTAAACTATAAATACACCTGATCTTAAACTATATTGGAGTGCATATTCGCTTCCTTTTCATTTTCGCTAATGCATGATTGTTGAAATAAATCTTCTGTAGGAATCTTGACTCTAACCTAATTTCTCTACACTGAAAAAAAAAGTGTTTATTTTACAGTATAATATTGGCAGCTGGGATGCTAGTATTATGCTGTAAAATCAACACTTTTTTATTATTATTATTAGTGTAATGGTGTTGGTCAGTGAGATCTCAAATTCCCCTCGCTAACGTTAAACCTATCAGCGAAGAATGCATTCGTATTCTTAAAATATCAGAAAATTAATATTTGGAACTTCTTTTTCTCTGTGCTACTTTTCTAAAAGGACGTATCTAAAATAAAATAATAAAAATATATTTAAAAAATATATAATCAATTTTTAAGGAAAGATTTTAGAAAGATTTTGTAAATTAAAAAAGAAAGAGACATATTTTAAGAAATGTTCACAAAAAACAATAATGGTTAAAAAAATTAACTTTCTGAGGAGATATTTCAAAAATACGAATGCATTTTATGCCCATAGGTTTAACATTGGAGAGAAAAAATGGAGACCTGGTTGACCAACATCCTTTATCTGAGATGTCGCATTTACTTACGTAGACTGCGTTACATATTTAAATGCTAGTAAGTTATGATTTCCGTTATGTGTACTTTTTTCTCAAAGCAAATTACATTTCAAAAATATTTTTGATACCGTTAATATAATACAAACAATATATTGATCATTAATGTATATGTCAGGTTCTTCTCACAGGTGCAAGAGTTGAAAGCTATTCTTAAGGGATTAGCATATTGTATGTATTGTATATGTATCTATTGTGTACCGTTAAAGGCGTCCTTTAGAAAATCTTAATCCGAAGGGTGGCGACTTGGACAGAATGAAAGAAGTATTTCCATTGCAATGTGGTCTTTCAGAGATAAGAAAGCTATTGCACTCTTTTATTTAGGAAGACAGATCCGTCAAGAGGGAGGAAGGGTTGTCAAGGACCCTTGGAAACAGAGGAGAAACCCCGTAGAAAGGAGAGTGCTCTGCAGTTTACGAGAGAGAGAAAGGGAGTTCTAACGTAGGAAGCGAAGGTGTAAGGTCGTTCAGAGTTGGAGCTCTGAGACCGGTGTTGAGTTCGGACGTAGCAGCGAAGTGTGAAGGTTGCTCGGGGAATGACCGCTGAGAGCGGGTGTGAGATGAATAGAAATCTCAGTGTGGAATAAATGAACGTAGTCTAACGGTACACGTAAAGCGTTTCTATAATTATTTTGATTTAATATTAAACCGGATACTTTACCTCCGAGTTTAAGTGTAAATATTGTTAATAAAGTGTTTGTTTAAGTGTAATAGAAAGAGTTAGGTTTTTCTTGAATATACATCACGTATTGTGTCCGATATCACGTATTCATATCGGTGGTGGCAGCATATCAAAAGACCGGATTATATTTCGAAGTTGTGTGGACGGAGAAGTGGAATCCGACAGTGTTGGCAGCGACGGGATCTGAATCACCGAAGACCAGTGCCAGTTAACCGTGTTACAGAGAGTTTGTGCCGGATCGCCCAGCGGAAGTGTTCGTGCCCTATCGTCGTAGACTAGTGCCAGATAGCTGTGTTACAGAGAGTTTGTGCCGGATCGCCCAGCGGAAGTGTTTGTGCCCTATCCTCGTAGACAACCAGTGCCAGTTAGCCGTGTTACAGTCAGTTTATGCCGGATCGTCTAGCGGAAGTGTGTGTGCCCTATCATCGTAGACCAGTGCCAGCTAGCCTTGTTACAGAGTGCCTTGCCGGATCGTCCAGTGGAAGTGTTGGTGCGGTGTGTAGTGTTAGTTCCAGTGTTTGTGTGTAGTGTTTGTGGACACAGTGTTTCAAATTACAGTGATTGTTGCCCGAGAGCGCAATATTTACCCTGTGGAAAAGTGAGCAGAGAATTGCCCCAGCGAATGAAGTACGAGGTAAGGTGTTTTGATCATTTTACTCTACTGACATTCTCGAACCTATTTTTTTTTATTTTATTGTGTATAATTGATGGTAATTTGGGTTAATGTTGTGGTTAATTTATAATAATTTATGTGCAATATAATAATTGGTCTAAATCAAATGAGATATTAACAACCATTTTACACTATTGTTTTAAGAAAAGGATCTTATATTAATTACTAGAAGTGATTTTCTAATTGTTTTAAACGGATAAGATTAATGATTAAAATTAATGCATTGTGTTAATAGTTGGAAGGAATAATTGAAATTTCTTAAATTTAAATTATTATTAAAGTAATATTTAAATTAAGTGATATTGTTTGCTTTAAGTTTGAAATATTGATAGTAAATGAGGAAAGGAAATTTGTGTAGAATTTAAATTAAATTGAAATAACCTTCAAGGAAGAACTGAAGGCCCAGAGAAAAAAAAAAGTGCTGTGATTTACTTTTTAATGTGAGAACTAATTTTGAAATTGAAATATTTTATTGAGATTAAATTTAGGAATTTATGTGTATTTCATGCAAATTTTTGCTAGGTGGATATTTTTATGTAGTGATTGGCATCAGTGTTTTATTCAAATTGCAACGTATCAGTATTATTGTGTAAATTGTATTTTATTATTTAATGGTATAAATTTAAAATCTGTATTGCATAATAGTCAAATTGAGATTATTGTTACTTTGTTATTGGAAGCAAATTGTGGGGTATCATTGTTTAAGGAAATTTATTATTGTATTATTACTTATTTGAAATATGTTATATAGTATAATATGTGGAGGTAACTTATGAGGGTAGGATTTGAGGAAGTATTAATTTGATATTGTGATTAAGTATTGTTGTAGGGTGGTAATAATTATCTGTAGAAGGTATGGCTTTCTTACTAAAATTAAAAAGGGTGGATCTTCAGGCGATATGTGGAGAGTTAGGAATTGAGGTCTCGGAAGATGATACCAGGTTTAAGCTTAAGAAAAAGATAGTGGAGAGCGACGAATATGAAGAGGGAGCCGTTATGGAATTATCTAGCACTATTGTTACGGAACGCTTAGAACAAGAAGCGTTAGTAGTAGAACGGGAAAAGTTAGAAAGGGAGGAAAAGTTACAACGAGAAAAGTTAGAAAGGGAGTTAGAACGAGAAAAGTTAGAAAGGAAGGAAAAGTTACAACGAGAAAAGTTAGAAAGGGAGGAAAAGTTACAACGAGAAACTTTAGAAAGGGAGGAAAAGTTACAACGAGAAAAGTTAGATAGAGAAGAAAGGGCTGAAAAATTGAGATTGGAACATGAGTTAGAGTTGGAAAGGATAAAGATTCAAAGTTCGGCTAATAACGCTAATGGGACTAGAGAATCTAATCATGAGAGTAGCCTAGAGAAATTGATTAAAAGTGTTAAAACTTTGTCTATCAAAGTTCCAGAAGGGACTGAGGGATGGAATCTGTTTTTTAGCAGTTTAGAACGAGCATTCCAAACAAAAAATGTACCGGAAACCCAGCAGACCGAAATTTTACTAAATATGCTAGGGGATAAGGCCGATAATTTGCTAATATACACGACTAGAGAACAAATTGAGAGTTATGAGAAGTTAAAGGAATTAGTTCTAAGGGAACACGAGCCGACAACGAAGGCGTGTTTGGAAAATTTCAAGAAGGCTAGAAGGAATCAAAATGAAACTCATGTATTATTTGTGTCACGTTTAATAGCAACGTGGGAAAATTATTGTAAGATTAGAGGTGCAGATACGTATGAGAAGGTTAATCAGTTAATTGTCACGGATAAGTTGTTAAATACCCTAGATGAGGAAACCGCGACGCATATTGGATTAACTCAGCACAGTAATTGGTTAGAAGTTTCGAAAATTGCTAAGGAATGTGATAATTTCTTTGATGCTAAACAAAAATCTTATGCGGTAACTTATAAGGGCTATAAATGTAAAGAAAGGTATGTTAATAATGAAGATTCTAGAAGGGCAAAAGATGAGGGTTTTAGTGGTAATTGGAGACAAAATGGGAATAATGAGGTTAGTCCATTTTTGGGTAGAAAACCGGAATATAAGAAACCTAATGATACGATGCCTATCTGTTTCAAGTGTAATTTACGAGGACATGTTCAGCGATTTTGTACAAAAGGAAATAATGAGGGAAGTAATCAAATTAATAACCGACAAGAACCAAGGGCTAGTATCAATAATGTCTCAGTGCGAGGAATTAAAGAATTACCAAGGGGAGCGAGTATGGCAAGAATCGGAGCAAGAGGGAATTGGAGAGCTAAAGTTATTGGAGAGAAGTTAAATAATCTCGAGAAAGTGGAAGTTAGTGTAAATGGGAAGATAACAAAAGGATTGGTGGATTCTGGTTGCCAAATTAGCGTCGTTCATAAAGATTTAGTACCAGCAGAGAAATTAAGAGGGGCTGGTAGCATCTATTTACAAGGGATATTTGGTAAGGCAGTCAAATCGTCGTTAATTCAATTACCTTTAGCTATTCCAAAACGCGGAGAAACTAATGTAATTCATCAGGATGTACTTTGCGCGATAATTGATAATAGTAAGGAACAGGTAATTTTACATCCTGACGTGTCTAATGAATTGTCAGGGTTAAATAACGAGAAATCATTAAGAGAATCGGTAGAAAGGGAATGTAAGGAAGATAGTAGGAATAAAGTGAATAAAGGGGAAAGGATTAGAAATGGTAATAATAATCGTTATGTCGTAGACGCGAGATCGGAAAATTTACAAAGTCAGGAGAAGGAAAAAGCCGAGGTAGAGAAAAGTAAGATTAATCAAGTTACGGAAAGTAGTCTAAATGTATTTCAGGAATCCCAAATGAATTGTAAAGATTTAGAGAAAGCTTGGGAATTAGCTGAAAATGATAAAGGGTCTTACTATCTTGTTAATGGGTTATTATATCATAAAGAGAAATTGGTAGATGAAACGGTAGCTCAATTAGTATTACCTAAAATTAGAAGGGAGGAAATTCTAAAACTAGCGCATACCTCCTTATATGGAGAACATCAGACGGTTAAGAAAATGTTAGAAAGAATCAAGCATTCATTTTATTGGGAAAATATGGCGAAGGAAGCTAAAATATATTGCGAATCATGTGTAGAATGTCGATTAACGAGGGAAATGAATGTGAGTAATAAGGAGAAAGAGGAAATATGTCGACCTGCAGTTATAGTTGAGTTAGGGGACGGAAGTAAGAAACTGGTGTATCAAGATGAAATGAGAGCATTTATGGCTAAAAATAAAGTAGTCGATATTGTCTTGGATAGTGACGGCGAGTTTGAAGACTGTAGGAAAGATCTGTTGTTAGACCGAGAACAACCGGAAAATAAAGACAGGAAGGGATTTGAGATAAAAGGGTTAACAAATATTCAAGTTGGGGACATAAAATCAATCTTAAGGAAAAATAAGGAATTATTTATGGGTCCTATCGAACTGGTAGAAATGGAGAAAAATAGGATTGGTCGTAAACCGGAGAGGGGTAAGATAAGGCATAAATTGTACAATGTCTTTATTACGTACAAAGAGGACTTGGACAGGCAAGTGCCTGATTGGTTAGAGGAAGATTTAATTGGGACATCAGAGGCAGAAGTTAGCCATTCAAGCGGGTGCATTGCGGAAAGGGATGTACCAATTAAGTTAACGAGGAAGCACTGGAAGGAAAAAGTTCCGCCTCCAGCAATCTCAGCCTAAGGACTGACATTGAAATGACTTAATACTAGTGTAACTTTATTTTTTTTGTGTATTTATAAATGTATTTGCATCTTGTGTTTATAACAGTGTATTGGCATATTGTGTATTTTTTTCTGTAGTTATCACATTCGTATATGGTTCATTAGAGATGTCAGTAGTTAAATTTTCAGACACCTTGAAATATTTATGTAATTGTAGTAATGAAGAAACCTATCAAGGAACTGTTGAACTCTTCTCAGACATTACATAGTTTGAGGAAAATTAGCCCCTAAAAGGCATATTTTCCGCTAAGGTGGGGGGTGTCAGGTTCTTCTCACAGGTGCAAGAGTTGAAAGCTATTCTTAAGGGATTAGCATATTGTATGTATTGTATATGTATCTATTGTGTACCGTTAAAGGCGTCCTTTAGAAAATCTTAATCCGAAGGGTGGCGACTTGGACAGAATGAAAGAAGTATTTCCATTGCAATGTGGTCTTTCAGAGATAAGAAAACTATTGCACTCTTTTATTTAGGAAGACAGATCCGTCAAGAGGGAGGAAGGGTTGTCAAGGACCCTTGGAAACAGAGGAGAAACCCCGTAGAAAGGAGAGTGCTCTGCAGTTTACGAGAGAGAGAAAGGGAGTTCTAACGTAGGAAGCGAAGGTGTAAGGTCGTTCAGAGTTGGAGCTCTGAGACCGGTGTTGAGTTCGGACGTAGCAGCGAAGTGTGAAGGTTGCTCGGGGAATGAGCGCTGAGAGCGGGTGTGAGATGAATAGAAATCTCAGTGTGGAATAAATGAACGTAGTCTAACGGTACACGTAAAGCGTTTCTATAATTATTTTGATTTAATATTAAACCGGATACTTTACCTCCGAGTTTAAGTGTAAATATTGTTAATAAAGTGTTTGTTTAAGTGTAATAGAAAGAGTTAGGTTTTTCTTGAATATACATCACGTATTGTGTCCGATATCACGTATTCATATCGGTGGTGGCAGCATATCAAAAGACCGGATTATATTTCGAAGTTGTGTGGACGGAGAAGTGGAATCCGACAGTATATATGTGTCATTATTACATTTATACGTTATTATATCCTTACTCTGTTAGTTACATAATAATAGTTTAATATTCTGCAAAATGTATTATGTATTTCTATTCAGAAAGTTTTTACTTTACTTACTAGTCAACTATGATAATTTTGGAGAGAAAAACAAACAGTGTTTTTTTCGCTCATTTTGGCTAAAGGTACAGAAGAAAGTAATTATCATGTATCTGGTCACATTACATAAACTACGGCACATAAAAGTAGAATTATTTATTTCTCTTAGTTTATTTGCTGCTTCTGTATTCCTACATAAATATATTGAGAAATTTACTTGTCGTACACATTATATTAGTGAAAGCATGAATGATTTTATATAGCTGTCACAAATATTTTTAATATAAAGTGCACCGTACTTTTAGGACTAAAATTCTGGAAGGGAGAAGTGCGCATTATATATGCATGAATATTATAGTATATATGTATTTCATTTTTTACTAATTGAAATCAACCTAATATTTTGAAACTCACTCTAACTAAAATTAATCCTCTATTTTTCTTTATTAGCTTTTGTTGAATCAACAAAATCATCAATTCTCCAGCTATCTAAGAACAGCTATAAAACAATAGGTTAACTTTATAAGCGGGCGCAAAAACAATATTCGCGATTATTTTTTTAGGTGTATTGTTAACCCCAGACTTACATCTCAGTATGATCTACAACGGATAATGTATCCTTCATTATTTCGTTTTCATTCATGTTAAATGATAAAAAGACATCACAATAGGAATTTGAATAATTCATTACTGTTTTTTTTTTCCTTTTCCATTTTGATGAAATTCAGGATAGAAGCTTTTTTACGCTATGATGAGAAATGGTAGAAAAGCAACTGCAGGTTTAAAATTTATTATTTTCTTAATGAAAAATATATGGTTAAACAATAACTTGTTTATTCAAAATAAAAATCCAGTTTCACTATATCATGAAAAATCACGGGCCTAAAAAAGAAAAGTCTGTGGGAATTTATCTATATCATTAAAATATTTCGTTCACAAATAAAAATACATTTAGAGAAACTTCGAGAAACTCAACATAAACACTTTTTTATCTTGAAATCTACATTTTACTTGATTATAGTTGCTCTGGAAAACAAAAACTACTTCCAAAAATCGCCATTATTGCTTTCTCATTAAACAATAGATACTACTTTAATAAGACTGTGTAGAGATATTATATTTTACCTCTAGATTTAAAAAGGAAGAGTACTCATTCATTTGACTCAAAATGAATGCCGGAATCATGAAGAAAAATGGCCCGCACTTAAATTCAATTCTGAATTTGCCTGCACCGCATATTTTTCCATTTACCAAGCCCTCCATCAACGCCAGCATTTCAACTTGCCTTCATTTATCAACAAAGTTCATTAGTCACTTGAAAATATAAAAGCTAAGCCTAGAAACATATTTTTAAAATGCATGCAATATTCATTATCTTTCTTCCATTTTCATGCTTTTTTTTTTTTGCCTTTTTTTATATTAATACCGAAATTCACTTCATTTTTTTTTAAATGGAACTTTTTACATTTTGGCTCAAACATCCTTTCAGTGTTAACTCCATGAAGCTGTGAATTTAAAACTAAAAAGTGAATTAGATGAACATGTCAATAACACACTTGCAGCATTTGATTTATGTTATGAATGAACGTAATGATACGTTACAAGTAAATACCGATTCTTCGATTCTGTCCAATTTTTTACTTTGCTTAGATAATAATATTGATAAACTATATTTTACTATATACGGTGTACTTGTACTTTAAAATGCAATATTCCATTAACTATAATAAAAATGAAATAAGTGACATTTTTATGAGACAGCTCATAAATTTTAAATACATTAATTTAAAAAATAACTAGCTGACCCGCGCCCGTGATAATAAATAAATAAATAAAACCTCAAGTTTTTATTATTTTATACGAGGGCAATTCGGAAAGAAACCTCCGTTTATGAATTTAAAAAAAACTAATGAAAGGATACGTTTTTTATTACTCACGTTTGAAAGGCACATTCTTCTGCTACTTCTCAGCATAATCGAAGTATTATTTAAAACAATTATCATAGCTGTAAATTAGCTTTGAAATTCCACCGTCGCAGACTTCTACCGCCGGCCTATTCAACAGGGCTGTTCGTTCTATTCTATCCACACCACTATTTTTTTTTAATTTGTAATAAAAGGACATTTCGAAAATTAACTTCCGTCGAGGCGTGGCACTATTATTAGTGGGCGGAGAGCAACCATTGCTAAATCAAGCAATCTGTAATTCCCTAAAATTTCAGCAATGTTGAGTGTCGAACTACCTCGCGTTTCCTCGTTATAACGTCACAAAATGTGCGCTGCTATTGAAAATCCTGCCAAATGCGAGGTACGAGGAGTAATAAGATTTCTTTGGGCGAAAAAAACTGTCAGCAGCGGACATTCATCGTGAACTGTGTGCCATATATGGCCCTAACGTTATGAGTGAAGGTGTAGTGCGTCAATGGGTCAGGTTTTTCAAAGGAGGAAGAACAAGCATCCATGATGAATCAAGGAGTGGGAGGCCGTCTGTAGTGAGTGATAATCTCATCGAACAAATTGAAGACAAAATTCGTCAGATCCGTCGATTCACAATCTCGGAACTTTTCCAAGAATTTCCGAACATTTCTCGGACTGTTTTGTACGAAATTGTCACCGAAAAATTAGGCTATCGGAAGTTCTGTGCTCGATGGGTACCAAAGATTTTCACGGAGACCCACAAAATTATTCGAATGGGCGCTGCCTTAGACTTTCTTTCCCGGTACAACACGGAAGGGGAGAAGTTTTTGAATAGAATAGTAACTGGCGACGAGACTTGGATTGCGTATTTAAATGCTGAAACAAAGCAACAGTCAATGGCATGGGGTCATACCTGTTCTCCAAACCGGCTGAGGAAAGCCCGTCAAACTTTGACATCGAGGAAGATTATGTTAACCGTGTTTTGGGATGCTCATGGTATCTTGCTGGTCGAATTCATGAAACGTGGTAAGACAATAAATTCTGAAGTTTACTGTAACACTTTGAAGAAACTGAAAAGAGCCATCCAGAACAAATGTCGCGGCCTGCTGACATCTGGAATTGTGTTCTTGCACGATAACGCTCGCCCTCACAATGCTCAGAGAACACAAAATCTTTTGCGCCAATTCGAATGGGACGTGTTTAATCATCCCCCCTACAGCCCCGACTTGGCTCCTTCTGATTTTCATCTGTTCAAGGAAATGAAGAAGTGGCTTGGAACACAGCACTTCGCTGACGCTGTGGATCTTCAAACCGCTGTGACAAGTTGGCTGAATTTGCAGACAGCTGAGTTTTATTCAGAAGGGATTGGTAAGTTGGTAAAACGGTATGACAAGTGCTTGAATGTACATGGTGACTATGTTGAAAAATAGAAGACAGCTGTACCTTTGAGATGTAAATAAAAAAATTGTTGAAAGTAGGCGTGTTTTTCATTTATACAACAAAACGAAAATTAGTTTCCGAATTGCTCTCGTAATATTTTACTTGACCCACTATTTTTTAAAACATTTTTGTAGTACATTTATCAGCAAATTATATAGAAAAATATGTTAAAATTCTGTGGATTGAAAGAGTGGTGCGAGTTGAATTTAAAAATAATCGCAGTTGAATAGGCCGGCGGCAGAAGTCTGTGACGATAGAATTTCAAAGCTGATTTACCGTTATGATAATTGTTTTAATTAATACGGCAATTATGTTGAGAAGTAGCTGAAGAACATGTCTTTCATCCGTAAGTAATAAAACATGTTTCCTTTCATTAGTTTTTTTTTAAATTCATAAACGGAGGTTACTTTCCGAATTGCCCTCGTATCTTTAAACCGATTTTGTATAAAATTGTATTTTTTAATGAAAAATTCACGAAAAAATATTGATATTTAGTGATAAAAGCGCTCATTTCCTTGTTTGTTTGATTTTTTACCTAGGGTCGTTTCATAGTTTTAAAATAAAAAGTTCTTTTTGTCCGAACTCTTTGAAATCTTTATTGGTGATAAATAAAATGGTTCTACAGCCCGTGTAAAAATTTCGAGAAAATATATTGTTATCTAGTTAATCTAGTTGTTATCTAGGTATCAGAAATGTTTTCTTCTCGCTTTGTTCTTGATTGTTTGTTTTCTTTAGCAATTTTAATTTAAAAAAATAGTTCTCATTTTCCGAACTCTCTGACATCTCACTTGGTTATAAATATAACTGTATCCAAGCTTAAATTTTTGTAAAAAAAATGCATATTTAGTAGTGAAAACACGAGTTCTTTAAAAAAAAAAAGCTTTAGCTTTCAATTTCAGAACAAAAATAAATTAGAAGGTCTATGCTTTCAATACAGTGGTACGGCTTCATCCGTTTTCAACCCTTTTCAATCTCCCGAGGCTAAACAGGTGAGGGTTGGGTTAATCAATCAGATTTCCCGTTTCTGAGGGTAGAAGCCTTCAAAAAAAACGTTGACGCATGCGCAAAGAGACGATTTTCATGTGGATTTGACAGAATACGCTTTTCGTTTTAAATATATAGATGATATGATGAGTTTAAAACTGAGTCACTAGATAGCGCTGTACTGTATTAACCAGTAAGAATACTCTTACTCTCTTCAAAGCTTCATTTTTTCCCCTCGACATTTAAAAGCTAAACTGAATGACAAGTAAAAATTATGTGACCTTAATGAGCTTTATATGTTTTATTTATTTATTTATTTATTTATTTATTTATTTATTTTATTTTATTTTATTTTATTTTATTTTATTTTTATTTTATTTTGTTATTATTATTTTTTTTTTTTTTTTGCATTCTTATAGTTTCAGATAACGCAGCTTCATCTATTGACAAAAAATCAAACACTTTCTTAAAATTAATATAATTTTTATATTAATATTTGTCTACCCTATATATATAAAATCCTAATGAAACGAATTTGTGAAACGATTTTATGAAACGAATTTATGAAACGATTTTAAGAAACGACTGATTAAACGACTGATTATGTTTCAGGGCTATTTTTAATAAAATATTAAAAGCTTGATGGTGAAATTAATACCAATTGTCCATAAAAATCCGCGGATGTCAAACCTGGTAATAGAATTTTGAAATTGGAATTAGTTTTCGAGATATTAATTTTTTTCTAATTTTAATGACATTTCTGTAATGATGGCAACTAATTACTTAGTTTTTTTGTAACAAAAAAGGGGGGAAAAATCAAAAAGGATCCCGATAGGGATTATTGATTTCTTTTTATTAGTCATTTTCAAATTGAAATTGAATTTATCTTTTATTTCAATTGATAATGAAATATGATTGACACAAGATTGTGATTAAATTATGTTTTTCCGGAAAATTTGAAAAAAAAATCACATTTCTATCGTCAGGATTCAATCGTCTGTCAGCATTTAATTTAATTTATAAACTGAAAATATTTTGAATAAATTCGTCCAAATGACGTCATTTATGTAAATACGTCATTTATGTTTATACAATTTGTTTAATATAAAGAAGCCATTTACCTATTTTTATGTACAAAAAGAGGTACATTGAAAGACAATTATAAATAAATTGTATATATACATATAAATACATGTATAAACAAGCATAAAATTTCGGTGCTTTTCCAGTATATGGGGCCTTGACGAAACAGAGAAAATAGCCTTGGCGGAAAAGAAAATTTGGCAACATACTTTCTGCCAACCTATTCACTTTGTCATTTCGTATACAGAAGCATTTTTCAATATTTATACAATTTGTTTAGCGTAAAATGTCATTTATCCTATTTTATATATAATCAGAAGTAATTTGTATAGAAAAAACAATAATAATATACGTATAATTAAAATACGCATATAAACAAAAAAAATCGTCGAATTTGTTTCCATGGCTGTTTATGTCATTTGGCACCAAATCTCACTTTCTGATGCCCGAATTGCGCCAAGCTTTTTAAAAAAGCGTCAAGACCCCTATAATAGAAAAGAACCAACAGTTCATTGGGTTTGCTATCATAACTTTTGGCAACAAATATATGAATATTAACGAATCTATCCCTTTTTGAAACTCGAATTATGACAAACCTAAAAGCAAAGGATCCTATACTGGAAAAGTACCCGATTTTCTTATGGACAATATTCAAGTGACATAACATGGTGTAAAATTATCGCGGATAGCAAATTTGTTTAAATATCTCATCAATTGATGCCTAATAAATGCAGGCATGCATGCACAAAATATTTAATTAATTTTGTATGATAAATAATTATTAGAAATTTCGTATATACATATTAATTAAAATAAATAATTTACATATTTAAAATAACATGAAAATATGCATGATGGTGCACTAAAATAGAGAGAAAATTAAAACCTGTTACTGAAAATGTCTATAACATAGTACTTTTCAATACCGTGGTTCTTAATGTTATTCACAAGCAGATGGAATTTTTCTCATCCTTAAACGCAAAGGAAGAATAGAATACAGATCGTTGTTATAAAAGTCCGAAAGGTAGCCACAATTTAAACCTAACCATTTTATACAAGCTGGTTTTCAAGGTGTGTAATTGATTTTACTTATCAATCCCTAAAACAGTCGCCAGTTGTCGCAACAGCTGTGTATGAGGCAATGATAATAAAAAAAATGCCCCATTAAAACGTTAAAAGCATGGCAACCCAATTACAGATTTACCAATATTTTTAAAACGAAGCACGCTGTCATGCTTTTAGAGGCCTCGAAGTCTGAGCGGGGGTTGGCAAGCGTAGCTCGCAGGGCGTAGGCCCCCTAGTATTAATATAAATAGTATATAATTTTTATGATCTATATTGTACTAGTACCACTAATATAAATTTATTAAAATGAATTTACTATGGAATTTAGGAGTTCCAGTACTGAGACACTCCGTAGTTTCTTTAAAAAAAAAACAGTTGATACTTTTTTGTTGTCTACAAACGATTTTAGTAAATCAAATAAAGTAACAATTAATAAGGTACAAGTAATTTTTAAATAAAATTACTCGTACTTTAAAACCTAAAAACAATGAGGTACAAGTAACTTATAAAAAAATATAAAACCAAGTTCAAAGTTCATTGTTCTTTCAATTATCAATATTTGTGTTTTTGTGGAAATCCTTTTTTCTTTTTCTTTCTTTTCACACGGGTCGGGATAACCCTTCGAAAGTGTTCGAATTTTTGTGAATAGATGAAGTTGTGTGTGCCCACCGGAGCCCGGCTCCGATACTTTTTTGCTTTTAGCAAATATTTAAATATTGGTCAGAATTCACCGGAGCATATAAATATTCTCCGATACTTCTCTGCTTTTAGTAAATATTTAAATATTGGTCAGAATTCACCGGAGCATATAAATATTCTCCGATACTTCTCTGCTTTTAGTAAATATTTAAATATTGGTCAGAATTCACCGGAGCATATAAATATTCTCAGATACTTCTCTGCTTTTAGTAAATATTTAAATATTGGTCAGAATTCACCGGAGCATATAAATATTATCTATATATTTAAAACGCTAAGCGATTTCTTTCGACAATCCGTGAGAACAAACTACTGAATCAAATTACATCAATCTTTTTTTAAATGAAAGCTATTTGAACACAGATTTGTCATCGTGCATTTGTTTGTTCGAAAATTTAATTAATTAACCGTAATTTTCAATTAAACTTTTACGTCTGCTAATGACGTCATAATCGGATAACGCCTACTGTTCCGAAGCACAGAGTTTATTTTCTAAACTCTGTGGTTGAATAAAAGATAAATAATAAATATTAAAAGCACGCGGTTTTAAGGCCGAATTTGTTAATTTGCAAGTTAAATTTCGGTAAAAATATTTATCCGCGTGTTTTATAAGCGAATAAAAATTCATATTTATTGTGACGTCACGGGAATATTGTCCATTGGGTTTATTTTATCATTATGCATTATAACTTTGTTGATGCCATTTTTTCATTACAATTAAATACAAAATATATTTATATTTGTGTGCATGGCGTTTAAGCATTAATGTAAGGTATATGAAGTACGTGTGAAAAGTTTGCGTCGGTGCAAATGACGTTATGCTTAGCTTGAAGTGCATTTTAACATTGATAAAACTAAAGAGAAAAATGTATTATGATTGTGTTAACATGACATAATTTTACTGATTTTTGCATTCATAATTATAAAGATTAGAATTGGAGCCGTCATTGATTTCTTCATCTTGATTGCATGCCTTGATTACATGTTACCAATTGCTCTTTTTTTAAATTATAGAATAGAAGATTTCCTTTTTTAATAAAAAAAATCACAAAAGTAAAGGATTTCAGGAAATTTAAAGTTATTAAAAATAGTGTTATGGTAGAAAAAAATATTGAAATAATAATTGTATCTTTAGCTAGAATAAACAATGTAAGACTAATATTTCATAGGAATTATTTTGGTAGATTTATTATAAGTTCATTTAACAGTTCCTTATTAGCGCAAAGTCCTATTTCTTTCACTGTGAATTTCTCTTTTGATGTCAAAAAATGTTTTTCCACTTTTGGACGCCAGCCAAAATACAGTGGCAATTTTTAGAAATGTACAACAGTTGTGACAACAAAGGCGCTATCGCTTTAGCTTTCATCGCGCTTACATCACTTCGAAATACTACAAATTTCTATTTTTTACTACATTTTACAATTTCAATTCTTACATCATCAATTAGAAAAAAAATTAGCTTTCGATTGAAATTTATTTGAAAACTGCCGATTAATTTAACGACTTTTTAAATAATTTTCAAGCATGAAAATTTTTTCAATTCTATCTTATCAATGACCACCAGTTTACTTCAATAATGTAAAATAGCCCCTGGGAAAGTTGCCACAATTGAAAATAGATTTCCCTAACCATCATAAAAAGTGAATAATAATAATAATAATAATAATAAGTGATATCATAAGATCAGATTATCCATAAGATAGAACATTTTGGCGCTAAACAAAAATCTGTCAGGAAAAAAAAAAGTCTTTTCAGTTTATGTTGAACATAAAATTGATATGTTGAATTCGTTGATGAATATGTTCCATAAGATATCAGGATATGCTAGGAATTGCATTTTTTTATTTTTTTACATTTGCCAACTGTAAAAGAGGAAAAATATCCCCGACTGTGATGGAAAAGGGATAATCATCCTGATTATGTCAAGGAACCGAAGAAACCATACAAATAAATTACACTTGAAAACATTAAAAATCTCCCTCATCTGCAGATAGATTTATTACTGTAAAAAACTTCTTAATATTTGCATAAAAATTGACTAGCTTAAAACAATGACAGCGTTTTAGAAGATATGGATTTGAAACGAACAATGATTAAAGAGGACATTTTAAAACTTTTAATTTAATCATTTTAAAACTTTTTTAACGTCGAATTTCTACGGTGCTTTTGGGCAGATGCAATGCACATGCGCATAGGAGCTCATTCGGTTGCATTATCACAGGGAGGGGGGATGCGTGCTTTATTTACTATATTCTGTTATTTACTGAATATGATATGAACCTAGGAATATACTATTTGTATATACTTCATAGGTCCATGAATTTTTTTTCTTGCAGTGGGGAATATGGTGGTAATGTCAAACTGATTTGCATTACACAGTTATTTACGGATTGTTTGTTTGGAGTTTGCATCGGAAATAGTACTGTATTTGACTGGGGAAAAAATTTAAATAAAATAATTGAAAGACTGTTTTATACGCACCCCTTCATAAATAATAAAGAAGCTTATTTTACTGATATTGTTATAGTATTTTTTTGCGTCAAGTTTTGGCGGGTTCCATCTATACTCCGTTCGCTGAAACGAGATAACGAAAGTAAACAAATGCGCGTGCGGATTGGCGATGCTTAAACCTGGCGCTGTGCCAAAAGCGCCAAACAGATTTCTTGAAGTGTTGAGCTTCTGCTTTTTTCCCAAACGTCTGTTTGTTGCTTGTCTTTCACTTTTAAAATTGACGATTTTTTTCGATTGATTTGGTATTTTGTATACACAAATGGAGTGTGAAAATTCTTCTTTGAGCCCGCCTAAGAAGAGAGTAAAAAGAAAAGCTTTGAGTAAGGTGGAGAAAGATATGATTTTAAATGTATATAAAACGAACTTGAATCGAATCCTAAACTTCCGATTTCTCATATAGGAGATAATGCTGCTCGTATAACAGGCGTAGGTAAAGCTTCCGTTTTTTGAGTGTTAAGAGAGTATAAAAAATGTGGTGTGTTAAACTCGCCGAAGAAAATAAAATTACGTAAACGTGTTTTAGAAAATATAGATGATTTTGATAGGAATGCTATTAGGAGAAAAATCCACGAGTTCTTTTTCAGGAATGAATTGCCCACTATAAATAAAGTTTTGGAAGTTGTAAATGATGACCCTGATTTGCCAACCTTTAAAAGGACAACATTTTATCATCTCCTGAAAGAATTAAACTTTAGATATTCACGGAGAGGACGAGACAGTACTCTCATTGATAAAAACGAAATAATTGTGTGGCGAAGAAAATATTTACGGCAAATCAAATCTTTCAGAGAAGGGCGCAAAATATATTATATGGATGAAACTTGTTTGAATGCAGGCCATACAGTTAGTAAAGTTTGGAAAGATACATCAGTAAAATCATCAAAACAAGCATTTTTATCTGGTCTTTCTTCAGGATTAAAATCTCCTTCCGGAAAAGGAAAACGGATGATAATTACCCATATTGGTAGCGATTCTGGTTTCGTGGATGGAGGGCTTGACTTATTCGAATCAAATAAAAATAAAGATTATCACGAAGACATGAATTCAGAACGTTTTGAAAAGTGGTTTGGTGATATCTTATTTCGACTGGAAGATAACTGTGTGATAGTAATGGACAATGCTCCTTATCATTCCCGAAAATCAGAAAAAATACTGAATACTTCGTGGAGAAAACAACAGATTGTTGATTGGCTTTTAACAAAAAAATATCCCTTTTGAGGACGGAATGTTAAAAGCGGAACTGTTGCAGTTAGTGAAGCAAAATAAAAATAAATATGACAAGTACGCTGTCGATGAAATGGCAAAAGCACAAAATAAAACTGTCTTACGATTACCCCCCTATCATTGCGAGCTTAATCCTATTGAACTGATTTGGGCACAAATAAAGAACTTCGTTGCGAAAGAAAACAAAACATTCAAAATGAGCCTCATGTAAAAGATACATTCTCTCAAAGTATCAGCAAAATTGGCACTGAAGAATGGAAAAGATGCATTCAACATGTAACAAATACAGTGGAACAACAAATGTGGGATTTAGATAATGCTATAGATAATATAGTACATTCCATGGTAATCAATCTAGATTCTAATAGTTCCGATACTTCACCTTCATCTTCTGAATGATTTATGAGGTAAGTGGGCTTCAATAATGTAAGATATAAATAGTTTTGTACTATTTTTTATTTAACAAAATTAACTCCTGATGATGGTTTATAACAATGTTGAATTCAGACGGTTTGCCCCGGGAGGAAATTCCGTTCGGGTCATTAAAATGTCCCCTCCCGGAATATTTCAGATTTTATACTTTTAATGGTCAAAAAGTATAATCCCCCCCCCCCCCAAATATATAATGTCTCGCCTGGAGGCACAGAAATCCCACCAGGAAAAAATATCTCTGAATTCAACGCTGTTCAAAATAAATAGAGAATAATTTATATTTTGACATCTTAAACTTTTACAATTTTGTTTAAAATCTCGATGTAAGTCAGTTAGCAACTTGTGTTGTTTTCATATACTTATCAAAATAAATGTTTAAAAAATTAACAAATCGAAATAAAAAATAAAATTCGCCAACCTAGGGATTTGTGCCAAATGTGTGGCTCCTTGACGATTTTTCTGCAACCCGTTTGTTTACTTTCGTTATCTCGTTTCCCTGAACAGACTATAGTCTTTTTTTAATTTTCATTCATTTTTTCATAAAAATGCATAGCTGCAAACTACATATATATATATATATATATATATATATTGTGTGTGTGTGTGTGTGTGTGTGTGTGTTAACACTATTTCCGAATCAGAATCCTTACTTTATTTCATCGCAGAATTCTGCGATTAATTAACATTAAAATTAGGCAAAGATTTCTATTCGGAGTGATAACTAAAAATTGGAATAACTGACAGCTAAGTAAATGCAGATAGATATATTTAAAATTTTTATTTTGCTAAAGAAAAAAATTGCTTTAAATTTTGCAAATACATAGGTCCAATGTATGAAATATAAATATGGCAGATTGGAGCGACGGTGGAATGGGGGGGGGGGGCACGCTACGGTTATTAGTACAGCAGAATATTAGGGCTCCGGTACTTTTTTTGTTAGACATAAAGCCATGACTATAATAATGTAAAAAAAAAAAAAACTAAATAAATAAATAAATAAAAATAAAAGAAAGAAAGAAAGAAAACATATAAAGCTTCATTAAGGTCACATAGTTTTTACTTGTCATTCTGTATAGCTTTTTAAGTGTCAAGGGGAAAACTAGTCGGATGTGCCAATCCCAAAACTTTCTTCTATTTTACACAGATTTTGCATATACTATAAACGAATCAACACCAATTTATATCAATGTCTAATTGAATCTAAGGTTTCATTAAATTCCGTACAATAGTTCTTGAGATATGACTATCGCTAAAATCGTATAAATTCTGAAAAATGCAGCATAGCATAGCCACCTGTTGGGAGATTTACACCAAAACCTAATCAACAACGAATTATGTCAAGGTCTAACAGAATCTGAAGTTTGATGAAAATCCGTGCATTAGTTCTTGAGATATAGTTATCGTGATAATACTGAAAAAAGTAGCATAGCAGCGCCACCTTTTGGGCTATTTATACCAAAACGTAACCAGCATCTATTTATGTCAAGTTCAGTTCTAACAAAATCTGAAGTTTTATGAAATGCCGTGCATTAGTTCTTGAGATATAGCTATCGTGATAATAATGAAAAAAGTGGGATGGCAGCGTCACCTGTTGGGCTATTTACGCCAAAACGTAATCAGCATCTATTTATGTCAATGTCTAATAGAATCTGAAGTTTAATGAAATTCGGTGTCTTAGTTCTTGAGGTACAGCTATCGTGAAAATTATGAAAAAAGTAGCATAACAGCGCCACCTGTTGGGATATCTACACCAAAACGTAATCAGCGTTTATTTATATCAAACTGAATCTGAAGTTTGACAAAAACTGGTGCATTAGCTCTTGAAATAGAGCTATTGTGGAAATCACGAAAAATGCAGCATAGTTGCAGCATCTGTTGGGCGATTTACACCAAAAACTATTCAGCATGAATTTATATCAGGAACTAACTTAATCTAAAGTTTTATTAAAACCTGTTCATTAGTTCTTTAGAACTCTTCGCCCACAAAATTTTTTTCTTATACCGACAGACGGTCAGACAGACAGACAGCGTCACAGACTCAAAGACAGACATTTTTAAAAAACAGTCAAATCGTGTTCAGGACCTTCTAAAACGTATAAATTCATCGAAAACCGGATGTCGAAAATTTTCATGAATCCAATACTTTCTTCTTGTAAAGATAGAAGAAAGTGCTGAACTAGGCGGTCAATATTTCGAAACGAATGTAGTTGAAATAATTCTATACGATGTCACTGATCGAAATACTATGCATTTCCAGCATTTTTTGGGATTTTGTATTTCGCATAAAGGAAGATAACACTGTTGTAAATTTCGTTAAACTATCACCATTATTGTTAAACGTTTGCATATATATCAGAGTTCTGCTTGAAGTAGATAAACTTTATTTTTTGTTTGAATAAATGGACAGTGACCCTGGTTTTCTATGCAAAAATTGTTATTTATAAGTGTGCTTTGACATCTCTTAACTTTTGTTTCGTTTTTTTTTAAACAATCTGTATGTCACAAATATTTTATTTTATTTTTTATAAAGAAAAATAGTAATTCCAATAAAATATTGGTGATCCTATGACTGCACATTTAATGACAACACACACTGTGCCATCTTATAACTGCACAATAATACTATTTTTGTGTGGTAATTCCAATTTTTTCGATTATGCCATGTTGCTGTTTTTATTTTTCTTCTCAGAATAAACCTTAACTTTTTTTGGTTGGTAGAAGAAAAGGTCTGTACGGACCGAAATTTCGGTACTCGGGCCCGACCTGGACCAGTTCGTAATAAAAGCTAAAAATTCAAGCCGAAAGCTTTATTGACCGTGCTCGGCTGTTATAAAAGCTAAAATATCGACCCGGTGCCGGTACGGCCCGTTTATTTATTGCGTAGCTTACGAATCCATCCAGACCCAATTTCCGAAAAACATGCCAATAATTCTTAACCAACATTAAAGTTATTTCAAAAGAATATTGCATACATTTTTAAGTAAAAATTTTAAGGTACAGCAGATTATATGTCCACAATTTATGGAATACGGAATAACAATACTAATAATCATGGAGACAATTAAATGAACACTCATTGAAAAATTTGTGCAGTTTAAAATATAAAAAAAAAATTATGGTTAAAAAAATCATAATTTTAAGATTCTATAAAGAAAAAAATAAGTATATTGTTATGAATTTTGTATATATCTGTAAATATTCCATTTGTTTAAATTTATTTTATTTTATTATTGTGAAAATTGCAGTATTATTAATGTATTTCCTATTGAGCATCATGTAACTCAATGCTAAAGGCCTCAGGTGGTTTGCAAGGAAAACAACCTTACAGCATCGGTTTTTATAATCGAGTTCTATTGGAAAATCGCCAAGGAATGGGTTTTTCGCCAAGTTGGCGATGGTTTTGGCGACTTATTTTTGTCGCCAAATTTGGCGATATATCGCCAAATGTCGCCAAGTTGGCGACGGATTTGGCGACTTTTTGTGCAACCACACCCCCCTTATACCTATACATTGGGATCCTTTCTTGCTTGGGTTCTCTTTCGAAAGTTAAAGCACTTTCTGGTAATTTCTAGCATCTGAAGGCTCTGGAATAATCTGGAAAGATCTCTGAAACCTATATAAGGACCTCCATCAGTTCAGTTCAGTTAGTTGTCTGTCAACTGCGATTGAATTCATACGAGAGGCTTTGCATTGAGAACTGTGTTTCTCGGATCGATTTTGTCGTTGATACGTCGTATTGAACGCATTGTTTCTGTGTGAAATTTTGCTGCGCTTCTATTGGATTTGAAGATTACTGAATATCTTGTAATTTTCAGAAGATATTTGTGATCGTATTGCACTGTTTATAGTGAATAAAGCCTTTTTATTGTTCTTATATAATGGCATCAGTCCTTTCGAACCCCGAGCTCACAACATTTGGTGTCAGAAGTGGGATTGAATGCCGATTACCAGAGCAATGGAGGCGCAACTGACTAAATTATTGGAGAAATTAGGAGAGATAGATGAGAAAATGACTGCGAACCAGGCTGAAATGAAGAAGGAAATGTCAGCGATGGATGAGAAAATGACTGCAAACCAGGCTGAAATGAAGGAAATGTCGGAAGAAATGATGAAGGAAATGTCGGAAGAAATGATGAAGGAAATGTCGGAAGAAATGAAGAAGGAAATGTCAGCGATAGATGAGAAAATGACCGCAAACCAGGCTGAAATGAAAGAGATGTCGGAAGAAATGAAGAAGGATATGTCAACCAACCTTGGTGAGTTGAAAGAATTAATAGATAATAAAATAACATCTTTAAATGAAAGAATTGACAGCGTGGAAAACAAATTTGAAGGAAGATTTCTGGAAATAGAGGAAAAAGTTCAAAAGACAGCCAATACCGTAGAAGAAAGGATAGAGAGTATAGAAAAGGAGTTGGAAAATGTGAAGAAACAAAAGATAACTGCCGAAAACTATCCCGAAGATGTCAAGTATCAAGCTATGCTTCCCCGGGCCTCTATTAAACTCTCGACCTATGACGGAAAATCCTCATGGCCAGTTTTTAAGACACAATTTGGGATCGTAGCGGACGCCAATGGATGGGATTCCCAGACAAAGGCTTGCCAGTTAGCTGCTTCTCTACTAGCTGATGCTGCCGACGTCCTACAGACTTTGCCTGCAAATGAACCGCTGGATTTTGAAACGCTCGTCAGTGCCTTAGAATTACGCTTTGGCGAGAAATGCATGAAGGAATATAGCAGACTCCAGCTCAAATCTCGACAGCAGAAATCCACTGAATACCTGCAAGAGCTTGCTACGGATGTCGAGAGACTTTCACATCTTGCTTATCCTGACTGTCCGACTGAAATTAGAGAAAGCTTGGCTCTGCAGCATTTTATTGATGGTGTGCGTGACTCTGAGATCCAGAAACAACTCCGGATTGCAGATCTCAGTGACTTAAAAGGGGCTTTAGTTTATGCCCTGAAATTCGAGGCAGCCCAGCAAGCTACAAGGAAAGATCGACACTTTGTGCGAGTAGCCAACATGCCTGAGACGTCGGATAGAGCTGTGGAGCATTTACAGCAGCAGGTGAAGGACATGATGAGGCAGATGAACTCCTTGATGGACAACAAAACTGGCAGAAAGATAAAGTGCTGGAAATGCGGTGGAGAAGGCCATATTCAAAGAAACTGCCTAAAACGACCCAGCACAGAAGGTAATAGCTCCCCACGAACGGCGGAGCAGGAAAACTAATTAATGGCCATCTCGCGGGGCGGAGGTTGCCAGATTTCGAGAAACCCCATTATCAAGTGTGTCAAATTTCTGCAAGAAGTTGCGGCGAGAACGGAGTTTTTATAGTCGGGCGTGTGAATGATTTGCCCTGTAATATGATCATCGATACAGGAGCCAATGTGACCATCATTCGGAAAGATCTAGCTCACCGGCTAAAGGAAAAACTCCTCTGGACCCCGCCCCGTGTTATCCTCCAAACCGTGACCGGGGATAAGATCGACATACATGGAAGAATGAAATTGAAAATAAAGTTTGGGAACGCCGCTTACCATCATACAGTCTATGTGGCCGATATTTCAGACCCTTTCATACTCGGACTGGACTTTTTAAAAGAGCAAGGATTTACACTGGATTTTAAGAATAATGAGTTACGCTCTGCTCAAGAAGATGTCACTATTTTCAAACTTGGAAATGAGTCCGGGTCTATTCAACGGATCACAGCCAAGGCAGATGTTATCATCCCTCCTCGGACCGAAATGATGATACCTGGATTAACTGGAAACGAAAGAATTTTCCAGTATGGCTTGACTGGATATCCTGAGAAGAGCCCAAAGGGAGTGCTAATAGCATCAGCGCTGGTAGATCTGTCGAGAGATGTGATACCTGTGAGGATTGCGAACGTAAGTGAAAAGTCTAGAATTATCCAGAAAGGTGAAGTGCTTGCAACCTGTGCTCCAGTCACCTGTGTTTGCAAAGACCCGAGCTTGACGTTATCGGAACCGCCTACAAGTTTAACACCTGTAATTGGACGAAATGAAAATTTATCTCCTGAACAGAGACATGCCGCAGAAAGACTGTTCCAGGAATTTAAGGATGTATTTTCACAAAACGAGAGTGATATAGAGCGCACTTCACTGACACGTCATAGAATTGATACTGCCAACCATCCACCGATTAAACAGCATCCAAGACGCTTGCCGTTCGCAAAACAAGAAGAGGTTTCTAAGCTCTTACGAGAGATGCAGGATAGTGACATCATCGAACCGTCATCAAGTCCGTGGGCCTCTACCATCGTGTTGGTCCGAAAGAAAGATGGCTCCACAAGATTTTGTGTGGATTATCGTAAACTTAACGATATCACGAAGAAGGACTTCTATCCTCTACCAAGAATAGACGACACGCTAGATACTCTTTCAGGACATAAATGGTTTTCCACGCTGGATTTGAAGAGTGGATATTGGCAAGTAGAGATCCATCCTGATGACAAAGAGAAGACCGCATTTACTACTGGACAAGGACTTTGGCAATTTAAAGTTATGCCGTTCGGGCTCTGCAATGCTCCAGCAACGTTCGAGCGCCTCATGGAGACAGTGTTAAAAGGTCTGACTTTTGAAGCTTGTCTCATCTACCTAGATGACGTCATCATTGGTGGCCGTACGTTTGAAGAACATCTAGAGAATATTCGAAAAGTGTTAACGAAACTAAGAGCGGCGAATTTAAAGCTGAACCCTTTGAAATGCAAGTTCTTCCAACGAGAAGTAAACTATTTAGGACACATCATCTCAGCTGAAGGTGTTCGAACAGATCCTGAAAAAGTGTCTGCAGTAAAGCACTGGAAACGTCCGGAAAATGTCCATCAGTTGCGAAGCTTTCTGGGACTATGCACTTATTACAGAAAGTTTGTACAGGGGTTCTCCAACATCGCAAGACCCTTGCATAGGCTCACTGAAAGCAAACAGAAGTTTCTATGGACACAAGAATGCGACAATTCATTCCAGCTGCTGAAAGAAGCTCTCACATCCTCTCCAGTCCTTACCTATCCAGACCCCGACAAACAATTCATTGTGGACACGGATGCCAGTCAGGAAAGTGTCGGCGCTGTACTTTCCCAAGAAATAGATGGCCAAGAACGAGTCGTAGCATACTGGAGCAAATGTTTATCGAAACCAGAGCGGAATTATTACGTCACTCGTAAGGAGTTATTAGCTATACTGAAAGCCATAGAACACTTCCATCACTACCTCTATGGCAGGAAATTTCTCCTTCGTACTGACCACGCATCCCTAACATGGCTGATGAATTTTAAGAACCCAGAGGGCCAAGTAGCCAGATGGATACAACGACTCCAGGAATACGACTTTGACATCAGGCATCGCAAAGGCTCATCGCATGGAAACGCCGATGCCCTATCAAGAAGACCGTGTCCCGAGAGCTGTCGCTATTGTTCCAGAGCAGAGAGCAAGTATAATCCCGAATATGTCATACGCCAGACGAAGACTTCACTATTGACGCCACCAGATCCCTGGAGTTATGAGAAGATTCGAGAAGATCAAATGGCAGACTCTGAGATCAAACCAATCTTGGAGTTATTAGAATATTCTAGCACGAAGCCCAGTTGGAAAGACATCTCGACTTACAGTCCTACGACGAAGCAATATTGGGCTCTTTGGAACTCTCTCCACGTCAGGAATGGTGTCCTGTTCCGAAAATTCGAATCGGAAGATGGGAAGACATCTCGGTGGCAGTTGGTACTTCCTCGATCCCGAATCCCAGAGGTCCTCAAGGAATTACATGGCAGTCCCACTGGTGGCCCTTTTGGAGTCATGAAAACATTACACAGAGTCCGAGAGCGCTTCTTCTGGGGAAAAGCGAGAGCTGACGTCGAACGATGGTGCAAATCTTGCGATGCATGTGCAGCTCGGAAAGGACCAAAGAAACGTAGGCGAGGAAGACTACATCTCTACAATGTAGGAGCACCTTTCGAACGCATCGCCCTTGACATCCTAGGTCCTCTGCCAAGAAGTGCTGATGGCAACAAATACCTCCTTGTTGTCATGGACTATTTCACGAAATGGCCTGAAGTTTATGCCATCCCTGATCAAGAAGCTTCTACGGTTGCGGATGCCTTGGTACACCAGTGGATATCAAGGAATGGAGTCCCTCTTCAAATGCATTCGGACCAGGGGAGAAATTTCATCTCTGCTGTGATTGAGGGTCTCTGTCAACTTCTCGGAATGGACAAAACTAGGACGACGCCTTTACATCCACAGTCGGATGGCATGGTTGAGAGGTTTAATCGTACCATCCTCAACAACCTCTCACTGCTAGTTTCAAGAAACCAACAAGACTGGGACCAAAAACTTCCCTTGTTTCTCCTCGCCTATCGCAGCGCCGTCCATGAAACGACCGGCTATTCCCCGTCTCAGATGCTTTTCGGTCGTGATCTTCGTCTACCTTGTGATCTGCTTTTTGGTCGCCCTCCAGATGCGCCTTTATCGCCAGTGGGATACGTGCAGAATCTCCAGGCACGATTTGAAGACGTCCACAACTTGGCTCGAGAGCGGATCAATATACAGACGGAGAAGCTGAAGACAAGGTACGACACGAAAGCCACAGGACATCAATTCAAAGAAGGTGACAAGGTTTGGTTTTATAATCCGACTCAACACAAAGGACTTTCTCCCAAATTGCAATCACACTGGGACGGTCCTTATACAGTCCTAAACAGACTGAACGATGCGTAATTCGGATCCGAAAGTCACCAAGTTCGAAGCCTAGAGTCGTTCATTACGACAGGCTGGCTCCATACTATGGCCATAGTACTTAGTTCATTGATTGTAAATAGTGTAATGTAAATAATGTAAATTAGTATGACCATGGTCTTGTATATAAATTAATGTAATTATTTATTTTGCTTAGCATTATCATTATTATTGTTATTATTATTTAAATACTTGTATGTAATAATGTCTATGCTTTAATTTTATTTTATTTTTAAATAAGTGTATATTTTGTATAATTCAGCATTATGAATGTGTTTTGAATAGTATAGCATTTGTTGGTAACGGGTTTGCTTTCCGATCAAAGGTTGAACTGCCCGGGACGTGCAGTCCTTGAGAGGGGGGCAATGTTATGAATTTTGTATATATCTGTAAATATTCCATTTGTTTAAATTTATTTTATTTTATTATTGTGAAAATTGCAGTATTATTAATGTATTTCCTATTGAGCATCATGTAACTCAATGCTAAAGGCCTCAGGTGGTTTGCAAGGAAAACAACCTTACAGCATCGGTTTTTATAATGGAGTTCTATTGGAAAATCGCCAAGGAATGGGTTTTTCGCCAAGTTGGCGATGGTTTTGGCGACTTATTTTTGTCGCCAAATTTGGCGATATATCGCCAAATGTCGCCAAGTTGGCGACGGATTTGGCGACTTTTTGTGCAACCACACCCCCCTTATACCTATACATTGGGATCCTTTCTTGCTTGTGTTCTCTATCGAAAGTTAAAGCACTTTCTGGTAATTTCTAGCATCTAAAGGCTCTGGAATAATCTGGAAAGATCTCTGAAACCTATATAAGGACCTCCATCAGTTCAGTTCAGTTAGTTGTCTGTCAACTGCGATTGAATTCATACGAGAGGCTTTGCATTGAGAACTGTGTTTCTCGGATCAATTTTGTCGTTGATACGTCGTATTGAACGCATTGTTTCTGTGTGAAATTTTGCTGCGCTTCTATTGGATTTGAAAATTACTGAATATCTTGTAATTTTCAGAAGATATTTGTGATCGTATTGCACTGTTTATAGTGAATAAAGCCTTTTTATTGTTCTGATATATTGGCATCAGTCCTTTCGAACCCCGAGCTCAAAACAATATTTTGAAAATTATTTCTCTGTAATTTATTAAAGATTCAGTTAAGGCGGTTATCATATTCCCTGCTCAACAACGCGAAACTTTCTGACTCGTGTTTACACATCAAGGCAAAAAGTAACTGCCCTGTCCATTGAAGCAATTTGGAATCGATTGGTATTTTCCATTATTTAATAAATATATTGCTCATCGGATTATAAGCAATTGTTGCCACGGGATGACAGGTTTTTCTCATTTCTTGCGCTGTCATTCGATTATATAGTTTTTTAATAAGAACACCTGCTCATTTCATGCGTTTCCGGACAAAAAGGAATTCAGATATGTATCAGAAAGTAACTCCTTTGAACAGCTTTAAACAAATGTACAATATAAGTATTATTTTTAGCGAAAAAAATCCACTTCGACATAGGATGGGGCCAATTTTCTTTCACTAGACTCCCACCGGGCCTGGAAAGTTCCAGCCGTAGTAGCCGTAAGGCCGTAGGCGTAAAAAGGGTAACCTAGGCACCTAAATATAATAACGGAATATAATTTATTTAGTTATACATTAAAGTGTGTGAAAACAAAATTGTTTGAGACCGGAAAAATCCGGTTTAAACAAGTTTCCGTCTTAAAATGTATAATTATATGCTTTCTTTTCTCAAGGAAAGTACATCTTCTGGTTGAAGACAGGATTCCGTTATAGACAGGTTGCGTTTTCACATGTTTACCATACTTCCAAAATCTTTCTCCCTGCTTTAACAAGTAAAACAGTAAAAATTCCATTTTTGTAGGCTATAAGACTTTGCTTTTTATGAATTTTCAGCATTTTCAAGCACTAAAAGTGCATTTTCCCGTTTGTCGATGGTCCAATTTCATTTCGGAAAAAAGAAATGCTATTAAACGACTCCCCGCTATACAGCAGTGTACCAGGAAATGATCATTCATGTTGCCAAGTACTTACTCGGAATAGTGGTACGGAAGAGTGCGGATAGTGCCATTTTTCGAAACAAGTGACCAATTTTCATTATGCTTTTCTCCATTTTTAAATATATTAACTGCAGGTTTAATGAATTACGTTTGTTGAATAAAATTTTATTTAATGAAGCGGTAGATTCTGAATTCCGGTTAAGAAAAAAATACTAATACTGATTTTGGTTTTGATTGATTCCTAAAAGTGGCTAATTTAATTAGCCAATGATTCACATAAGCGGCAGTATCAGTACCATTTTTTACCTCTGGGAGGAGTTTTAATCCCGAACCCCCTCCCCCTTTGCTGCGCCACTGCCAGATGCAGTGGCGCAGCAAAGGGGGTTTAGTATAAATCTATAATTATCAAACAAATGAGCTTAATGAAATTACACAAGGTGAAAATCCTCTTTCTGATGACTTCCGAAAATATAAGGGATTTTCTCCAAGATGTTTATCACAACTTCAACAATGGTTTCATTTGTTTGTGATAAACTAGTTTGAATTCTCATTTCCGGAAATTTCCTTTTAAATGCTGATAACAGTTTTGCATCGTTTGTTCTAAACTTATTTGATGAATGTCCGTGAAGATATGCTAAACGTGAACAGTGATGTATTGTTTTATTTACATAGATTTTACGCTTTAGAAATTATTATTTGGAAATTTTGTTTCAGTGTTATATCATCTTTACAGAAAAGATAATAAATATATACACACATGATGACTTATCAATTAATTCTAGACATTACGTTTTATTTAGAAACAACTTCGCAGACATCAATTACTTGTCTAAATAAAGATATACAAAATATACAAAAAGAAAATAAAAAAATATTTCAGAAATATAAGTTAGCATGATAAAAGTCTGTTAAGTTAACAATAACATAAATAAATGCCGAATATTAAAATTAAATAATTATTAAAAATATTTTCACTCTTTGATCTGAGGCAGCTTCAGTTATCTTGTTATACAAACGCTGAGTTGAAGTTTCCGGGTATTACTGCTTTAAATTCAATAAGTATTGCCATCTGTTGTCAATTGTGAAATGTAATATATCGTTACAAGCATTCGAACCTTCTGCGGTAATTCCGATCTCTCATCTCAGTAATGCGTAGTTAGAGGCTCTAATTACGCATTAAGTACTGATTCTTAAGAACTGAGATTGAGAACTGATTCAGTATATAGTTTTGAATCAGTTCAGAAGTATCAAAGTAAGATCGTGATTTTAGAACGTTTTTTGCCCATTGCACGTTTTTGAATTTCGAAATTACAGAAATTGTTATGAGCGAGCCTGTACGATTTAAAATTAATTACAACGTGGAATTTCACGTTTCAACCCTAAAAATTACAAAGAAATCGTAGTTTAGAGCGTAGTTAGAGCCTACACTAGTCATGCGAAGAAACGCGCAAGGTTATGTTAAGTCTATAGGAAGATTATTTTCAAATTTCTCGCTCGCATTTTAATATTTTTAAATGATTTTTATTATTATTATTATTATTATTATTATTATTATTATTATTATTTTGTATAGGATAGCTGAGGTCGATCTCTATCGTTGCGCGCTTTTACTTTTTCGATTTTGGTTCCAGTTTTTTTACATAAAGGTACTTTCACTTTCAGAACCGGTTCCAAAATTGAAAAGGTTCGCTTGTAAAAAGACTTCTATTTTTTACCTTTGCCCTGCATGCTTCATTTGCCTTGCATGCTTCTGACCACCCACCGGCTCAGAAGTCCTGTTATATATGGATCTCAGTACCTGTAAATGTACATTCTGTTTTTTATTTCAAGAACTCTAACTTTCAGCAAAGAACAGTTAGGTACCTTGATTTTAGTGGACGTTGAATGGTTAACTTCCGTATCAAACTTTTAATTTTAAATTTAACATTATTTAGTATTCTTTTTCTGGTGTGAATGTAAAAAAAAATCGTTAATAAAAGAATTCAATTATTTTATACATGTAAAATCAAAATCCGCGGCTTTCCATGCGTGGTTGTTGAAATACGCCAAGTTACACTTATACGCCTGCTGTCATTAGGGGGAAATTATACAGCTGCAGATAATTTAAATATTACTAATTAAGTCACATTTTGGAAAAGACTTAGATGAAAAAAAAGAAACGCATTAGGTGAACGTGAGACTTTAATTAATGAGAAAATTTCCATTCCACTAATTTACAGCCACCCCTCCCAAAAAACACATACAATGCAGTCTACTTGGAAACTTTATTTATCAGCTATCGTACAGTAAAATAAATAAATAAATAAAATAAAATGAGTTCAGTAGTTTCGGAGTGTATTTCCTACAAACAAAAAAGTGTTTATCATTTACAGTATTAATATACTTTGATTCACCATAAAAATCAAAATACTGTAAAGTAATTAGTTGGAAAACATTGGTTTAGTATATTTAACCATCTTTCTGTGGGGCAAAAGGCTGAATATGAAGTACTTCCTTACCTAGTTGGCAATCATGTTTCTTTATTACTATCATTTTAATTAATTATAACCGTTACGGATATTTGCGTTTTATTCCATTGTTAAGTTATATTGAAAAGTTATATCTCACACTGGCATGACAAATATTCCTTTTTTATTTTTTCTAAATTTAAATTAAAACAAAAACATTATTTCCGCGCATCTGCGTCTTATACCTGTGTGAAATTTAAAGTTTCTATGCTAAAAGGCTCAGTAAAATGCAAGTGAAAATATAAATATAGAACATTTCCCTTCCATTTGAAACTCGATTTATTTTCAAAACTTTTATTTGGGGGAACCACATCCTAATAGAAACAAACCTGCATGTAAATTTAAAAATTCTAGCCCTAAAAGTTTCAGTTCAACCATGATCAAAGTGTTCTCCAATAATTTCATACTTTTAAATCGCGAATATTTTAACAAACGTTCTTAGCGAGCATTTACGTCTTAAAAGTAACCCCTATATCAAATTTTAATTTTTTAGCCTCAACTGAATCAAATAATCGTAATTTTATAACATATTTCATTCTTGTACCCCTTTCAGAGTAGTTTGTTCAGAGATAAAATATAGTCTATATGTAAGCAGACATTGTCTTCATTATTACCTTGATTTGGAATCAGTTCAGAAGTTTCAAAGTAAGATCGTGATTTTAGAACGTTTTCAGCCCATTTCACGCTTTTGAATTTCGAAATTACAGAAATTGTTATGAGCGAGCCTGTACGATTTAAAATTAATTACAACGTCGAATTTCACGTTTCAACCCTAACAATTACAAAGAAATCGTAGTTTAGAACGTTTTTGGAACACCTTCGGTTCGTTTCACATTTAAATTTCGATTTTTTAGGACCGCATGAATTTCATGTTTGTAGTCTCAACATATTCAAATAAATTATAATTTTAGAACTTTTGTCACTATTGCACCTTTTTGAGGGCAGCTGCAGAAAGACAAAAAATAGCCCAGTTTTAAGCAGACACTGTCGCCAGTAGTATGCTGAAGAAAAATTAAATCGGTTTAGTGGTTCCAAAGTAATTATAATTTGAGAAAGCTTTCCGCTCTTTTCACTCTTTAAAACTTCGATTTTTTTTAACTGTGCTGTCTTTACGTCTTGAAAGTAATAGCCATGTCACATTTCACGTTTCCAACCCTAAAAGTTCGAAATAAATCAGAGCATTTGGAGCCGGGTCTGCTAGCTCTTTTCAACGCAAACATTGTATAAGAATCGGACTGAGAAAATGTTTCAGCTGGTGGTAAATATTTTAAATAATTAAATTATACCCTATTTCCTTTGACTTGGATAGTGATTTTCATAAGTTTTGAAAATATGAATGATATTGATCATGGCCAAGAAACGTGATAAGCATTCTTTTGTGCCTTGTTGCAGTACTCGATACAAAACAGCAAACTAGAAACTATCCCTATTTAGCATACCAAAGGAGGAATATCTTCTAGAAGACTGGAAAAGATTAATTCCCTGATATGATAAAAGAAATTATGTTCATGTTATCAATAGTGAAACGTTTACTTTTGCTAGAGGTAAATCTATTTTTAAAGCAGATGTCGCTGCGATCGCCCTATTATTGTACCGCATCGTTGTACGTTTATCAGCTACAATTTTTTAGCACTTTTTAAAGCATTACCAGTTAGACTTTTTTTTTTTAATCCGAAATTTCGTATTTATACCAGAAATTCCCTATAATGTTCTTTTTGTTACTTAATGGCAGATATTTCGTGACTTCTTAAAGTAAAAATTTTTGTTTCAGAATTTCTGGTTTAAATTCGAAAATTTTGAATTAAAATACGGTAAAACCGTTTTCCACACTAAGTATTCTAGGCGCTGTACTGCAAGTGAGTTCGTGCAAAGTGTAGTTTCGGCATCAAACATGAGGAAAATGCCACATGCTTGACAGACCACGGATAAGTTGTCGGCGTGCCAAGTGGACAGTGTAGTACAGAGTAACGAAAAGCGTAGTGAAGGCGTGAGCAGCGTAGAACGGAGCAGACATGAGGAATTCTCGAGACGCTTCGAGAAAGAGCATGGAGGGGACGGTAACGAGTACCGGAGATAACAGTGTGAGATACAGCTGAATATAGGCTGAGTGGGTGTATGGAGATTAATAAGAATTGGTTGTGATATAATACAACTAGAATTGTGCATGCTAGTACTATGTAATGGGATAGAGTATAGCGTGTGATAAGGGAGATCATTTTTATTAATTTGCATTGATCAGTCACGTAGAAAAGGCGTGAACGATATTTAGTTAGATGAATGAGAGCTGTACTTTCTTGCGGAAAGAACTATAGGCTGTCCTTTATCCAGAGTATTCAATAGATTTGTTCCTGTAAATATTTGTTTTTATTATACCAATTTAATCAATAAATAATATTTGATTATTTAACTGAAGAACTCAATTCACAGTATGTTCGGTATCACGGTTTAATACTGGTGGTGGCAGCGAAACCATTCTACCAGGTTATCAATTTTATTTTCTTGCGCAAGTGGCGATTTCAACACGGAAGGAGGGTAGAAGCGAAACACTAGCACGAGGGAACAGTTATTTAATTTCAAATTAATTTGTTCGTAAATTCTGGTGACAGTCAATCATTTCAACATTAGCAACAGAATTACGTGTATATATATACATATAATTATCCCCTTGCTTTTCTTTCTTCAGGGATAAAACATTAAAACATCCATCTAAATTTACCAGTACGAGCATTAAATATCTATAAAAATTATAAAATTGTAAACAATATTATAGAGAAAGGGCGTGGATTGCTAAAAAAAATATAAAAGCTTATTTTTTTTTAAAATCACAAAAAATTCACAAATAACAAAATTTCCACCCCAAAACAATTATAAAATCAAAATGCTATTAAGGAGGGATGAGGCAGAACTGCTAAAAAAATATACAAAATTTATTTTTAAAAAATCGGGTTCTATGCATTTAACAATATCATTTACATAATAAAATCATTTACACAACATAAATAATACACTCTTCATTTTACTTACACACTGTCTCTTCATACATGGCTAATTATTGTTCTACTATCTTCCCATTTCATCATTATAAATATTAAAATTTTATTTACATCCTTTAGTTTTCATCACATTCTAAATTTTATTTACATTAATTACTATTTTGTTTAAAATTTATTTATTTTAATTCCAACTTATCCTCTTTCCTAATAGAGCACAGCACCAGATTTATCATTTAACTAGTCTGTAATTTCAGTATTTTCTTTATTTTTATGAGATAGATTGCAGCACCAAATAATTTTATTTTCCTTTCATCATTTCTATCAATGCAATGACTTTGTGTTTTTAGCAGCCATTTTGAGTTTACTGGTGATATCAAAAGTTGCAGTCTTTGTAATGCACTTTTCACCTAGTTAAATCTTCCTCAATCTTAGTTTTTTTTTGGTAAGTCTTGTACATTGCTCTATGATCTAATTTCTATTTATGTTGAATAATAGTTTATTTATTTATTTATTTTGTTATTTGAACGCTTGTAGGTTTTTATTTTATTTTTGTTTCTTATATATGTTATTAGGGGCTTAATATTATCAATTTTAGGCATAATGTTGACAATATTTGATAAAATAACATAGATTTAATATGAATATTCTTATGAAGCTCCTCTGAAGATTCCATAAGATATTCATGGTTTTCCATTTTTGATTTTTCGTTTTATTAAGTTTAATTCCTGCAGTATCCTTTCCATTGTCTTTTATAATGCCTCATGCTTTGTTTTTCACATGTGTTTTCATTTTTAAATGTATTATGTATAAGTGGATAACTGCATAATAAAACAAGTCAGTTTTTTTTGCCAATAAATGCAATATTTATGGCTTTTATTTTATTGAAATTTTCATAGATTTTTATTCGAATTTCCTTTTTTTCGAAACATTATAAATCATTAATAAATGTAACAAATAAATAAACTTATTGAAGGTACACTTGCTGGAAATTCTTTTCCTAATGACTCCCGGAAATGTATAGGATTTTCCTCAAGTTTCTGTTTATCGCAATAACACAATTGATTGTTTTGTCTGTGGCAAAGCATTATAAACTCTCATTTCCTGAGCTATTATTTCAAATGCCGATAACACTTTTGGATCGGTTGTTCTGTACAATTTTGATGAATGTTCGAAATGATATGTTAAATACGACCATTTTTTTATATGGTTGTTTATGTGTGAAGGTGAATTAGTATTATTATTATCACTGGTAAATTGTGTTTTGATGTACTGATTCTTTAGGGAAAAGATTAAAAATAATTTGTCTGCGTGAGACTCGGGTAGATATAAAACATCATAATGTTTCTTTTAATTACAGCTAAATACAAATTCGAATTTTTTTATATTATTGGCTACAAGATTTGTAAAAAAATCTCTACATCCCTTTCTATTTTCTTGCATTTTGTAAATTTTCACATTGATAACTTGTGTTATTTTCAATAGCCTTAAAGAAAAAACAATATAAACAGTTAATTTCTTTATTTTTAATCGAATAACATTTTTTTTAAATGTCCATAGAGAGTGAATTAGAGAGAGGATACCGGTATAAAGAAAAAGTTAAGACTAATTTAAAATATACATTTTTCATTGGTGGATTTTTTTAAAGAGAAAAATTATATAAGAGGGTTGAATCACTGTCAAAAAATATTTACGTATTAAAATTTGACTTTTGTATTGATATTTGTCCAAATTCTAAACCTAACTGTTCAACTTTGCGATTAATATCTTTGACCTTTTTGAAACATGTAATGTTTTTAAACAAAAAAAAATATATGGATTAAATTTACACAATGTTTTATATTCCCTTTATCACTTTATTGACCGATGATTTTGTATGAAATCTAGATTTTAAAACAGTAGAAGCTCCGACCTTTTCTGAAAGTCTTTCATTAAATGGTTTTCTAAATAGGTTTTCGAGTTTATGCATCATAAAACACCATTCAATGTACGGATTCAATATAAAATGTCCTACAATCTAAAACAATATAGACAACAAAATATAAATGCATTTCTGTAAGGTAAAAGACAGGCCCTTAGTCGATGATGCTTGGTGAAACAATAATGAGTTAAGTCACAAAGTTGTCTAAACTGGCTCATTTTGCCACTTTCTTGAAAGCAAATTGCAAAGCACAATACGAAAAAAAAGTTTCGTTGAGGATCTTATGATCCCTTCTGCATTATTCTGCGATAAATTAATATTCTGAAAGGCTAGATGAATGAAGCCGATATTATCTTTTGTCGTCTATTTTACTTATAAAAACATTTTATTCGTAAATTAGGTAAAATTATAGTCTTACAATTGCGCATATTCAAAATTACTATGTTCTTCAAAACAGGCCAACGAGATTTGTCAACAGCAGTGTTCTTTAAAACTTTATGAAGTTGGAGCCAATGCTATGCAATTGCTTTATAGAATTTGAACAAATAAAGACGAAAAGCATAGACGAGAATTTCAGGGTTCTTAAAAAAATACCTTTTATTTTTTTAGATTATCTTATTCCGGGCTGTCCAACCTGGCGCTCGCTATTCACCAGAAAATTCTTACGGAAATATTTGCCTTATTCAATCTATTAATAGAAATATCAGGTACAAAAGAGGGCGTAATATTTTGAAATTCTTAATAACGGTTAGTAATAGAGTTCCTCGTAACGAAAATTTTATTTAAAGCCCAGCCAAAACCTGGCCCAAAATCGTCAAATCGAACCCAAAATGGAAAAACATGGATCAATAATACAATTATGCAAAATTGGCTACAATTATATGTCTAATATCTATTTTACTTTTATGTTCAAAAATGAACAAATATACACGTATTAATGTTCAGATATATAGTTATTTTTTCATCTGAAAATATTCTAGACTTTTTTTAAAAAATCGATTCATCTGAACCCGACCCGCAAGAGTCAAATCTCAAAACAAAACCGACTTCAATCGGAAGAATTAAAGTCAACCCAAAGAAAAAATTAGCGTAAACCCAACCCGGTTTCGTGAAAAATCGGTTTACCCGACTCGATGCAGGACTTTTCAAACGAACTTTTCAAATGCGCGTTCAAATGCACCGTACAAATCATATGAAAAACTAATTTAAAAGTCATAGATACGAAATAAACAGTTAAGCTTCTTTTCTCTTCAATTTTTACTTATTTTTCTACGTAATTCTTATATTTTTTAATGGTTTTTTACCCATTTTCCTACTATTTTCTCTTCCTGACAAATTATCAGCGAAGCTCCGCCTCCTCTACTGTCAGTTAAATTTGATTGGCTGGCTACTCGCTCCTGATTGGCTGATGAAGTTATTACTCCAATCCTTTACTTTTCTTTTCCATTGTATGTCGATGTGCTACAGTTATACTTTTTTTTCATGGCTCCTCTATGATGCAATATACATTTACTCATCTACAAGGAATGGAGTTGATTTGCAACTAGGAATCCCATTGAAACACTCAACTGTTTACTGTTTCACTCAACTGTTTAGGTCAAGCACATTGCTGAATAAATTATCATGCATATTATCATAATAGTTTATATGTGGTACATTTGAAATGAGTAAAATGAAGTTATAGAATGCTAAATTTTCGAAATGTATTAAAATACTTACATAAAAAATCCTAAAAACTGTCTACAAAGTGATACTGAGAAACAGAGCAATAATTACCCTAATAGTACATTATCTTTAATATAAAGCGCTGGTATCATTGAAATAATCATATATGAATATGCTTTGTAATAAATATTTTTCTTTTATAGTGAGTTTTCATATATTATACAGATTTCTGTAGTCTTCAATAAAGTTTTCGTACGTATTGTGATCTATATTCGCATCAAAAATACTCAAATTAGTATGATATTTGACAATGTTTTTGAGATAGATTATGAAATTGAAACCTTTGAAAAATAATCATCGCAGTTTTTTTTAAGATATTGAATAGATATTATCATATGCGCTTTTTTTAGTATTTGAAAGCGTAAACTATTTAGCATAATAATTTAATGATTTAAAAACCTATTTTTATGATGGCTCAAGAGTTAATTATCCTATAAGTTCATTTCTCACGTGAACAATGTTTAAACAAAATATACTGGAAGTAGTTTTGTATGTAAGTTTGTTTTAAACCATTAACAATTATTTTAGGCTGTGCGGTTTTTTTTTCTACATCCTATATTGTGTTAAAACTTTTATTAGAGTAACATGCCTTAAAATAGTATGAGCTGTGAATAACCCACACCTTATTCCAGGAAACTCTACATTTTTGGTAACTCGCCACCCTCTCAGTCAGTCTACGTTAGATGTTGTTTACGGGACTGTTAACTACTATATTACAGTTTTTTTATCTGCGCCTTTGAGACCTGCGCTAGCGCTTAGCTGAGATGCTATGAATAATAGTCGAAAAATGTATACTCCTACCATCAACAATTTTCAAGGAAAATGAGAAAGAAAAGAAGACTAGGTTACTTATCTAAAAATTGGAAAAAATTTAACGCATTAAGTCAAAGGCTTGAGTCATTTGGAATTAATAAAGTTAATTACACATACCAGAAAATATGCCACAGAAAATACAGAATTATAAAAAAAATTATATTTAATAAGTACAATTGTAACCGTTGGTTGTTCAATTGTGCTATATTTTCAGAATCAGTGTTGCCAGTCACTTTTTTTATAAAGCAGATTGTTTGATTGCCACCACTTTTTTGAGGTAGAAATATTCGCCTTAATTAATGACATTAAATAATGCGAGAATAAGGTTGTGTCTAAACACTGTTCACTGTACACTATTTTAAAAAAGTGGTGAAAATCGAACAATCTGAAGAAAAAAAATAGCTTACTGCCAATTTTGTTCAAAATGTTTATCATTATATAAAACAAAAATAAATATTCAAACTTTCTGGTGAGAATTTAAGATTTATGAATAAAAAATTCAGCAGATTTGGCAATACTGCTGATAAGTAATCAGCATCTATCAATAAAAATCTATATGTAATTAGTCAATATTTTATTTACAAAATTAAGTTCCTTCACATCAATAACATTCGTAAATTATTAAGTTTATTTAAATGCGCATTAACTGGATTTGCCTGCTACACGTTCAGAAATACTGAAAATGCCTCCCGCATACAAAATGTTAAAATTTTCCGCTAGAGGGCGAAAACGATATCCATTGAGTATAGCAGAGAAAATCAGTACTTTAACAGAATGGAGTTATTCTCTTTAAAATACATTAGATTATCTGTTAAAAAACAGGTATTTTTAACAGCTCTCATGGAGCAATTACTCTTTTTTTTCAACAAATTTATTGGATTTTATATTAAAAAAATCCCCGTGTATTCAGCAAAGTTAAAACAAAAATTTCACGTGCAAAAGTCAAAAATTCCATCGTGTAATTTGTAAATTAATATATTAGAAAATTGTTATGTAGAATTTCGAAGTACATGAAGATTTATATATATATATATTGCTTACTAAATTCGGGAAAACTGTTGTACTTTATTGAAATACAGAAAAAAAAATCACACTGGCTAAAGATATTAAGCAATGGTTGTTTAGATTTTTACCTAGATAATCTTTACTCTTTATTTTAATTTAATCTTTATGAGAGGAAACTTTTGGTGAAATTCTTATCTGTCTATATCCAGAGAAACTTCGGGTATTATGGAATAGTCGGGTAATATGGTTTCTGTTTGGGTAATGATATGGTTTCTGTTTGGTAAAGTGTCAAGCAGCAATATCATAAACTATTTAAGAACATTTCCAGAATGCACACTAGAACTCTTAGTTTGTCTGTCGGCATCAGAGCGCGTTGTGCGAATAAATCAGGGCTGTGGAGTCGGAGTCGGAGTCGGAGTCGAGCCTATTTTTGGGCAAAAGGGTCGGAGTCGGAGTCACTAAAAAGCAAGCCGACTCCGACTCCAGCTTGTTTTTTAGACAGTTTGAAGTGAAATTAAACCAATTCTATGTAATTTTAAATTTATAAACTGAAATATTATTTTTATATTTGGACTATATACACAAGGAAACCTATATTAAACAGTTCCAATATACTGTCCAGTGTACAGCATATATGAAAACTGTTTTTAATTGAAATCTCTAGTTTATATTTTATATTTAGTATCTAGTTCGTTACAAGATGATTTTTCACAAAAATATAAATTTCACAAAAATAACCTTTATTTTTCACAAAATGGGCCGTAAGAAAAAAAACATACATTGACCCCTGGGTTGATATGCACATCATATGCTTCAAGGTCAAACAGGAATGTAACAGCAGGTTGCAGTGTTGCCAGTTGAGTTTTTTTTAATTCCGATTGCTTGATTGCAGCCACTTTTAAAAAAATAGTAATATTTCCTTTATTTAATGAAATAATTTCCCAAATTTAATAAAGCGACTATTACTATTTCAAAACAAATGACAGCAATGAAGCAATCTGAATAATAGGAATCAACAGGCAATACTAGTATTTTAGCCATGTCGGAATCGGTTCCTTTAAAATTTCAGGAGTCAGAGTCGGAGTCGGAGTCGGTCATTTTTCCCACCGACTCCGCAGCCCTGGAATAAATATTTGTTTTCGTGTTTGGAAAGTTCCAGAAGATAATTTTTTAATACTTTTTATTCATTGTTAGAAGTAATATTTTTACATTAAAATTAAGCATAATGTACAGCGAAATACTAACAGTTTATGATGTAATACTGGTTTTATAGCTCGCGATTCACACCAATAAACAAATGAGTTTATAGAATACTAATATCTCATAATACTCCATGATTATGCACTGTTAAAATTTTGCAACAAACTGTCCAGTCATTTGACCGTTTTTGTAGAAACGGTTGCATAACCGTAATTTAACTATATTCTGACTATATTATTGCTAATTTTATGGTCAGAATATAGTTAAATTATGGTTATATAACCGTGTTCTACAAAAACAGTCAAATGACTGGACAGTTCGCTGCAAATTTTTAACAGTTTGGTGGCGCAAAGACAGATCCTTAAATTTCTGATTTACGCAAATCTGAATTATGAACTGCAGTATATTGACTAACTACTTTGATATTAATTTTGATCATACTCTCTTGATGCCATTACATCAGTTTTCTGCCACATTTTGTACGTTTTCTTCATTTTTAAACCCATGTTCCATATTCCCCGACTATCTCACAATACCCTTAAAATACGTTAATTATTATTATTATTATTATTTGTACTGAAATTTCGTTAAAAAAATTTTGTCTATAAAAACTGTTCGCAGATAGTTGAAGTTTGTAATTGTATTCGGTTTTCGGGTTATAGATAATACAATATCGGGAAGTTGTATTGCCCCAAATGTAACTAGTAATACCCAAAGTTCCTCTATATCAATGCTGAGAAAATTTTCTATTTATCTGCCAAAAGGATGGAGTTAACTGCTTTATATGTCATGCAACAGGTCAGAACACAATTAGTCTGATGATAGTTTGACTTCGCATAGTCCTTTGATCAAACAAAAATGTTGAAAAACTTTTTATATTGATGTCTACTCTGATTTACTATTGGGTTGTTCGGTAAGTCTGTGCCGGTTGGGAAAATCAATTCGTACCGGAAAATTCTACCCATCAATGTTCAGAACTCAATTCCGATATCTAATCTATAATAATTAACGGACAGAAAATCTGGTACAAATTGATTTTCCCAACCGGAATGAACTTTCCAGACAACCCAATATTTTAAGAATTTATTTGACGATGTTTTGTCAAGGCGATATTTTGACGGACGATGTTTTGACGTAGAATCATTTTTAAGTATTTTCTTAGTTTCGTAGAATCATTTTTAAGAATTTTATTTACTTTCAAAAGCTCGGATTGTTTTTCCCAATTTTGATAACTACGCGGGTTCTCTCTTAACTTCGCTATAACTTCTATGTAACTTCGGTTCTTAGCAGAACCGGCTTCAGAGGGGGCAACCACCCGGAACGATAAGGACCAAGATGAAGAAAACACGCAAAATACTTCGTTAAAACGTAACAGTTTATTTAGAATATATCATAAGTAGAAACGCTAAAAAGAATCTCGTTCAGTGCGCTTAGATATCTTAGATATACGACTAAAAAGCCGTACTAGGGACCTTTCCTAATACATTTTGTCAGTCTGAATCGTATAAAATCTAAACCAAGTCGATAGCTTAAATTTTGTTCTGTATTCTAACTATTGTGTATTGTGTTTTACACCATCAGTACTTCCGAAATATATACTGAACCTGAGTCGTTAACTCAACAACGTTGGATTAAAAGTTTGAGTGTGACTAGCATTGAAGTAAAAACTAATTTAATTAATGTATAATATATTTTGTTTAATTTATAAAATACATAATGAAATGAATAAAGTGAAAAATGAAAAAATAATATAAAATTACAGAAAATATTACAGAATAAAAAATATTTAAACAATAACCGCACTCACTTCAACAAATCTTTTGCCGCATCACTAACTAGTAAATTGAAGGCTCTTAACTTTTTAATTTGCTCCCAAGCAACTTATGTAGGAGTCTGCAGATAGCATCATAACATGGAAAACGTCTTCGTTTGTAACTAGGCGCGAGTTGTTTTCCTGTTGTGATAGGTCCTAAAATACTTATAATCGTTACGACTTTCTAGCGCCTCTTCGGAAAGGGAACCGATGAGTAAAACAGCATGTTCAATCGTTTGTTTTCAGTGAGGAAGGATTCAGTGGAGTTAGAAAATTTTTCACCACAAACCACCTTGAAGAGGCTGTGTCTGTTATTTGGGCAACCTTTTCATCAATCATGGTGAAATATAATTGATGCTAAACCTTTACGACCTTAACGCTTCTACTTAAATGCACTATACAGGTTCAAAGGGAAACAGAAATAATCAAATGCCAACAGGACACATTAATTAAACAATCGACTGACCTAATTAAAACAGTTATTATTGCACTAACAGTCTACATCCGCTATGCTGGCTGATCGGTTTCTCCAAACGAGCCCTGAATAAAACAAAATATATCGGTGAATTTGATCTTGTGTTTTAAAGCAATATGTACCTGTACTTGGAAAGCCCTATCGCATTGCTGAAAACAATACGAACGCCATTGCTCTATTATGTTTTCTAATGTGTCAGACAAAATTTGGGCTGTTTCGAACCAACTCTTTTAGTTGATCTCTTACAGTAGAAATTGGTAAAGAACGATAGAACAATATACAATATACTAAACCTATTCCTGAAAAATTATCTAACTAGCAATGCGAGTCTCATCAAAATCCGTCCAGTGGAACTTTTTAAAAAGGCTAATATTTAAGTCGTTTTCACCTGATTATAGAACTTTCTTCCATAAATCTATAACTAGGCAACATAGACCGATAAGCTATACACTAAAGCAATCACTAAAACATTATTTAACTATCAGTGCTCGTCCCATCAAAATCCGTTCAGCTGAACTTTAGTTATAAGCGGCCGGAACGAAATTCTCATTTGCCGTATATAGTACAAGATAAGATGATATGAGCAACTAATTTTATAATAGAAGTAATGTTTTAATACCTGCTATTGAAATGAGAAAACCTTAAAGTGTAATAATTTAGTGTAGCTAGTTTTATATTTCCTTTGATACTTACAACAACAGCAAATATGACCATAATACTTCTATTTGCTAAGTTATAACCATTTTTATACCTTTCCTAAAGTCTCCCAACGTAACGCAATTCTGTAAAGGCTAGTGAGAGAGGACATAATAAACATTACATAGCAAATGATTCGAAAAGATAAAGCATGAAAATTAATATATCAAGGTGAAAAACGCGTTTATTAGCTTTCTGATACGCATTTGACTTTACGAAAGAATTTTTGTTACTTCTTAAAAAATATTTTGGCTAAGACGTTTGTATAACGATAGTTAGGTATCTAACCCATAGAAAGCAAGTCGAATTTATTTTTAAAAAATCTTGAAATTTTCCCCCTCCACCAGTCTAGCCACTTTAATGAAGCGAGAAGGTAATATCATATACTTTAAGGTTTCTGAACACTAGAACGGCCGAAATAGCCGGCCCTGGAAACAAAGACCGACGGCCAATGCAGGAAATTCATTCTTACCCCTTTTTAAGAGAAGGGTGGTGACGCTTTCAATCAATTTGTCAATTGCTGCGTTGACAGTTAGTTCCTACTCTCCCAGATTTGGACCAGAAGTAGTAGTCTTTCATGGAGATTTTCCCTAGATAACAGGATTTTTTTTTTCGGTAGAAAATTTTTAGCAGCTAAATCGTGTAAAGTGTCACAAATTGTTAAAAAATACACGTAAATTTTGTAATTAGTCGGCCATTCTAAAGTTAACGCATTGTATGTACAGCGTGTCCTAAAAGTCCTTGACACATTATAAAATTCAGTAAAAAATTAAGCAATAGGCGTACGAGAGTTAGGTTTGGATAAAAATGTTTCTTATAATCAAAACTCTTTAAAAAAATAAAAAATTTAGTTCCAAAAATTTCTCATAGATGGCGTTACAAGATTAAACAAGACGGGGAACCAAAGATTCTGCGAAAAAAAAATTAGTTCCAAAAGTCACCGCCAGGAGAATATGTGGCCCTGTGTATTCGAAAAAGAGATTTTCAAAAAAGAAGAATCAATACTGAAATAAAATTACCGTTTATTTAGCACATCCAACTCAGGTTCGATGTGGCCGCCGTTTTTGTGGACCACATATTGCATTCTGTGCACAGCATTTACAACAGCAGAGAATAACATGTCTGCGAGAATCTCCCGTACAGTTCGCGATATGTTATCCTTCAACGTAGCAGGTCCTGGAAACCTCCGTGATAAACCTTGGACTTTAGGTAACCCCATAGCCAAAAGTCGCAGGGTGTAAGATCAGGGGACCGAGCAATAGGCATAATTGGGAAGATAACTTGTCAAAAAAATATCTTCTCAGAAATACATCACAAATTACTTTAACTGTTAAATTCACATTATGTCAAAAGTCATTCTCATTTTAACATCAGAATTGCATTCTATAATATAGAATTTCATGCCGAACAAGGAATGGACCATGATAATAGATTATAGTAACTACTGATAATGTATTATATTTCTGCCAAGTTCTCCAATTCTGGTAGAAGAACCTATTTCTAAGATGAAATATATAACTAGGTGAACTTACAGCAATATTTTGTCTGAACAAATATGATTTATTGCATCTTAGAAGATATAAATCGTACAAATAATAATCGCAGTGTCTTTTCTTTCGGGATTTATTCATTAAATTTTCTCAATAGTTTATTGCTTGTAATACTTTGTTTTATGAAATAATATTGTTAAACAAGCATTCATAACTCACATTTCACATTTCCGAGACCTAAATCTAATTTGTGTATTTAATATTCTCTCAAATATCTAGTTATCTAACTATGTTATTCAAAAATTTCAAGTCATCCATCAAAATATTCAAGTAATCGAGCAAGGTATCAAAGATATTTATCACGTTATTCAAATGAAACTTGGCAGGCCGAACGTAAATTTATCATAAGGGATTGTAATATAATATAAATAATGACAATGTGTTATACAATATCCCCATTAACATGATGAACATTACAAGATGTACAAACACAATCTATACAAATTGTCTAAAAAATTTATCTCACAAAAATGTGAAATATGAGTTATGAATGCTTGTTTTCCTATATAAATTCTAAAACATAAAATATTAAACAATGAGTAATAACTTGAAGAAAACCACTGTGGCAATTTTTTCTATGATTTACGTCTTCTATTAGAATTATATTACAATAAATCATATTTGTTTTGGTAAAATATTCTTTGCAGTGCGCACAACCTATTAATTTATTCTTAGACAGAGGCGCAAACAGCCAACATGGGGGCCGGGGTTAAAGTTTCATAGACCAATATGTAATATATCATACAAATATTTACGTAAAAAAGAGAATTTTAAAAAATATTTATTAAATGTGTTTTTTTAATTAAATTTAATTTATATATTTACAACTTATTTTTTAACTAACGCTAAATATACCAACAACCGCTCATTTGAACGGTACCAAATGAAAATATTTCCATTCGAACCAGGAATTCCGTCATAAAATAAATAAAATATCAATCACACAGGAATAAGTTAAGTAAAAAGATTAAATAGATTGAAATAAAATTATGTTGTTAAATATTATTTATAAAACTTGTATAAAATTGCTGGTATATATGGTGTTAAATTTTTTCAATATATTTTAACAGATTCCATCTTTAACCCCTTGGGGACGAGCGACACGTATACGTGACGCATAAGATGCTCAGAATCCTCGATTATTCCCACCAGTTATTTTTTATTGCAAGCTTTGGCTAAATTAATCATAGCATTTCCGCGATTCAAGTAGGCGAAAATTTCTGTATTGAAAAACTGGTGGTAAAACATTAAAAATTGTGTAAAGGACGCTCGTCGCGAAGGGGTTAAATCAAATTAACGTTTAAATAATAATTATGCGCTATTTTTTATTTCTATGCAAAGTAATATTCACATAATACCACGCATATGTAACTGTATATTTGCGTTATGAACTACAGGAGAAAATTGCGTGCAATTTTCTCAAGTCGGAAAAGGGTATTGCATATATCAAGAGAGGCTATAGACTACATATTCCTTGAGAGGTCTACGTCAACCATAGATCTCGAAAAATGCTGTTTTGTGTCACATAATTTTTTTCAACAGTATTTTTTTTTCATTTTCATTAAACACATGACAGGATTTAAAATTCTAAATTTCCAAAAAAAAAAAAAAATTCTTCCCATATAATTGAATAAAATTCATAGTAGTACGGGCTTAATTTACCTTTTTATCATGGAACCCTTGAAATTCCCTGCACCTATCACCTCCATCTCTGTTCATCTGCTTAGAAATAGAATATTTTACTAGAGTTAGAGAACATGTCAAATATGCCCAACTTATAATCAATTCATTGTTAAGGCGTAAAAAATACCCATGATAGAACGCAAATCTTCTGATGTTAAAATGAGTAGGAATTTTAACCCAGTGTGATTTTAACAACAAAAGTAATTTGTTATCTATTTTTGAAAAGAAAGGAAGACCATTTCTTATCTTGATGAGTTAAATTACTTTCGTGATTTAAAATTGATTGTTTTGGCACGCTTCTGGTGTATACACAGCGAGCGTAGTCATAAAACAATTTCGCCTATATATGAGCTCCAATCGACTATACCGTTCAAGAAAACGGGATGCCATTTAGGATGGGGTTACTTAAAAGCATTGGCTTCAGAATGAGGTGAAGAGCAGCAATAGAGCTCTCACACTTATGGTTACAGTAACAAAAATTTGAAATTTTTAAACAGAAACACCCACTTTTTGGGATATGCCGTGTCAACTGGCCTAGAGGTTCCCCCTCGACCTCCTTCAATTTTGCTGTCATTGCTTCAAGACATACATATAGGTCTAAGATGGATATCTACAAACTGTCAGAGTTAGACGTAATATAGTTGGGTTATCAGGTATCCTTCTGTTAGATTAACTATTTCACAGTCGCAGGGAAACGATCAAATCACCAAGTTTGTCTTTTTATTGATCATGATACAAGAAACCTCACTTATTGAAAGTATGTGATCTAGTACAACTTTTTGTGCTGAAAAAAATAATTGCCGTATTAAAGATAAAAACTCAATACATCCATCATTAATTGGATTCAAAGTAGGCCATACGGCCTGTCAGATTTTAACCTTACTTTAACAAGCTGTAACAACAGTATAAATTATAAGTTTGCCACTTTACCAATTAACTACTTATGAAAATGCGATAGAGCTGCTGAAGTTGTTCTTATCCTGCTTTTAAATAAATATTCATTAATTTATTCATCTTTGAAATCCCTTAAAAAAAATTCAAACCAATTTTCAGAAGCCTATATATCCTGATTTGATTATCGTTTATACCACTGGAAATAACACACCTTAATTGACAAAAAAAACTTTTGTTTCAGTGTGGGTCTCTTCGATATAAAATAAAATGAAGCAAGATTCAAAACATCTACTTTGTGTGAGATTCTCAATTATACCCGCCGTAAAAGTTTATTCTAAAAAAGTCTTTGTAAGTCTCTGGATGACTGAGACCACTGCAGCATGAAGAGAATAACACAAAAGTGTATGAAATAAGTGAGTCATTCATGTAAACTGGCCTAGGGTATCCTGGCAGAGTGTCCCTTGCTGAGTGCAAAATAATTCCCTCCAAATAGCTTTTGAACGGATAAAGCTAGAATTGTGCAACACGTATCCACCTATAATGAAATGAATATGCACTATCATATGAAAGCAGTTGCAGTGCCTCTAGTGATAAAATTTAGAAAATGTCGACCCTATCTCGAAAAATATGAGAGATAGAGATACAATGTTGATTATAAAAGATTAGAGCATCCTTGTTGTAGTATAAAATGATGTCGTAAAAATAACTGTATTAGAAACTCTGAAATGTTAATTTTTCAATAACCAATCACCGGCATTAATGCGACACTAATTGCTTCGACATTTTCAGAGCTTCTAACTAAGTTATTTTAATATGTAAGACGTTATTCCATACTAAATCGAGGATGCGCTACAATTTTATAATTGAAATTTGGTTGCTATTTTTTACACTTTTTGAGATAGAGTCGAGAATTTCAATATTTCGCCACCAGAGGGCGCTGCAACCACACTCATATGATAGGACATAGACATTTTACTATAGGTAAACACTTGTTCTACAACTTTATTTTTATCAATTCAAAAAATATTTAAGAGTACCGCGACATTACTTTACACCCGGCCAGGACCCCTTAGGCCAGTTGACATCGAATTAACCAGTTATTTTATATACTTTTGTGTTATTATTTTCCTACTGCAGTGTTCTCAGTCTTCCAGAGACTTTCACAGACATTTTTAGAATCAATTTTTACGGCGGATATAGTTAAGAATCTTACACAAAGTAGATGTGTAGGAACCTTGCTTTATTTACTTTATACCGAAGAGGAGCAAAGTGAAACAAAAGTTTTCTTCGCAATTAAGATGTGTTCTTTTCAGTGCTCTGTGGTACTAACGATAATCAAATCAGAAGTGTCCCTTTTGAGATATGGACTTCTAAAAATGGGGTTGGATTTATGAAATTTTTTTTATATATATTCAAAGATAAATAAATTAATTAATAGTTAAGCAGGAGAGAAACAACTTCAGCAGCTCTATAACATCTTGATAGATAATTCATTGATAAAGTAACAAACTTTTAAAGTAATTTTATACTGTACTTACAGATTGTTAAAGTAACAGTAAAATTCATCGCGACAGACCGTTTGGCCTACTTTGAGGCCGAGTAATGAAGAATGTATAGAATTCTTATATTGAATATTGCAATTTACTTTTCCAGAATAAAAAGTTATACTAGATCACACAATTTCAATATGTAAGGTTTTTTGCATCATGAGCAATAAGATGACAAAATTGGTGATTTGATCATTTTTTTATTACTTTGAAATAGTGAACTTTGCAGAATGAACCCCTGGCGACCCAGCTATACTACTTCTGACTCTGACAATTTGAAAGTGTTCATCTTAGACCTATATGTATGTTCTTTTGCGATTGAATCACATTTTAATGATATTACAAATTACAATACTTCAAACATAACGAAATTGATATGCATCTCTCAGATAGACGGCAATATGGTTTCTACTGAGTATAGAGTAAGTATCACTTTCAGTTTGTTTACAGAAACGCACGATAGAATTCCATTGCATTATAATCTATAGGGGAAAATAATTATATTTTAATAATATTACACTATTTCAAACATAACGAAATTTATATACATTTATGAGGTGCATTACAATATGTTTTCTACAGATTATTGATTGCCTAGAGTTTATCGTTTATTTACAGAGACGCTTTAAAGAATTCAGTTACAGGACTGACTCAGTGTCGTAACCAGCCAGAGGGGCCTTTTAAATTTTTTAGTGAGGCAAATTCACATCTTACCTTTTTCCTCTACTTTAATGATAGGAGGTGGAACAGCAATAGTATCTAAATTTAGGCCACTTGACATGAAATGACCCCTTTCCATCGCAAAAGGATCTTCACAGTGAAAAACATAAATGACGTTGAAACGGTATTTGTAATACTAGAAACGGCGAACTAAAAGAAACGCAAAGAATATCGATTAGCGTACATTCGTATGCAGCAAGAACACTTTGACGACAGTCTCATCTATCGCATTTTCGCGTTTACGTGGCCCCCATGTTTCCCCGAACACACCTTAATGTTTTTCTACCTCTGAAGAAATTTAGAATTTAATCTATACACGTAACAACTGATAAGTGCGCATAACATGAAAAACACCAATAAACGTGAGATTATGTTCTGTTGTGATACTTAAGATTTATTAGTGCCCCCAATCTCTCGCACGAGATCTGTCATCGTCTATTATAGTATCTCTGAAATGTGTATAATCCAACTAAAATTATAAGTTTTGTGTCGTCTGTTTGGGCTCATTTGTTGCTCGTATTGCTTTCCATTACGTTTGTTTTAAATCGCTGTTTTTAGTACCATTTCAATATCATTTATGGTTTTTCTCTATGAAACTGATTATGCAGTGAAATAAAAGTGGATGTTTCTATTTGAAATTTTTTTAATTTTGTCACTATAGCTCAAATTGTGAGACTTAGATTGTTCTTTTTTACCCCATTCTTCAGCCTATGTTTTAAAATACTCACATCCCAAATGGCATCTCGCTTTCTGGAACGGTGCGGTCAATAATATATCGCCAAAGTTCTTTTTTTTTGTGATCCCCTGTATTTTTTTGTCTGAAGTTAAAATATATACTTTTACAATGACTAATTTTAGAACTATTCAGTACAAATATTTTACAGTAATTTAAATACACACATTCTAATTTATATTATGAATATTAGCAATCGCCAGTGTCTAATAGCTATATCTTTAACCCTAGAACGTCCAGCAATTTTACTCAATCTTGATAAAAACCTTTTACACCAGAATTTTTATTTAAAACTATTTAACTTTTTAGGGTTTCGTTCATCTCATGAAACCCTATTACTCCCGCTCCGTTGTGTGTCCGTCACAGAGTCATTCTCAGAAACTGTATAACTTACAGGCATGAAAATTTGTGTAGTTATAGCTAAATAGCTACTATGAAGCTCAAAATATTAAAATTTGAAAAAAAAATGTATTATTTTAACAAATAGAGATAAAAAAACCAAAATTCTAAGAGCCTTTTCCTATAAAATTTAAACATTTTTTGTTATAGCAGTTGCCAACAGTTAAAAATCCACAATAAAATTCTTTCTACAATAATTAATTTTCTATTGAAAGATTTCCACGTGAAATATCAAATAAAAAGTTTCAGCAATTGAAAAAAAAATTATATGACGTCATAATGGTAATACAACGGAAATTTTCAAAGATTTCTCAATAATATAAGGAGTATGAGTATGTGTATGTGTATGTACAGAAAGCAGATTAATATTACGTCATTAGAGAATTAAAAAGAAAAGTAATCTTACGTCATATTGGAAGTTTAACGAATTTTTCAAATGTTTGAGAATAATACAAAGCTAGTATCGATATGAGTAATAGAGAATAGTAAATATGAGTTTGAGGAACGTATTGAATCATGATAAAAACCCGATTATGGAAATATTCGCATATTTTAACATTTTGAAGGTGTACAACATGTTTAATTTTGAATTTTTTTTTAATATCGCATTTAGTCCACATGACAGATATTATTATGACAGAGTATAATAGCGGGCTTGTTCAGTTATTCGAAAAAACGGAGTTTGTTATCAAGAGAGTTACATATGTTTTTAATTATCAGGGGTTGAAACGTTTTCCTTAATTATTGCATTTATTTTTCTTTTAATGTTACGCGACTGACGTCACGTGTAACAGCTAGTAAAATATAAAATAACTAATCTTCCGTAATCTGTGGGCAAGGTTAGCTCCAAACATGGGCGTTTGCTAGTAACAATATAGTTTAAAATCAATGTAGATACTTTTAAAGAACTGTCACAAAAAGTCTCACTTTCTAAAATGCGCAATTTAGCAGTAGGACCTGGATTACAGAGGATTACGCAACAGGTTTAAATATCTATTTTATATAAACTATTTTTTTTTAAATATCGCATTTAGTCCACATGACAGGTATTATTATGACAGAGTATAATAGCGGACTTCACCCGCTATCGGGCCGGTTCAGATATTCGAAAAAACGAGAAAAATAGACCGGTAAATTTTTACTTTATAAAAAACATGATTTTTTTTTTTATGAAATTTATTTGGATTTATTAAAAAAAGGATAAAGTGTTTTGGAAGGAATATTAAACTAAACCCTTTGTGCGATCTTCGATCACACTTACCCACTTGTTTTATTTACTTTATTATCTGTGGTTTATATTTAGTTGTTTTATAAAACAAATTCTGGTTCGAATACTCATACTAAATGTACCTGTCGGGTCCACTGGACCTGACTGGTAGGCAGAGGGTTAATGATTAAGGTACAAAAATTTACAACTGAATTACAAAAGTGTTTAAAATATAAAGTAAGCATTTATTTTAGAAAGCGATTAAATGAAAATTTTAATTAACAAGTACAAAATTAAATTTTTAAAAAGAATACAAATATAAACACTAACATTCATTCAAAAACAAGCATATTAATTTGATTAAAAGCCTAAGAAATAAATTACCAGAAGATATCGCCGTGACCATTTTCCCCACATTTTATCTCTTTCTATTATAATAAATCATATTTTTTTCACAAAATATTCTTGGTAGTGCTCCAAGTTATTTGATCTTAAAAATATATTCTTCTACGAGAATTTGAGAGCATGACAGAAATGTCTAAACTTATAATGCATCTATGGTTAAAGCTAAAAAAACATTTTGAAACAAATCTTCTCATGTTAAAATGATTGTGATTTTCCTCACAATATAATTTTAACAGAAAAGTAATTTGTTATATTTTTGAGAAGAGGAATAACTCATTCGTTTTCTTCGTGATTTAAAACAAACTAACCGATCTCGCACAGAGAATCTGCGCTCTAGTGCTATATTTGTTGATATAGTTGATATATAGTTGATATATAGTTCAGTATATGCTCTTTTAAATATATGCATATTAGAATGCACAAATTTCAGCATTATATGTATAAATACTATGCATAAAAACTTCTCCACTTAGGACTGTGTACTTTTAAATAATATATATACACATCATAAGATATGGACACCATTTAGAAATATGAAAACAGAGGTATTTTTTCAGCATCTTGCATATAAAAACCTTTGCATTACTGGATACTCTTAAAAATTATAAATGTGTATACATATTATATTGAAAGTACCTACACCATTCACAATTATATATATATATATATATATATATATATATATATATATTAGCATCGAAAACTTCTTTATGTAGACAATAATAAATTTCAGATCTCGGAGATACTACAGTAACTGAATAAAAAAATCTAACTTTTGAAAGACCCGCATACAACTGACCATAACTAAAAACTGGTTTGAATAAATCTAAGCAATTTTTCTTTCGAAAGTTTGACCCTGGTCTTTATTTATAGTCATTTAAAAAGCTTCGAATAGGAAGTGATATACACTTAAATGTAAAAAGGCAAATTATTGTTTGATGGAATAAGTGGTATTCGAGGGATAAGAAAAGTTTCATTAATAACGGAATCAATTATTTTATGCTTTAATAACACTATTCTTCAAGTCAGTAACTATTAGTCTTGTACCATTGCACAGAACTTTAGAAAGTACTAAATTTCTTAATAACATTATGATACCTGTGTTTAATTTCAGTTTACGAGGTGACATTCCAGTTGGTGGTAAACTGTTTAAAAGTCGTTCAGTATATACAAGTTGATCATGTTGATCACCACTTATGATGGTGTCAATGCTTTCATAAACCCTTTCAGTTCCTGACATACATTGTAAAACACGATTATTAATTTCAATTGTCAAATTGTTTGTCACTGTTAGTATGGCTCGTCCTTTAAGCTTTTGAGACGTCAATGAAAAGTTTCTGCGCTTGATGAACTAAAACATGGGGGTTCCCGTCAATCTGACCTCTTGGCCGGGACTTATGTTATATGCACCCCAGAACCCATGGTCACAAAAACGGAACTGGATACGAAAACTTATGGTCCCTCTATGTTTGTAGCGCTCCCCTCTAAAGTGACTTTTCAAATTAATAATATTTTAAATAACAAACATTAAATTTATGTTTTAAAAACTAAAGATACGATTTATAAATGTCAACGTAATAGCATTAATTGAAAAAAGAAAAGAACTGAAAAAAAACTAGGCTAATGTGCCAATCCCAAAACTTTCTTCTATCTCATACAAGTTTCACATACGCCAAAAACGAATCAGCACCAACTTATATCAATGTCTAACTGAATGTAAAGTTTTATGAAATTCCGTGCATTAGTTCTTGAGATATGACTAGCGCTAAAATCGTGTAAATACAGAAAAATGCAGTATAGCAGTACCACTTATTGAAGGATTTACACCAGAACCTAATCAGCAGCAACTTAAGTCAACTTCTAACTGAATCTAAATTTTGATAAAAATCCGTGCATTACTTAATAAGATAGAGCTATTGCGGAAATCATGGAAAAAGAAGCACAGCAGCACTACCTATTGCGAGATTTACACAAAAACGTAATCAACAACAACTTATGTCAACGTCTAACAGAATCTCAAGTTTGATGAAATTCTGTGCATTAGTTCTTGAGATATAGCTATCGTAAAAATCGTGAAAAATGTAGCATAGCACCGCCAGCTGTTGGGCGATTTACGCAAAAACGTATAAATCCGTCGAAAACTGGAAGTCGAAAATTTTCATGATTCCAATACTTTCTTCTTGTAAAGATAGACGAAAGTAATAACTTGATACAAAAGTTTGAGAAATCGGAAGAAATCATCGAAAAAAATCACCTTGACCACTTTTCCCCACATTTTACCTGTTTCCAATATAATAAATCATATTTGTGCTTGCTAAATGTACTTCAAAATGCCCCAAGATATTTCTTTGATCTTAACAAAATAGGTTTTTCTACCAGAATTTGAGAACTTCACCCAGATGTCCATGCTTATAATCCAATTATTGTTAGAGCGTGAAAAATACAGATGATAGGACCCGAATCTTCTTACGTTAAAATAAGTAGGGTTTTGGACATAATGTGATTTTAAGAGCAAACGTTATTTGTCATCTGTTTTGGAGAAGAAGAAAAAGTCATTCTTTGTTTATTGTTGTTGTTGAGTTAAAGCAAATTCCTTTCATGTCACAAATTTTATTGTTTTGGCACTCTTCTGGTGTATCTATTTGTTTGCTGTCAAAATATGAATTCGTTCAATGACTAATTTTGAATTTTGCAGAAGAAATATTTTACAGTCATTTAAAAACACATTCTAATTTATATGCGAGCTGTCAAAATTGCCTAATAGCTTTTTCCTTAACGCTTAAGTACAAAATTGTACAGCCAATTACAAAAGGGTTTTAATATGAGGTACAGAGTGTCCTCTTCCTCGTCACCCCAAAAATTCGGTACTTTCGTTTTATAGCAGCCCCAAAGGATAAATCGCCAAGCATCCAAGATTTATCTCCAACTTATAAAGCATATATGACATTGTAATAATATATTAGGTATATAATATTTCGTGATGTATATGACCAAGTTATAGTTATATATGACGCATATATGATGTATATATGACATATAAGACGTAAATAATATATATGTAATGACGTATATGACACATACATGAGTGTTTGGAGCATATATATATATGCGTATATATGATGCATATATAAGCTTTGCGAGGATCTTGGAGAAATCATAGCTGCAACCTTGGTATAATCGTAATTGTGGGGGCCGCTAACACGAAAGTACCAAAAAATGTATTAACTATAATAAATACATGCGTTCAAATAAGTGACATGCTTAGAAAGCAGCTTATAAATGTTGAATATATTAGTATTTAAAACAGCTTAAATTTTAGTCAACAGATGGCGGTGCAGTGTTTCAATCTGTGAGAGTGCTCAAAGAAATTTAAAAACTCAAACACTTTTTTTTTCGCTCTTCAACAGCTAAATATTATGAAAAGTAGACTGAGTAACATTTCAAAAGTTAATTTAAGCATTCTTATAGATTAAGACAACGCAACACCATCTAATGACATAAATCTAACGGGATTTTTTTTATTGCAATACATAAAATTTATGAGTTAGATTATAAAAATATCACTTATTTAATCGTTATACAATAAAACTTTTTTACAACTAAATCGCAAAGGACATATAAAATGGAGGTTTCCGTCAATCTGACAAATTGACCGGGACATATGTTATATTGCACCCTAGAACCCCGATCCCTAAATAACCTGAAAAGTCCTGGAAAGGTGGCGCAATCGCGTAATCGGATGTCCCTTCCTTTATGTTACTGACCGGAACGGTTGCGGACACGGTCATGAAAGATGCAACTATTATGGCACTAACGACTAATGACTAATACTAATGACGAACTATTGGCTAGTCCGTTTTAGACAAAATATATATATATATGTAGCATTTTGACGAGACTGAGATATTACGATGAATAATATTCGATGAAAAGATGGCAGTCCTTCAACGATATAGCAAGTTGCAGTCGATATTAGCGAGTATGGCGAAGTAGAAGGCAATGAAATGAGTCCACCAAAGTTTTCCAATAAATCCAGCCAATCTCCAGACAAATAATTTTATTAGAAGACGAACAACACAGAAACAATTCCCAAAGGTCTAAAAAACTTATAGCCCTCGGGCTAACGTTCCTTCACTTCATTGAATTAAGATGTTACTGGGCCAGTTGAATATTCTACGGACATAAAAACACTAGACACATATTTGTTTAGACTTCCAAAAACGTCAAAAATCTGCCGCTCCGAGGGCTGCGGGCGAGTTTTGTTCTCTCCGCGGAAACATACAGAATTTACGTCACGAGCGCACAACCCAATGAGTGAGAGGTTAGCTCCAGCCCAGCAAATGAGGTGCGAAGGAGGAGCTAAGACGATAAAGAATTCCGAACCTGTCGCGGATTAATTTTGGAGTGAAACTACCTCAGCGCGCGAAAGAATCAGAGCAATAATAATAATAATAATAAAAAGAAAATGGCTTTTAAAAAACATTCGAAATGAGAACGCGTCTCCGAATTTTATAGATTGGGGAGCTGATAAAAGCTACGAATGATCTTAAATTTTAGATTAAGATTTGGAATAAAATAATTATTAATATACGGATATTTACTTTTAAAAGGACTTTAAATAGGAATAGATATTATTAAGAATTAAGGAAATACTGACTATGACAGAAGTTAGATTAATTTTAAAATATTAATGCGAATAGAATGGAAGAATACGAAGGAAATAAATTTTTATATAACATATATATAAATTTACCTCAAAAAGATGGAAAAAAAAGTAGGTAACAGATAAGTAATCGAAGGAAAATAGATGGCCAACTCATTGACAGCAGCGTATTTTTGAAAATACAAACAGGAAAAGTTTGGAATATTTTAACAAGTTATTAACATTATTTTTGTTATAACTAAAAAACGCATCTTCAATTTTAACGATTTTTTTTTTTTTAAGTACACATTTTGAGCATTATTGTGTAATTTTTTGGTTGCTGTAAACGTAATATTATTATATTAGTAAATTAATTGTTTCAATTTGTGAGAATGCTCAAAGGAATTTCAACACTAAAACACTTCTTTTTCGCTCTTCAACAGTTAAACATAATGAAGAGTAGAAACTGAGTAACATGTTTAAGCATTCTCATAGATTGAGACAGCACAACACATCTAGTGACAAAAATTTAAATTATTATTTTCTTTTACCTTTACAAGAAGAAAATTTTTGTTTCATGAAAATTTTCGACTTCCGGTTTTCGTCGGATTTACACGTTTTAGAAGGTCCTGAACATGATTTTATTGTTTTTAGAAAAATTTCTCTCTGTGAGTCTGTATGTGACAAAAATTTTGTGGGCGCTCTATCTCAAGAACTAATGTACGGAATTTAATAAAACTTTAGATTCAGTTAGACCTTGATATAAATTGGTGGGTGCTTATTAGTTTTGGTGTAAATCGCCCAACACGTGGCACTGCTATACTGCATTATTCACGATTTTTAAGAGAGCTATGTCTCAAGAACTAATGCACGAATTTTCATCAAACTTGAGATTCAGTTAGATGTTAACATAAGTTGTTGCTTATTAGGTTTCGGTGTAAAACTCCCAAAAGGTTTCGAAACCGGTTTCGAAAGTGAAAATATCCTCATAAAAAAACCTGCAACCAAAACCGAAAAAGTAAAAAAGGACCTGCATAGAGATCAACCTCAGTTATTCAATGCAGAAAAAAAATCGTTTTCAAATATTGAAATGCAAACGAGATATTCTAAAATTATTGCCCCATAGGATTAACAGCGGGTGTTTTCTCGTGAGTGAAGTAGCCTCTTAAGGATCACACACACACACACAAAAGCTAGTAAATTGAAAAATTTTTATTGAATGAATTTTTCTCATTTACAAGGAAGATCTTTCAACAAAAACTCTAAAAATAAATAAATAAATAAAAAGGGACACTTTGAGTTATATTTATATTAAGATATCACGTGTGAAAAAAATCAGCTGCTAAATATTAAAACTAAAGCAGTAAAATAAGTGTATATATATATATATATATATATATATATAGGAACAAGTACGAATAGGACTCGCATCTTGAGAGTTTCGTACCGTTATGTCATATCACCTTAAAGCTTAGTCAGTACCTAGTTTCCTGACAAATATACAAAATATTCGGTTACAATGAGTTAATTTGGCATGGGAATTCATGAAATTGCCATGTATTAAATCGACATAGAATCATAAATTAATGGTTTTGGATTTCTTCCTTTACATGTGCTAGAAGACCTTCCTTCGAGCCAAATTTCAAGGTTCTAGGTCAACCGGAAGTACCCTATAAATTTATTTTCTTATAACAAATAGAATACTTCTGATGGTTGACATAGAACTTTGAAAGGGTCTAGCCGGATAAGTAAAGCAAAATGACCCCCACGACCGATGTTTGAAATAACATGTATGGCAATAAAGCATACCATGAGAATATAATATAGAGTGTTTTTAGCCCCTGACCTTTTAATTGTCCTTGAGATTATTGGGAAATTATGTTCCGGCGCCACTATTTTTCAAATGCGTTCTTCTCAAAAAGTATAAAAGTTAAAAAAATAAAACCATCACCAATTATTGAAATATATATAACTTTATCTTATATATATTTTCACATTTTTACACAATTTTTATCATAGAAAAGTAAACAAAAATACTTTTTAAAAATATTATTAATGTAGTAACATTATATTTACACCAACGAAAAAATTGCAGGATAATGCTTAAGGTACCTACTTTAAGCGAAAAAAAACTTCGTGAAAGTCAAAGATGCGCTTTTTGAGTTATAGCAAAAATAATGCTAACAACGCGTTAGAATTTTCGTATCTTTTTCTGTTTGAATTTGTACAATTACGCGCGTATTATTGTTACTGCAAAATAAATATAATAAGTGAGTTGTAAGTAAATACTATAAAAATAGTCTGTAAATAATTGGATATCTCGCTCGTTTAATAAAAAAATGACATAACTCAAAAATAACAAATTTTCAGTAAGCTGTTTTAAAAAAATTTAATTAAACAATTTTTTGTTCATTAATAAAAGATTCTTAAGTACAATTTTTTCCTGTGATTTCTTTTAAAAGTTAATAGATTTATTTAGGTTATTCCAATAGCAATAACAACTCAAAATTGTCACTTTATCGCAAAGAATAATGTAAATACGTTGGAAAAGCATAGTGATACTTTAGCCCTCTGACGGCATAATAGAACGACTGCCACTGTGCCGTTTTCCCAGATAAGAATATCAGTGCTTAGGACTTAAAAACTGTCTTTATCTCAAACATGACGATTTTTAAGTTGCGTAACTTTTCTATTAAAGGAACGATGTTTAGAGGTTCTTTTTTAACAATGGATTAAAAATTACAATATCTCTATAATAAAACCGTAAGTCATGTGACTGTCATCAACAGTTCCGGGATGCCAGTTTCACTTTTTCATATGCCAGGCGGCCATTTTTATTCAAAATTATTTTTTCGAATAAAACTGCATAAAAGTTACATTTTTAGAAAGATCGTTCAAAATAAATTAATATTTGAGAGATGACTTACGTTCAATTATGTATACATTCTGCAATAACTTCAGTTTAAATTAGGTTTGCAGTTCAAATTCTCTATCCATAAAAGTAAACAAAAAAAAAGATTCATTCGTTGTGAACGTTTAAAATATTAAACCATGAATTTTTGGACTGCTGTCTGGTGTAAAAAAAAATAATCCGCACCAGTGAGACAGTCAAAGTTTACCATAATTCTGTTCTATACAACTCAACTTCCTTCCGGATCTTTTCTTGACGTAAGTTGAACTCATGTAATAATATTTAATGGATCAAATTTCGAAACGAATTGTCAGATTTTATTTTTCGCGTGTGCAAATTAGAAACGATACTTTAATTTTGAAATCAAATGTTTTGATTTATGATATTATTTCTTATTTATCTATTTTCTATTTTAAAGAAAAATGTGAACGTAATGTATTTTAAATTGGAACAGCTGTCACGGACGCACCGTGGTTGGCGCGATTTTTGTTTTGCGCCATTCTGGCGAGAAAATCCCATTTTCAGGTACCTATTAGAGATTACTAAAACAGCATGTACTTTTATTTTATTATGAAATAGTTTATTTTATATTAAAAAACACACATTTTTATTATAAAACACACACAATGATTAATTTATTATAAAGTGGGTTAAGCGGTTTTTGTCAAGAAAGATGAAATACATAACAACAAAAAATATGCGAAATGCTACCACGATCGCAAAAGTTCTTGATTTGTCTATTAGATTTTTCCGGTTTGGCGAAAGATTAAGGAAAAAAATAAATTATGAATAAAAATAATTTGTTACAATGCTTAACATACATTTACGGGCGACCAAACTGGTCGCCAGTGGCGGCTAGTTAACTAATATTGTTTTCATATAATAGTGTATTTTTAATCAGTTACTATGAAGGCGATAATTATAGAACATTTCAGAAAAAGAGCCTTTTCGAAAATATTTCAATCATCATCATCACTATTTTTATTTATCACAACATTGATATTATCAATCGAAAAGATTTTTGTTAATATTTCATCAGGGCGTATTATTCGTGACAAATGTCTTCCATGAGATAAGTAATATATTATACTTGCCACATGGGAGCAACACTCAACTTTTCATACTTTTCAATGCCGTCGATGTTATAACTGTTAGGGATATAGTCAACGTACACGCGATTGTGCTGTGTGAAGGCTGTATAGGCTTGTTTTATAAGGAAAGGGCATATTTACAAACAAAAACTTCTGTCAACCAATCTACCACTACATTTTTGACGTAGCAGGAATCGCCAGACGACGTAGGCCAATCACATCATAGACCTGTTTAACGTAGACCAATCAAGTCGCCCTATCTCATGTGTACAGTAGGAGTCATAAAGAATAAACATATTTTTCTTTCTATCCAACAGTAATTTAATGAACATTGACGTCAGCTGCCCTTTTCTCGAGGCTAACGAAAAAGAAAGGCTACCGCGGTGCTTTACGCGTATATTTTTTTACAGACCGCGGGAGTAACGTGATGCTCGAATGCACCAATGCAGGTGTACGAAAAGAGCATCACGTCACTCTAGCGGTCTGTAAAAAAAGATAAGTGGAATGCACCGTGGTAGCCTGTCTTTTTCGTTAGCCTCGCCCTTTTCTTATGTGACAATCATGCTAGGCGTGAGTTACCATTTGATTTGTCAGTTCTTGATATTATTATACGAGAAGGATGCGCAGTACGCCAAAATAACAGAATGTTTACAAACACGAAACAAGCCTATAAGGAAGTGGTATGTATGAAAACATTATTTTTTTGGCTTACTGCGCATCCTGCCAGAGTGAAAATATCACGAATTGACCAACTCATCAGCGTATTTGACAACAGCGTATTTTTGCAAATACAAAGAGGAAAAGTTTGGAATATTTTAACAAGTTATTAGCATTATTCTTGTTTTAACTCAAAAAGCGCATCTTCAATTTTAACGAATTTGTTTTTGGTTAAAGTATACACTTTGAGCATTATTGTGTAATTTTTTGGTTGGTGTAAACGTAATATTACTATATTAGTAAATTTAAATATATATATATATATATATATATTATATATATATATTTGTTTATTTTTATATGTTAAAAATTGTGCAAAAATGTGAAAAAAATATATAATATGAACTAATATATTCTTCAATAATTAGCGTTGGTTTTATTTTTTTAACTTTTATACTTTTTGAGAAAAATGAATTTGAAAAATAGTGGCGCCGGCGCTTACTTTCCTGATTATCTCAAGGACAATTGAAGGTCAGGGACTAAAAACACTCTATATTGCATTTTCATGGTAAGCCTCATTATCACATATGTTATTTCAAACATCGGACATGGGGGCCATTTCGCTATGCTTATCCGGTTAGACCCTTTGGCTCGAAGGAAGGTCTTATTGTACATGTGAAAGACAACATCCGAAAATCAATAATTGATAAATCTATGCTAATTTTTTACGTGACTCATGATTCGAGAATACAATTTATAGGATATTTATGGGTTGACCAAGAACCTTGAAATTTGGCACGAAGGAAGGTCTTATTGCACATTTAATAGAAAAAAATCTAAAAACCATTAATTTATAAATCTATGTCGATTTATTACGTGACAAACTTATGAATTTCCATAATCGGGAATAACGATCATGTAAAAAAAAAAATAATAATGATTTTAACGGATTTTTTTTCTTTTACATGTGTTATAAAACCTTCCTTCGTGCCAAATTTCAAGGTTCTAGGTCAATCGGAAATACCCTATAAATGTTACTCTCAAAATTTGAAGGATAATCCCAGTTGACCTATAGTGTCCTAGATCCTTGAAACTTAGCACGAAGGAATGAAAAATTTGAAAATAATTAATTTACCATTATTATGTTCTTTTCTATACAGGGTGTATCAGAAAAAGTGGGCAAAGCTTTACGGGGTGATAGAACGCAACTATACGAGCATATTTCGTCATAGAATGTGTGGCCGCGCGAGCCGCTTGGTGGCGTTGTAAATGATATGACACATTCGTACGAGAGGTGTTGCCGCAGCTGCTGCGTCCGATTCCAAACCCCATAAGGTCGAGAATGTGGTTTCAACACGACGTTGCGCGTGCACACTTTGCCTTGGATGTGTGGAACACTTTAGATGCAACGTTCCCAGGGCGATGGATTGGTCGAGGTGGTCCCATATCTTGGCCTCCAAGATCGCCGGATCTTTCGTATTTGGACTTTTTCCTGTGGAGCCATATGGAAAGCCTAATCTACGAGTGCCCCATTAAAACCAATATGGATCTAGTCACCAGGATTGCCTTTGTTGCCGGGGATATTCGGGAAATGCCTGGTGTTTTCGCAAATGTGCGTCTGTCCCTATCCCGCAGGTGTGAAGCGTACATTACAGCGGACGGAAGATCTTTTGAACAATTTCTTTGAGCATATGCATTAACTACATTGCTGTTAATACATTTTCTTCTTATTCTTGTGTTAATTCTTTAACTGCGACAGTGGAAAACGGCCTTTTAACTTCTCACCGCTTGCGTTCCGACCATACATTCTATGACGAAATTTGCTATGATAGCTGCGTTCTATCACCCCGTAAAGTTTTGCCCACTTTTTCAGATTCCGGATTATGGAATTCATTAATCATTCATTTGTCACATAATAAATGGACATAGATTTATAAATTAATGATTTTCGTATTTTTCCGTTTAAGTGTGCCATAAAACCTTCCTTCGTGCTAAATTTCAAGTCTCCGGGTCAACCGGAAGTACCCTGTAATTTTTAATATAAAAATTATAGAGTACTTTCGGTTGAGCCAGAACCTTGAAATACTTAAATCATCTTAGAAATGACATAATCTTAAAATTTATCTAAGCCATGCATTTCTTAAAATTTGTACAATTATAGTAATTTATAAATAAATTTGCAACGTCATTTCTTATCTTTGCATGCAGAAGGTTTAAATTGTTTTAGTTATATAGTCCAATTTCTGACAGTCCCTTAATCACATTTATAGCATTTCTTAGCATAATTTCAAAAATTCAGTAACCCAGTGCTCAAACGGTTAATATATGACATTGTGACTCTAAACTGAAATCATACAACAAAAAGATAGACTTAAATTCCATATATATATATAATTTAATTTTAGAAGTATTTATGGAACTACATTTTGTTTAAAATGTAGTAATGGTATAAATCCCCCTGTTTAAGAAAAAAAAATATTAACATTCTCAAATTTATTCTAGAAGTGTTTCAAATGCAACCCCCAAAACGCGCAATGCAGGAATATTTATATTTGTCTGGCATACAGCTTTTGTCCTTTTAATTGTTACGATTGCTACTAATTAACTGGACACAGCACAGAAGTTTCAATCGTCTGTGCCCCACCTTCCCATTAAAAAACGGACAGTCAATAGTGTCTTGCATTTCAAAATGTGATCGTTACCAAACTACTTTTTTCAGTAGTTCAGATATCTTGATCGAGGAGTAACGAATAGCCTACGAGCAAATAAGAAAATTATTATTATTTAAACCATTTTCTTAACAAATATTTCCGGTAATAATTTTTTTCTATAGAAAATCTATATATTTAAAACGCTAAGCGATTTCTTTCGACAATCCGTGAGAACAAATTAATGCATCAAATTACACCATTTTTTTTAAATGAAAGATATTTGGACACAAATTTGTTATCGTGCATTCATTTGTTCAAAAATTTAATTAATTAGTCGTAATTTTCAATTAAACTTTTACTGCTGCTTATGACGTGATAAAGACGGCAACTCCCATTGTTGCAATTCATAGAGTTATTTTCTTAACTCTGTGGTTCGCCAATCTTTTGACATTAGCTAATATCAACTAGGTAATATTTTAACATTGTAATATTAAATCTTAAAAAACTTACTTAAAATTAGCTAAAATATAATCATAATAAAATATCTAAACATAAACATATCAATATGAATAACAAATCTCACGTAAAATATTGCAATTTAAATTATTCCAATTGAAAGAAGATTTGGAGAGTTATCCCTGACGCCCAGCTAACATAAAAGTACCAATTTTATTTTATTTATTTACACACATATTCAATTTTATTATAAAACACCAGGTTGCCATACAAAGCAAAAATCGTCATTTAGGCGTCAAAAATTAACCCCAGTTACAGCTCCTAGAATACATTATGTTTATAGAATGACATACATACACAGTTTATAGAATGACATACATACACATATATATATATATATATTTTTTTACTTATGTTTCACTTTTTGAATAAATACTTCATTTGTTAGGACTATGTTTTATAATGTGTAATTTGACATAGCTATTTGGGATAATAATTTCATTGCATTTGGTCAGTTATTTCTGTTTCAATGGTTAATTTTTGCAATAAGTTTTTATATATATATATATACTTCACTGGCGCCCGACTAACCGAAAAGTACCCCAAATTATTCGCCAAACTGTAGCGCCCAATAAACAAACAGAAGAATGTTGCCATTAAAACTCAAAAATAAAAAAAAATAATAAAATAATAATTAGGAAAAACCCCATTTACTAACGTATTATTTATCAGTAACTTTAAACAATAAAATTTACAATATATTAATGAAAACAGAATAAAAAATAGTCGTGAATATTTATTTATTTATATTATTTCTCTTAATTATCCCTTTCGACTGTTGGATAAATGTTTGTGACGTCAGTTGAATTTTATCGATTGTACGAAACTACGAATCACAACATTTTTTCAATGCTTTTTCTATTTTAATATCATGGTTTCGAAGTCGTAATTTTAATTTTAATTAATGTAATAACTAATAAATCAGTAAAACATCATTATAAATACATTTAACGTCGAATTAAAAATCACTTGATGAGAACTTTTAGGCCGAATTTTTTAATTTGCAAGTTAAATTTCGGTGAAAATATTTATCGGCGTGTTTTATAAGCGAATAATAATTCATATTTATTGTGACGTCATCGAAATATTGTCCATTAGGTTTATTTTATCGTTATGCATTATAACTTTGTTGATGCCATTTTTTCATTACAATTAAATACAAAATATATTTTTGTTTGTAACATGGTGTTTAAGCATAAAAGTAACTTATACAAAGTACGTGTGAAAAGTTTGCTTCGAGGAAAATGACGTTATGCTTAGCTTGAAATGCATTTTAACATTGATAAAACTAAAAAGAAAAATTAATTGTGTCAACATGACGTATATTTAATTGATTTTTCAATTTTTAATTTTAAAGGTCAGAATTTAAGCGTTTATTGGTTGCACCATCCTGATTGCATACCTTGATTACATGTTACCAATTACTTTTTTTTTTATTATTATAGGTAAGAAGATTTCATTTTTTTATAAAAAAATTCACAAAAGTAAGGAATTTGAGGAAAATTAAAATTATTAAGAATAGTGTTATGGGGAAAAAAACTTGAAATAATGATTGTATTTGTAAATAGCATAAATAATGTAAGGCTAATATTTTATAGGAATTATTTTGGTAGGTTTGTTATAAGTTCATTTAACAGTTCCTTATTAGTGGCAAAGTCCTATTTCTTCCACTGTGAATTTCTCTTTGATGTCAAAAAATGATAGTCTACTTTTGGACGCCAGCCAAAACACAGTGGCAATTTTTAGAAATGTATAACGGTTGTGACAACAAACGGCCCTATCGCTTTAGCTTTCATCGCGCTTACATCACTTCTAAATACTACAAATTTCAATTTTTTACTACATTTTACAATTTCAGTTCTTACATCATCAATTAGAAAATAATTAGCTTTCGATTGAAATTTATTTGAAAACTGCCGCTTAATTTAACGACTTTTTAAATAATTTTAAAGCATGAAATATTTTTCAATTCTATTTCAACAATGATCATCAGTTTGCTTTAATAATGTAACATATTCCCTGGGAAAGTTGCCCCAATTGAAAATAGATTTTCTTAACCATCATAAAAACTGAAAAAGAAAAATTATAAAAAACCCTGATAAATCATAAGATCAGATAAAGCGCATTTTGGCGCTAAACTAAAATGTGTCAAGAAAAAAAACTATTTATAGTTTATGATTAACATAAAATTGATATGCTGAATTCTTTGATGTATATGTTGCATCAGAATATTCTAGGAACTGTATTTTATTATTTTTTTTTAAGATCCATTGGATATTTAACTGTATAAGGAGGAAAAGGTCGCCGACTGTGATGGAAAAGGAATAATCATCCTGATTATGTAAAGGAACCGAAGAAACCATACAAATAAATTACACTTGAAAACATTAAAAATCTCCCTTATCTGCAGATTGATTTATTATTGTAAAAAAATATATATATATAAATATATATATATATATATATATATTCATCTTTACATAGAAATTGATTAGCTTAAAACAATGGATGCGTTTCAGAAGATATGTATTTGAAACGAACAATGATTAAAGAAGATATTTTAAAACTTTTAATTTAAACATTTAAAAAAAAAAAATTGAACGTCGAATTTTGACGGTGCATTTGGTGAGATGCAATGCACATGCGCATAGGAGCTCTTCCGGTTGCCTTATTACAGGGAGGGGGGGGGTGCTTTATTTACTATGTTCTTTTATTGACTGAATATGAGATGAACGTAGGGATATACTATTTGTATGATACTTCATAGGTCCAGAAAATTTTCTTTCTTGCCGTGGGGAATATGGCGGTAATTTCAAACTGATTTGCATTACACAGTTGTTTGCGGATTGGTTGTTTGGAGTTTGCTTCGGAAATAGTACTGTAATTCACTGGGGGGGGGGGACTTTTAAAATAAAATATTTCAAAGACTGTTTCATACGCACCCCTTCTTATATAATAAAGAAGCTTATTTTACTAATATTGTTATTGTAATTTTTTTCCGTCAAGTTTTGACCGGTTCCATCTAGTCTATATATTTAAAACGCTAAGCGATTTCTTTCGACAATCCGTGAGAACAAACTACTGCATCAAATTACACCATTCTTTTTTTAAATGAAAGATATTTGGACACAGATTTGTTATCGTGCATTCGTTTGTTCGAAAATTTAATTAATTAGCCGTAATTTTCAATTAAACTTTTACTGCTGCTTATGAAGTCATAAAGTAGACAACTCCCACTGTTGCAAGGCATAGAGTTTATTCTGTAAACTCTGTGGTTCGCCAATCTTTTGACATTAGCTAACATCAACTAGGTGATATTTTAACATCTATATATTTAAAACGCTAATTTTTTTTTCGATAGTCCGTGAGAACAAACTGCTGCATCAAATTACATCAGTCTTTTTTTAAATGAAAGATATTTGGACACAGATTTGTTATTGTACATTGGTTTGTTCCAAAATTTTATTAATTAGCCGTAATTTTAGTTTCAAATTTTACTTCTGCTTTAAACGTCATAAAGTTAATCGCCAGAGGATGCTTCAACTTTTCATAAAATTGAAGTCTGACTCTGACCGTAACTTCAAGCTATCTGGGCAAGGTAGAATTGTAAACAAAGATCGAATACGTTATAAAAATATCAATGTCACCAAATTATTTACTTTTAACATTTGCTGAAACATTAAAACTAATATACAAAAAGATTAAAATATATTAAATTACTCATAAATTTGTTTTTAAACGTTAATAAATTTTATTTATTAAATAAAAAATATCCTTAAATGGAACAGAAGCCACAGACGCAGGATTGGCGCGATTTATTTTTTGCGCTATTTTGGCGAGAAAACCCAATTTTCCACATTATTTTTATTAAACACATGAAATTAATTGTACTAATTAATTAATTTTAAATTATTTTATTTTATTTATTTACACACGTATTCAATTTTATTAACACCAAGTTGCCATACAAAGTAAAAATCGCCATTTTGGCGCCAAAAAGAAACCACGATGCGACTGCGACATATGCGCCGATTTAATCAAAATTGTATGGGTGTACCGCATATTGGAAAATTAATTAAATCAATGATTATTGTTTCTTTCGGAGATTAAAAATAAGAAAATGTAATTCTTAACGAAATACAATTATTTGGTCGGAAATTTTTTCTTAGTTCGGGCTTAGTTAATATTCTGGTACTTCTCCATTATCCCATCGACCACTTTCCATATAAAAAACTATCACCAAATTATTCGCCAAACTGTAGCGCCCAATAAACAAATGGAAGAAGTTTTGCCATTAGAATCTCAGAAAAAAAAGAAAAGAAAAAAGAAATAAATTTGGAAAAGCCCCATTCACTAAAGTATCATTTATCAGTAACTTTAAACAGTAAAATTTACAATATATTAATGAAAATAGAAACAAAAATAACCTTGGAAATTTATTTAATTAAATTATTTTTCTTAATTATCTCTCTCGACTGCTGGATAAATGTTTGTGACGTCAGTTAAAATTGATCTATTGTACGTAACTGCGCATCGCAACATTTCTTCAATGCTTTTTCACTTTTAATATCATGTTGTCGAAGATGTAATTTATATTTTAATTAATGATTTAAAATAAAAAATCAGTAAAACATCAATAAAAATACATTAAACGTCGAATTAAACATCACTTGATGAGATAACAAGCACGTGTAACGCATTTGACGTAAAGTGAGTTTGACGCCACGATAATACATTTTTGGCGTTAAAATCCCATAGTTTGGCGATGGTTATTTTCTTAATATTTTCTTAATGGAAAGTGGTCGACCGGATAACGGAGAAGTATCAAAATTCTTATAAATCGTATGAAATTGAAGGGCATATGTATTTAATGTGTTTAAAATACGATTAATGTTTCTCAAACTTTGAAGCTGAAAAACAAGCGAGTACGAGGTATTATTACGTATGACGTAGGTCGCGGTACGAGCCACCATCTGGACAGGGTATACGGCGGATGCCATTTTTTTTCATTACAATTAAATACAAAATATATTTTTATTTGTATACATGGTGGTTAAGCATAAAAGCAACGTATATAAAGTACGTGTGAAAAGTTTGCGCCTGTGAAAATGACGCTATGCTTATCTTGATATGCATTTTTACATTGATAAATCTAAAGAGAAAAATTTATAGGATTATGTCAACATGACGTAATTTTAAATGATTTTTAAATTCTGCATTATGAAGAGTAGAATGTATAACGATTGTGACAACAAACGGCGCTATAGCTTTTGTTTTTATCGTGCTTACATCACTTCTAAATACAATTTCAATTTATACAACATCAATTATAAAAATGTTAACTTTAGAATGAAATTTATTTGAAAACTGCCGCTTAATTTAACAACATTTTAAACAATCTTCAAGCATGAATTATTTTTCAAATCTATCTCAACAATGGCCGCCAGTTTGCTTCAGTAATATAAAATAGCACCTGGGAAAGTTGCCACAATTAGAAATTGATTTCCCTAACCAACATAAAAAGTGAAGGAAATAATAATTAAAAAAACCCTCTAATAAATCATAAAATTAGATTAACCATAAGATAGAGAATTTTGGCGCTAAACTGAAATCTTTCAAACAAAAAAAAAAACGATTTTCAATTTATGTTCAACATTAAATTGATATCATGTTGAATTCATGTTGATGTATGTGTTGCATCAGAATATGCTTGGAATTGTATCTTATTACTATTTTAGAGATCCGTATCACTGTATAAGAGGGAAAAGATCACGACTGTGAAAAAGGGATAACCATGATTATGAAAAGGGACCGAAAAAAACATACAAATAAATTATACTTGAAAACATAAAAAATCTGCATCATCTGCAGATTGTATATTATTATTGTAAAAAAATTTCTCCATCTTTACATAAAAATTGATTAGCTTAAAACAATGGATTCATTTTAGAAAATATGGATTTGAAACGAACAATGATTAAAGAGGACATTTTAAAACTTTTTAGTATTTAAACATTTTAAATCTTTTTTAACGTCGAATTTCGATGGTGCCTTTGACAGTTGCAATGCATATGCACATAGAAGTTCACTCGGTTGCATTATCACAGGGAGAGAGATGTGTGCTTTATTTACTGAATATGATATGGACGTAGGAATATACTATTTGTATGATACTTCATAGGTCCGTGAAATTTTCTTTTTGTAGTGGTGAATATGGCGGTAATGTCGAACTTATTTGCATTAAACAGTTGTTTACGGATTGTTTGTTTAGAGTTTGCATCGGAAATGGTACTGTATTTCACTGGGGCAAACAACTTTTAAAATAAAATATTTAAAAGACTTTTTCATACGCACCCCTTCTTAAATAATAAAGAAGCTTATTTTACTGATATTGTTATAGTATTTTTTTCGTCAAGTTTTGACGGGTTCCATCTAGTTTTATTTATTTATCTTAAAATAACTCGAATATAAGATTATAGAAAATTCTCAAAAAAATTCATGTAGAAAGGTTAAAAAAGTTAAAATTATTTTAACATTCAATAGGGTTTTCACTAATCTTATGTGATCCTTTGATAAGGCTTCAATTAAAGGAAACTAGTTCCCCAATACAGTTGAATCTGTAGACCTCGCATGGATTCTAATTCTGAGTATAATTGTTCAAGAATTGTAATCTTCGTCTTATTTAATCACACGATTTCTGCCATTAAATAAGGTGAAGATAACTTTCCAGAAATAGTAGTACTAAAAAGCAGGAACCGTGTGAGTAATCTACACATATTTAAATGTTCCATGAGTTTTAATTTTAAGTCAAAATTCTCAAAATCGCAAACAATCTTGTACATACTACAAGAAATATCTGCGCATGTGAGTTCTCTGGAAATGCTAGACTATGCAGATAAAAATGACGCAATTCTACTGTGTCTACCAAGTTATATCACACAAGCTTTGCAACCGCTTGATAGGCCATTTTTTAAACCGTTCAAAGTTAACTTCAATAAAGTAGCGAATCCGTGGGTGAAGCATAATCCCCAGTAACATCTTAAAAGAATTCATACTGGTATTGTCATTGGAACTACATGGAAAACGATAGCGTGCGCTGCGCACTGCACTAATGGATTCGCGCGTACCGGAATTTTCCCACTCAATCGTGAAACTGTATCGGAAATTTTTTTGGCAATTTCTAGCAGGCGTCAATCTCAAAATATTGAAAGGAGCATAAGAGTCCTCTATTTAGGATTCTTGTAGAGAATGCCTACCAGATGACTTACAAAATAATACATATTTGATGGACATCGAAATTTTTCGAAATCAAAACTCACCTGTATTGATTGAACACGATCAAGAAGAACCTCGTCCTTCTACAAGGCAATCTCTTTCCGAATTTTTACATAAAATTAGTCCTGTCCTGGCTTTTTAGTGCGAGAAAATAGAAGCAAGGAGAAGGTAGCACGAGTGCTTAACAAAGACTACATCACAGGAAAAAAAAAAAAGCTCAACTCTAAAGATAAGCCATCCAGAAAACCAGACAAGAAAGAACACAGCCTGCCAAAAATCTACAAATGAAGAGAAAGTGCGAAGAAAATAGTGATAAAACGGAAAGCTTACCACCAACGGAAGACATCTGTTTAGAATGTCAGGAAAAATATTAAGAAATGAAACTTCGTGTGGAGTGGATACAGTGTATTCATTGTTTGGGGTGGCTACATGAGACGTGCACAATGTATGATTTCCGTTGTAATACTTGAGGGAAAAAAGAAAAAATAGAAAAGTTAAATTTAAAAATTCCATTCAAGATTTTATAATACAATAAAAAAAAGTCATAAATTTAATGTAAATGGGATATTAAATCAAATATAATTCTAGGTTTTGAATTATAAATGTTAATTACCTATGCTTCCTATTCTTTTGCGAATGGGGCATCTATCTCGATCAAGTAGGGTGTCTAACCCTGAGGTGCGGATAGGATAGAAGGCCAAAAACATTGATTAAGTTTTTTGATAAAAACCCAATTTTATGTGGTATTTATATTACAGTAATATTTTTTAGGAAGTTCTACGTAACATTTGGAATAGATATGTTACATGTTCATTACAAAAATCATTTCTATGAAAAAGAAAAATTCATTCTTTCTTAAGGGGAGCAACTATCCCAGAATTACCCTAAGTGTCATATTGCTGCTGTGTGTTCGCACTTCTTTTCTCGAATGTCCTGGGAATAGCCCAGACCTTAACTCAAATTAAAATATATTAGTTTTATTAGAGCCCACTAATGAAACTTCTTTGCTGCAAGCCACCCAACAAATAATCAATTAATGAAAGCAATAATGGAATATTCGTTATAACAAGAGCTCAACTAAGAAAATTGGTTCAGTTAATGGAAATGCGTGATAAGGCTGTAATTGCCGCTAAAGTTAGTCCAACTAACCAACTTGATCAATTTTTTTGTGTCTAAATTGATCCATTTGTCTCAATTTTATTCTTAATAACACCTAGTAATGTAAAAACAATCTTTCAGATAATTGTTGCGTTATGTTCTTTATTAAACTATCTTTCGATTGATATATACGTTAGGGTGAGTCGAAAAAACCGAAATTTATATAATCGAAACACAATAGCGCGGGAAAGTTTCTATTGGTAATAAGGAATAAATTCGCAAAATATTGCACCAATTGGTTAATATCTTTTACCGCAGCAGGGGGTGGGAAGTTTCGAAAAATCGCAAAAAACATGGTTTTTACAAAATAAATTAAATTATCCAACCATAGCAGTACCATTTCTAATAGAATGCAACAGCTGCATCAAGATATTAGTAATGTCCCAGTAAAATTTCCCTGAAAATCCCCAAAAGTCCTTCAAAAAGCCCCTTTCTCTCAAATTTAAAGAGGGGGGGGGGGGCTTTTCTCGCCCTTGGTTGGCAAAGCCTATGATTAAAATTACTAAATATTTATAAGTTATTACTAAATATAATGTGAATGTATTTAATTGTAGACATATAATAAAAATTGAAAAAATTGAAAAAAACGAAAAATGGAAGTTTTGGCCGTTTTTACAAAATTTTGGCCGCCGGTGTTTCACCCTAATGAAATTTTACTGGGACATTACTAACGTCTTCATGTAGCTGTTGCATTCTATTAGAAATTGTATTGCTATGGTTGAATAATTTATTTATTTACTTATTTTGTAAAAACCATTTCTTCTGCGATTTTTCGGAAGTTTGGCCCCTCCTGCGGCGATAATATGTATTAACCAATTGGTGTAATATTTAGCCAATTTATTCCTTATTACCAATGGCAACTTTCCCGTACCATTGTGTTTCGATTATATAAATTTCGATTTCTTCGACCCACCCTAATATACATCTAAGATATTACTTCAACACAAAGGGTTGTTATGCTCCAAACTTTAGAAATATAATTTTTCCAAACGATTTCCGTAATTTTGGCCACTATTTTATGAGGTATATTCCAAAAATGCCCGTTGATTGTATTGATAGACAATTTTTATGTGGAAAAATTCTTATGAATCATATTTTTCATCAGTAAAGTTTTTCAAAATCGATGAAAGTATATATGTGTACTAACGTTGTTACTGAATTTTTCTTTTCAATTAAAAAAAAGAACAAAAAATCATGCGTCAAACATAGATTATGAAACACTTTCCATCATGTCCAGAATACTTTAACAAAACTTCACCATTTAAAGGTGAAAATTGATATCTAAACAAACTATTTGGAAAACGCATAGCACATTTGAAAATCCAATTCAGGATTTACCATCAGTAGTCGGGAAAATATCCGAATTATTTTGTGTATTCCTGTATATTATCGATTTGTATATATATTACATCGTATGAAAAAAATCAGTTCAGTTAGGAAACGCATAGCATATATGTAAATTCCCCTTCAGCAATTTCCGTCAATAAGCGAAAATGTGATCTATAGAATTTATGCACACCAAATAAAAAGCAAACAATTAATGTAATTTTGAAATGTACCACAACTTCAAACGCATTTCAGAAATTATTGTGTTTTGACAGTGCTCTAACTGAATCCTTTTGTGTGTCCCTGTAAATAAACGATGGATGCTATGCACAAAATATTCTATAGTCAGCCTCTTGTAGTGCACCTCAGTGATACGTATCAATTTAAATATGTTTGAAATAGGTAACATCATTAAAATTCACCACAAACGATTTTTTCCCATAGACCGTAATGTTGGGATGAATTACTTTGAGTGACCCTGTAAATAAACTATAAGTGCTACATGCTTCATTTTCAATACCGAACATGCCATAGTAAACCTTAATAGCATACATCAATTGCATGGCAATCCGAGTATATTTAAGCGAGTTAGAGCACGGACAGACCGTCAGACAAACTGAATTCATAAACACTTTTTACTTTGTTGAAAAGTGTTTAAAAAAATCCCAAAAGTAATCTAATCACTTAAACTTCGACTGAAAGTTTGTCAACTATTCCCGACGAAGCATCTACGAGTCGTTACTATTTCAGCAGTCACTCTTCAGAAAGAGAGACGTGCGAAAAATGTACAAATCTGTAATCCATTTATTGTGTGAAACAAGGTTTTAGTACATTGAAAAATAGAAGTTTCTAAGTTACTGGCGTAATAAAGATTTCGGAGACGGTACGAAAAAAAATCATAAAACAACTGATATTCATTTTTTTAGAAAGAAAAAAAAAAGTTTACATATATTTGCCGCATTTTGAGTGAAAGAAAATTTATATATTTCTCAGATATTAGTCTATTTTATGGGGATACACCTTGTATATTTTTATTTTGATAGAAGTCTATAATAATATCTTTTATAAAAAGAAGAATAAATTTACAAATCTCATAAAACAGGCTCATTCGAAATGTATAATTTCTCCTTAAACATAACCTTCCTATACTGTTGAAAATTTACTCAACCTTGATAAAAACATTTCACATCAGAATTTTTATTGAAAACAATTTAACATCTTTATTTAACTTACATCTCTGTCGCTTTTACTGAACTTATTTTATTGAGAAATTTCTGGTTCGTACCGAATAAAATAAATTAGAGAAACAGGTCGAGTAGACCTATTCACGGTAAGAAGGAGGTTAATTACCGACAACAGCGGTTCCCAACCAGGGGTACACGTATCCCTGGGGGTACGTAAAAATAATACCGGTAATGGTGGAAATCACAAAAATGTTGTCACGGAAAACACATAAAGTTGGTACTTTTTGGATTACAAAGTTAGTCTCATGTGTAATTACAATATGTTACACTCAAAATGAGGGAAAAGGCTCACTAGACATAATAATTCATTGATAATTCAATGTCACTAGCTCCGCCTACCAATTATCATATTGCATGAGTATGAGTACTCCCCATCTTCGCGAAAACTGACATTGATCATTATACAATATTACTTTTCCACCAAATTTATCTTATTGTTCCGTTTTAAATAATAATGGCAGAACGGTTTCCATTCCTAATGCTTCATTTTGAAAAGCAAGCCCTTATTTTTGTTTTTGAATAGGCGGGGTTATGTCACTAATTTATAGTAATTAATAGGAAAGGTTCCTTCTTTTTAATTAGTACATACTAATGAATAAATTACTAATTATTTAAAAAAAAGCATATTTGCGTTATATGAGTGAGGGAGGGGTAGGGGCGTGTTTCTGTTATAAGGGGGCGTTCCGAAATGAATAGCCCAAGTAGGGGGTACGTGAAGGAAAAAAGGTTGGGAAGCGCTGACCTACAATTTAAAAAAATCGCAAACATTCATTTAATTTCGAATTAGGGAGTAAATTATATTTCATATGAAAAATTAACTTCTCTTGAGCTTTACATTTGTTGTTTTTAAATGTTTCATGCAACTTATGAGACAAAATTAAAAAGTTTTATACTAAATTGAAAGCTGTATTTAACAGCATCAAAATGTTTGAAACGTCATATCTATGAGTTTTTTATAATTTAAACTTAGTGTAAACCATTTGATTTTTATAATCAGTCATATTATCCACTTAAAATTTGACCACCCTCTTAAATCAAGATGAATTTATAACAATATCATTGACAATGTCGAAAACAAATTAACCAACAAACTAACAAAGTTAAAATATTAGTTAGCAAATATACGCAACGAAGCTAGAATGTGTAAAATAAATATTTTCAAAGTAATGGGTAAGAAACTAAGCAGACATAAATATTAGTATAATTAGTGATATACACTGTAAAAAAGATAATTTTTTTCTTAATCTAGGAAATTATAATATAACCACGGACAAAAAAACAATAACCTTTCCTGAGTTACCCACGATTCCAAAAACATTCTTTATCTTTATAAACTTCAGAAATTAATACATTTTCGAGATTTAAAGAATTTTTTTAAAAACGAATGTTTCTTTTTCTGCCACTGATTTTGCTGGAAACATTTCCGAGTAGTTTTTATAGTGTGTTAATCTCAACCCGGAATATAAATTTTTTGGATACTTTTTAACTCTCAAGTGAACATTTTTATTTTCAACAAACATTTTTTAGTGACAAACATGATAAATTAACAGCATTAACATTAAAATTAATATTAGTTTGTTGCTCTTGCATGTATAAATTCAATTACGCAGCTGAAAAGTTAAACTAAGAATTCATAGTATACTAAAAACCGATATTTCGGTTTGAGAAAACTGATTAATACTCTATAAAAACTACTCAGAAACATTTCCGAAATTCAGTTACAGCAAAAGAAACTTTGGTTTCATAAATGATTTTTTAAATATCAAAAATATATTGGTTTCTACAGGGTTCGTACGAGTCCTGGAATTTTAAGACCAGGAAATTATTCGGTACCAGTATTTTCTTATAAATAATCTCTTCTTAAATAAGGTGACATTTCTCAGGTTTGAAGTTGAATACTGGTGTGTCACCTGGAAAAGTAACGGTACCCGTACGAACCCTGTTCTAAATATAAAGAACGTTTTTAGGAATAATGGGTAGCTTGGAAGAGGTTATTACATGTTTTCATTCGTTGTTTTATTATATTTTCGTAGAATAAGAAACATTTGTATTTTTACAGTGTAGTTCCAATTACCTAATTTATCACCTGATGTCGGCAGAATTAGTCCTGCATGCATTTTAAAAAACATGGATTTTAATTATTTAGGTAATTATAAGACTCGTTTATTACTCTTAGAACTGACACTAAATCGCATATAGATTCGGATTATTATTTTTAATCATCTGGCAGAATTTTTCTGTATATTTAACAAGTTATAAAAAAGCAGTTATGAAAAGCAATGGTATGAGGATTGGAATTTTATTACCTTACATATTTATATATCTTATGTTATGTTCTTAAAATTAACCATTAATATAAAATTTAATTAAAATCAGCCTTTTGAATTAAAAAAATTACGTGACGGAACAGGGCGGTTAGGACGCTTAACCTCTTGTGGACGAGTGACACATATACGTGGTGCATAAGATGCTCAGAATCCTCGATTAATCCCACCAGTAAATTTATATTGTAAGCTTTGCCTTATGTAATCCTAGCATTTCCGCGATTCAATTAGTCGAAAATTTCTGTTTTGAAAAACCGGTGGTAAAAGATTAAAAATTCTCTAAAGGACGCTCGTCGCGAAGGGGTTAAAGGGTTAATATTTAATATTTTAATGATTTTAAAGATGGAAAAGTTACTGAAAAATGGTAATTCCGTTTTTTGTACACTCCGAATTGTTCATCAAGAATGCTGAGATGTTTGATTCACCAAAAATGTCATTGGCATTAATCAGTGGGATCTCAAATTCTCCTCGCTAATGTTAAACTTACGGTTATGGGATGCATTCGTATTTTTACAATATCTATGTCCTCGGGAAATTATTATTTTCAACTTATTTTCTTCTGTCTACTCTTCGTAAAGAATGACTTTTTTTTTTTTTGCTTAGCTCTCAAAATATTTCTAAAATAAATGCTCAATTTAATATTTTATGTGTAAAAATCTTAGGGAAGCTGATAAGCTGTGAGTAAGATTTTAACACTTCAAATAATACTAAGTATATATTATAGAAATATTTTGACAACTAGGAAAAAACAGTCATCCTTTAAGAAGAGTACACAGAAAAAAGATGTTAAAGATATTAATTTCCTGGCGAGATATGTTAAAAATAAGAAGGCATTTCAAGCCCATAGGTTTAAGATTAGCTTGGGTAATTTGAGATCTCACTGACCAACAGCCTTAACCCCTTCGCGACGAGCGTCTTTTACAGAATTTTTAATCTTCTACCACCGGTTTTTCAAAACAGAAATTTTCGCCTAATTGAATCGCAGAAATGCTACGATTACGTAAGGCAAATCTTACAATAAAAAGTAACTGGTGGGAATAATCGAAGATTCTGAGCATCTTATGCGTCACGTATACGTGTCGCTCTTCCCCAAAGAGTTAAAGATAGTGACTGCATGCAAGTTTGGTATGTTGCTAGACGATATCGCAACAACAGAAGTGGTCACATCAATGTTGCGTTTCTGTGGGTGAAGCAAATTGGATTTTTTTAGGGTTCCGTATTTAAAAAGAAAAAACGGAACCATTAGAAAACCCCTGTCTGTCTGTCACAGCCGTTTTTCTCGAAAACTATGGAACGTGGAAAGTTCAAACTTGGCAGAGTTGTAAAGGTTATTGACCTACATATTTATAGATTATTAACCATTCACAAATATTTTTATGAAATATTTACGGGGGTGGGGAGTGCTAATTAAGTTACTTGAAAAAAAAAATTATGTATCGTGTGGAGTATAGTACGAAAGATTTCGTAACATCGAACTCACAAATATATTTGTTTTAATTTAAGTATTATATTTTCAGAGATATCGTCGAAAATGTACCGCAGAAACATGCCCCCCCCCCCCTATTTCTGAATCTATTGAAACTAACATTATGAACAAAATAGGGATAGTAGGAATCTATTTAAACCTTGCAGGAAAACTATAGCGATTTTCCTAGAATTGTAGATAATGATTTTCGAAATACATTGTCGGTAATTAGGTGAGATACGGTTTACTTAAAAACCTTCCTAGAAAACCGCGGCATGGACCAAGGCGGCATTGCAACTTTGAGACCTCCTGTCGAAGTGCTTGGCACGATGCCAAGTTTGAACTTTGTAAAAGGTCTTTGGTCTTAAAAAATGACATACAAAATAGTGATATTTGTTACTATTTATTCTTCACATCTCTCTGAACGTTCATGGTAAATCCATCTATACTTTGCTAGTGTATATAGTTATACACGATCTTACGTTGTATAGTTTTTTTTACAAAGTCTTATTATTCTTTCAGTAACGATGTTTTGCAATATTGCAGTGTAATTAATAAATTTACTGTACGGAATTTTTTGTACGCGAATAAAACTCGCACTTGACCGATTGTTCTTCATTAAAATATCTTTGAATTTTTGTAAGGATTGTTATAACTTAAAATTGATTCTTTTAGGATTGTTATAACTCAATCTTCTATATGTAGTAGACTCGTGTTATAATTTTAGAAATTCTTTTGTTTTCTACGATAAATTTTTGATAGCACGGAATAAGAACCGTTTTTAATGTTCGAATGAAAGTTTCACAAAGCAATTAACAAATCTTTTTTTTTTTTTTGTAATAAAATGAAGTGACACAAACTTATAATTCAGCTTTTGAAAATTTTTGTATTTATAATTTAATTTTATTTATTTATTTATTTTTATTTTATTTTATTTTTATTATTTTTTATTTTTTTGTAGCTCAGTATAATTTATTCAAAAACGATATGTATATTTTTATTTTTTTTACTCGGGGGCCTACCCCCTGCGAGCTACGCTCGCCAACCCCCGCTCAGACTTCGAAGCCTCTAAAAACTTGACAGCGTGCTTTGTTTCAAAAATATTGGTAAATCTGTAATTGGGTTGCCATGCTTTTAACGTTTTAATGGGGCATTTTTTTATTACCATGTCCTCATACACAGCTGTTGCGACAACTGACGACTGTTTTCGGGATTGATAAGTAAAATCAATTACAACTTGAAAACCAGCTTGTATAAAATGGTTAGGTTTAAATTGTGGCTACCTCTCGGACTTTTATAACAACGATCTGTATTCTATTCTTTCTTTGCGTAAGTTCCTAAAAGTCCTACAGTACAAAGAAGTACATATTTTAGGATGAGAAAAATTCCATCTGCTTGTGAATAACATTAAGAACCACGGTATTGAAAAGTACTGTTATAAACATTTTCAGTAACAGGTTTTAATTTTCTCTCTATTTTAGTGCGCCATCATGCATATTTTCATGTTATTTTAAATATGTAAATTATTTATTTTAATTAATATGTATATACGAATTTCTAATAATTATTTATCATACAAAATTAATTAAACATTTTGTGCATGCATGCCTGCATTTATTCGGCATCAATTGATGACATATTTAAACAAATTTGCTATCCGCGATAATTTTACACCTGTGTTGTGTCACTTGAATATTGTCCATAAGAAAATCGGGTACTTTTCCAGTATAGGATCCTTTGCTTTTAGGTTTGGCGTAATTCGAGCTTCGAAAAGGGATAGATTCGTTAATATACATAGATTTGTTGCCAAAAGTTATGAAAACAAACCCAATGAGCTTTTGGTGCTTTTCTATTATTGCTTGACGCTTTTTTTAAAAATGCTTGGCGCAATTCGGGCATCAGAAAGTGAGATTTGGTGCCAAATGACATTAACAGCCATGGAAACAAATTCGACGATTTTTTTGTTTATATGCGTATTTTAATTATTCGTATATTATTATTGTTTTTTCTATACAAATTACTTCTGATTATATATAAAATAGGATAAATGACATTTTACGCTAAACAAATTGTATAAATATTTTTTTGCTCCTTTCTTTTGCGTTTACATAAATGACGTCATTTGGACGAATTTATTAAAAACATTTTCAGTTTATAAATTAAATTAAATGCTGACAGACGATTGAATCTTGACAACGATAGAAATGTGATTTTTTTTTTTCAAATTTTCCTGAAAAACATAATTTAATCACAATCTTGTCTTCATTATCGATTGAAATAAAAGATAAATTCAATTTCAATTTGAAAATGACGAATAAAAAGAAATCAATAATCCCTATCGGGATCCTTTTCAATTTTTTTCCCTTTTTTGTCACAAAAAAACTGAGTAATTAGTTGCCATCATTACAGAAATGTCATTAAAATTAGAAAAAAATTAATATCTCGAAAACTAATTCCAATTTCAAAATTCTATTACCAGTTTTGACATCCGCGGATTTTTATGGACAATTGGTATTAATTTCACCATCAAGCGTTTAATATTTTATTAAAAATAGCCTTGAAACATAATCAGTCGTTTAATCAGTCGTTTCATAAAATCGTTTCATAAATTCGTTTCATAAAATCGTTTCACAAATTCGTTTCATTAGGATTTTATATATATAGGGTAGATTTATTGTTCTGTGCAATTAGGCAATTAGAAACGCGGATTTCAAATGTAATCATGTAATGAGGTAGCTTAAAAAATAAATAATTTAAAATAGTACGGCTAATCAATCATAAGTAATAAACACAAAGATTTAATTACAGAATTAAAAAAAAATAACTACATAAAAACTCTAGAATTCGCTTTCAAATTTTTGTACGGAGTTCATCAATCAATTTCATTAACTAAGATTTTTTTTTTCTTAAAAAAAAGTCATTCGCTATTTTCAGAACTAGTTTTTACTTAGGCTTGAATAAAGTGTTAAATTAAACTTAAATTCACATTTGTCTTATTCATACAACCGTCAGTAAATACTTTCATATGGAGATACGTTCAAACACTGTTTTTTTTTTTTCAACTTCATAATTTTTCTCACAAAACAACATAGAAACCGCATATTTTACCTGATAGCTCTTTAAAATGATACTATTATTACAGACCAGAGGTTCCCAACGTCGGGACTACGCCTCACAGGGGGTGAATTTGATTTTAGTGGGTACAATCTGCGAATAATTATTATTAGTTATGATTAATAAGAAATGTTTCTTTATAATAAATAAAAGTTAAGAATCCACAAATGTATCTTGTGCATTGTGTTATTAAGAGTGATAAAAAAAATTTCTCCTGTTTTTAAACAGGTTCTAAAATCAAATATATATCAATTCTATCAAAGTTATTGCCTTACGTGGGTATCATTTCAAGCAATTTTCTGAAGATAACAACACAGATCATGTAAGGCTTTTACTTCACATTCAGGTAAGGTCTCAAGGAGACATTGCTTTAAAAAAATAAAAGTTATGTATTTCAGTTTTTATGATACATACCAAAATTTTATTCATAGCTCTTTCATATCACTTCATGTTATTATTTTTTTGACAATTGTGATTTTTTCCTCTATGCCTCAATTTCCCTTTTTCTTGCCTTTCATGGATGACGTGCTTTTTCTTTAAACTTGTTTGGGTCATGCATATGACCTTTTAGACTTCTTCCATGTTAGTACGTGACCACTTTTTAACCCATTCCCTGCTAATGGTGCGTTTTCGCAACATTCAAAATAAAAGTGTATGAAAAAAATACCCTGCCAAGCTACCACTATTTTAATATGTTAAAATGTACTTTATTTAATGACAAAAACTTTGCTATTAAAGATACCGAATATTATCTTTGAGAATTTTTGGAGACAAACGAATTTCAGTAAAAACATTGAAGACTCCGCCCATATAGTTTCGGCAGTTAATGAGTTAAGTAATAAGAATTACGTATCATAGGAAAGCATCATTGTCTTTGTGATATGCTTAGGTCAAGTATGGCCAAAGAACGTCGGGAATCACTGTAGACCAGCGGCTCTTAAAATTCCTGAAAGTCTGATGTCTTCTCGGGGTTCTCTTTGATGTCATATGCAATTCGCGGAGCCCCATTTTTTTTTTAAATATAAGATAAGGAATTATTTTAGTGTATAGACTTTATTTATTTGTCATTACATATATTCTATGTATAGTTAAGGCTGTTCTCAAATCAAAAGGATCTACTTTCTGATATATTTCTGAATTTATTTTTGTTCGGAAACACGCGAAATTGGCAGGTGTTGTTATTCAGAAACTATGTAATCGATTGCGTTTTCCATTTTTTGGTAAAGGCAGAAGATCTTTCAGAAAATACTGCCGATATCGGCGTTTTGAACCATATTCTCGAGGAGGCAGCACGAGGAAAAAACTTGTTATCACGTGACAAGAATTGCTTATAACACGATAAATAATTTATTTATCAAAAAGTGGATAATGCTATTCGATTCCAAATCGTTCAACAGTCAGGCTCACCAATGTTATGCCTTTTCGTTTAAAAATGAGTCAGAAAGTTTCGCGTTGTTGAGCCGGGAATTTTAGAACCGTCTTAATAGTGTTAGAAAAAATCAGTTATATCAATAAGAAAACAATAATTGTAACATACATTTTAAAACAGACTATTTGCTATGAGAAGTATGCTACTGCTCTTTTGTTACTAGACGTGCAATAACTGGTTCAATATTTGAAACCGGTATCCGCACGTCTGGTCGATTTCCATATCTGTTTTTCATGTGCACAACTTTGAATGAGAAAATCTTTTCAGACAAATATGTGATGCAGAAGGGAAATAATTGTTTAATAGCTTTTTCTGCTAGTTCTGTATTCGTATCTCTCACGCATAACTAAAAATTAGGAAATACAAGGTGGCCATAATTAAACTGACAGTACTCAGAGTGTTCTGTAGCGCGATCTAATTGCGAGAATGACGCCAAATTTTGTAGGAAGATTAAACAAGAGGGGGAACCAAAGATTCTGCGAAAAAAAAAATTAGTTCCAAAAGTCACCGCCAGGAGAATATGTGGCCCTGTGTATTCGAAAAAGAGAGTTTCATAAAAGAAGAATCAATACTGAAATAAAATTACCGTTTATTTAGCACATCCAACTCAGGTTCGATATGGCCGCCGTTTTTGTGGACCACATATTGCATTCTGTGCACAGCATTTACAACAGCAGAGAATAACATGTCTGCGAGAATCTCCCGTACAGGTCGCGATATGTTATCCTTCAACGTAGCCAGGTCCTGGAAACCTCCGTGATAGACCTTGGACTTTAGGTAACCCCATAGCCAAAAGTCGCAGGGTGTAAGATCAGGGTACCGAGGTGGCCATGCAGTTGGAAAACAGCGGCTAATGACTCTTTAAGTTGTGAATTTCGGTCGTAGCAGCTGCTGTACCCGCAAAGCAATCTGTGGAGGGGCTCCATCTTGCATGAAAATGATTTTCTCCAGGCACTGTTTTTGCTGAAGTGCCGGAATAACAAAGTTGTTTAGCATTTGACGATATTTGTCTCCGGTAACAGAACAAGTTACAGGTCCTGTCGGAGTAATGTTCTCATATAATAATGGACCTATGATCATATCTGCTGTGAAACCACACCAAACAGTTATCTTTGGTGAATGCAAAGGAATTTCCTTGAATGCTCTTGGTGACTTCTTATCCCAAATTCGGCAGTTCTGGGTATTTACAGTTCCATTCAGGTAAACGTGGGCCTCGTCTCCCCGTAAGATTTTCCAGGGCCAAACATCATCCAATTCCATTCTGGCAAGAAAAGTAAGAGCAAAAGTCAATCGCTTAACATGGTCGGTGTGACGTAACTCTGTACACGGCTGATCTTGTACGGAGAAATGGATAATCTTTCGTAGGATTTTACATACCGTACAATAAGGCATATCCAGATTCCGAGATATCCCACGAGCGCTGGAAGTGGTAGCAATATTGTCTGGTGCTCTGTCGACAATCGCCGTTGCCACTTCTTTGATTGTATCCTGTGATACGGGGTTTCGTCCTCTGCCTGACTGACCTGTTTTAAGAGAACCTGTTTTCTCAAACTTCTCAACCATTGCTTTTAAACTATTAACTGACAAAGGGCCGTTACCTTTACCCATTTTTGTGGTTTCTAAAAGCACGAAGAGCGGCTGGCGCATTGCACTGGTTGAGGTAAAAGAATTTGACTAGTAGAGCTCGCTCGACTAAAGAAGGAGACATTATGAAAGATAACTTTCAATTAAATTGCTTCTAACACTAGCACATTACCTTTTAAAGCCGAACAAGCTGGCACTGGGCCAAAAGATGTAACGTGAAATTTGAATAAAGAACTTCTTCTGCTGTTGCTTTCTTTGGGGCTCTGTAAGTGAAATTGCAGATAAAGAAACTTTAGTAGTGTTTATGTAAATTTTTAGCTTTTTATAAACTGTTACCATTTTGCGCTTGGATTAAATTGCTAAATTCGTTAAATAAACGGCAATTTTATTTCAGTATTGATTCTTCATTTTTTGAAGCTCTCTTTTTTGAATACACAGCGCCACATATTTCCCTGGCAGTGAGTTTTGGAACTAAATTTTTTTCGCGGAATCCTTCGTTCCCCGTCTTGTTTAATCTTCCTACAAAATTTGGCGCCATTCTTTCAATTAGGTCGCGCTACAGAACACTCTGAGTACCGTCAGTTTAATTATGGCCACCTTATATATATATATATATATATATATATATTTTTTAAGCAATTTTCAAGGAACCATCGCATGATAATTCCGCAAGTTGTTTCTGGTCTAAGAATGCCAAGGTTCTAAATTCACTAATTTCTTGGAAATCAAATTGATCATTCATCAACTCATTTTCTGATTTCGAGGGACGAAAATAAGTCTGAATGTTTCTTTCAAATGCTGCAGGTGTACAACAAAATTTTCAATATTATCAGGAAACTTATATTGCCAGAGTTTTTTAATAAACCGAATAATGCTGGGATTTATTCAAAATATTACTTGCAAGTCGATTTCCTTACATATTATTTTTTTTTTTAATTGTGGCCTGGACATTGAAAATGTGTACCAATGTTCCTTGTAAGGTTAAATTCAGCTCCTACAGAAAATTAAAAATATCTGTCAAATACGCCACTTTAACAAAACAGAACAAATCATTGAAACGATCTTTCAATTTGGAGTCTATTAAAAACTTATTTCATCACATAGTGCAAAAATGTAATTTAAAACTTTCCCTCGCAACAACCACCTAATTTCTGTATACAAAACTAACCGTTTGTTTTGTTTTTGTTTCACTACCAATTTCTTCGCATATATTTTTTTAAATCTTGAATTCAATAATCTACGGTGTTAAATATAGATGCCACGCTATCCAAAATCATAAGTAAAATTTATGTAAATGATTATTTTGCGTCATAGTATCCAAACAAAGGGAAATGTACGCAAGTGGATAATATGATGCAAAATAATCATTTACATAAATTTTACTTATGATTTTGGATAGCGTGGCACAAAACATAAATCAGTTTATTGAAATAAATACATTTCAATGCATAATATAGGCTCAGTGAAAGTAATATATTTAACAGTGTATTGAAAAATTAAAAGTATTGTTTGTACGTGTAAATATACTTTAGGAGACAAACGAAAAATAATTTAAATTGAATTTTAAAACAATCCTATTAAATTCACATCAAGGTGTCACTCAAATTTTGATATCATTTCTTTTAAAACCCATATTTTGAATTCCTGAGAGATCTGAATGAAAAAGCATCAGCGAATAAATTTTATATATATTTTCATGTTAAGATAATAATTGCACCTGTGAATATAAATAGAACTAAAAAGGAAATGATGATTTTAAAAAAAATTATTAACATAGCGTCACTCAAATTTGATATCATTACTTTTAATATCCATATTTAAAATTCTTAGAGCCAAAAGAAAGTGCTGCGTCACAACTTTTAACCCGTTAAGGGTTTTTGTACTGATATCATTACTTTTGTGCGGTTATTGAAGAAAATTTCATTCAGTCGAAATTAAGCATAGGGTATAAATTTATGAGAATAAAACTTAGTGGCTTCGCCCACTAGCGGGCCTTTAATTTACATCGAGGCCTCGAATCTAATTGAATTCTCCATTTGTATGATAATCCCTTAATTTGCACATGGAAAGGTATAAACCTCTAACCGAACGAACCACCAACCCGGGTCCCCGCTGCCTTCGGCACCGTATACCGGTCGTGCTATTCATGCACCGGATAATTCCTTAATTTGCACATCGAATAGTATAAACCTCTAACCGAACAAACCTCCGACTCGGGTTCCCGCCGCCTGCGGCACCGCATAGCTGTCGTGCTGCATAATATGATTAAGTGGTCACAGACCTTTCAAACGATATATCACATGAGGGGTGTGCGCAAAATTTAGAAAAGTACCCCATTTGAGGGGGGAGGGCAAAGTGGGGGGATAGACACTGGAGGCGCATAATATGATTAAGCAGTCACAGATCTTTTTAACGATATATAACATGAGGGGTGTGTGCAAAATTTCAAAAAGTACCCCCCTTTGGGGGGGCAAATTGGGGAGCATGACACCGGAGATACATAATATGATTAAACAGTTACAGACCTTTCCAACGATATATCCCATGAGGGGGTATCAGCAAAATTTAGGAAAGTACCCCCCTTGAAAGGGGATGCAAAGCGGGGAATTGACATTATCATTAATTTTGTCAATCGTTCATGAAAAAAATCAAGAATTTCGTTGATCGGGTGTGTATAAATCATGAATTTTATCGATCGGGTTTGTAAAAATCTGTGAGTTTCATCAATCGGGCACAGAAAAAACATGAATTTTGTCGATCGGGGGAGGGGGGATCATATATTTTGTCAAACGGGTACATAAAAATCATGAATTTTGTTTATCGATCGCATAAAAATCACGAATTTCGTCAAATGGATACATAAAAACAAAGAAATTCCTTGATCGGCACGTAAAAATCATTAATTTCGTTAAACGGATGCATAAAAATCAAGAAATTCGTGAATCGGGACTTAAAAATCATCAATCGGTGCATAACAATTATGCACGAAAAAATTATGAATTTTGTAGAACGGACGCATAAAAATTACCAATTCGTCAAGTAGTCGCATAAAAATCACAAATTCATCAATTGGGTGCATAAAAATCACAAAATCCATTAAACGGATGCATAAAAATCAATAAGTTCGTTGATCGGGTGCAGAAAAATGAAATTTCGTCGATCGAGCACGAAAAAATCATGAATTTTGGTGATCAGGTGTGTAAAAATCAAGAAATTCGTTGATCGGCATGTAAAAATCATTAATTTTGTCCATTGGACATGTAAAAATCAGGAATTTAGTCGATCAGGCATGTAAAATCATAAATTTTGTTGAACGGGCACATAAAAATCACGAATTTGTTTAATCGGCACATAAAAATCCTATATTTCGCCCATTTAGTGCAGTAAAATCATTAATTTCATCGATCAGGTGCGGAAAAATTAGTAGTTTCATCGATCTGGCGAGGAAAAATCATGAATTTTGTGTAACGGACATGGGAAAAAAAGAAAATCAAAAAATCCTGCATTTGGCCGGTTTTCTCCATATTTTTAATCGCCAGTTTTTCAAGTTTTATTGCCGAGTGGTGACTGGCGAGTGCCTATTTTCACCTTTACCCAAAAAACGAATAACATCGAATTAAAAAGGGCAAGTTTTAACAACTTACAGGTAAAAAAACTTTAACGGCCATGCACTATGCGAAGGTGTTAACTGGAGCATAAAAATGAGGAAACGTGTTTCCTTACGGATGCTCAACTACTATATAAAGCGTCGACAAAAAGGGGTGACTATCCCGTGCAAATGAACTACGAAAACTTCCAAAAATGGGTGTTGGAAAAACTTCTTCCAAATATGCAACCGAACAGTGCCCTATATATGGATAATGCTCCACATCACATGCCTGTTGAAAACCGCACTCCTGCAAAGTATTCTATAATAAAAGTTATGATAGACTGGCTGAAAAACAACAAAATATACTGTGGCGAACAAATGCGAAAAGTAGAACTTTTCTCTCATAGAGAGTAATCGTCCAAAGAAAATAGTCTATAAAATTGATAGTAAAATTCTAGTTTAGAAGGTATTATTTTTTTAATATTTTAAATAATAAAATTTTATCCGCATCCCCCCTCCCCCAGGTATTTTGTTTATTTATTTATTGTTTTTTATTTATTTTGAATTGATGGTTCTCCATTTCTTAAATTTTAATTTAATTTGATACTTTGATTGTCTATAGCTGTTTTGTGAAGCTTCATGCATATTTTGCTGTTACTGTATATTAATTTTTCAAATTCATTTTTAATAAGCTTATTCAAGTAAATAGTTTTAGAGCCCTATGTTGTTTTAATGTCAAATGTTACATTAAAAATGATAAAATGTTAAAAAATAGAGTAAAAAATTGCTATTTGCTTGCAAAGCAGCAGAACATGAAACAGAAAATATGTGCAGATTGTAGATTATTTGTCATATTTAATGATGTCATTCTAACAGTCGGCAAAAGTAATCAAACATATTCGGACAATTTCAAACTTTGCACTCACCAACAGTTAATTTTTAAGATCTGACTATTAAAAAACATTGCGAAATAATTAACAGTGCTTTTCTGTGAAAAAAAAAATGTTTTCTTTCTTCTATACGTTTTCAAAATACACCGCTGTACAAGAAACCATGCTTGGCTGCAGTAAAATTTCAACTGTGTCAAAATTGTATAAAAACAATCCCTATGTAAAATATTAATATGTATGTAAAATATTGATATTTATGCAAGTTGTAATAAAAAAATTAAATGTATTAGATGCAGCAGTTGAAATTTAATAAATTTTCACAATTTACTTTGAAGAACAAACACTTATTACAGTAAACAGTATTTTATACAAAAATTGGGAAAAGTTTAAGATGATTAAATTTGTGAAGAGTTAATTTTTGGTAGGAAAAACTTTTGTGAAGTGTCCTGTTTTAATATGAAAAAAATTGTGAAATAACCTGTTTTAAAATAATTTTTTTTTTTTTTTTTTTTTGAAGGATACTGTTTTAAGATGAAAAAAATTGTGGAGGATCCTTTAAAGGATCCAAATTCTTCTTAAACAAAGTCCTGTAATATACTTATTAAAGTTGTATTTTTTCTGTGATTTAAGCACATATAAGGTATTTCATGCCTCTAAATTAATAATTTTAAATGATTTTTTAAAGTCACAGGTAAATGAAAGAAAAATTGAAAAATAAAATAGCTATTTGTTTACTTTTCAAACTCTGAATTTAAAGTAAATAAGAACTTATTTATCCATTGTATAGCATAAAACACTTATTCAGAACTATCTTTTTGCATTTCCTTTTACAAAATAACATAAAAGTAATATTTTAGAGCTAGAAAAACTTACGTGAGTTAAAATGATTATATTCTTAGGCTTCGCAAGCAAATAGCAATTTTTTTACTGTATTTTTAAAAACATTTTAATGTAGCATTTGACATTAAAACAATATAGTGCTCGAAAACTATTTAACAAGCTTATAAAAAAATGAATGTGAAAAATTAATATAAAGTAAAAGCAAAACATTCATGAAGATGGAAGTTTGTCACACATAAGGTAATGCAATGAGAAAAAAAAAAAAGCTATTTGTTTATTTTTCAAACTGGATTTAAAGTAAGTAAGAACTTATTTATCCATTGTATAGCATAAAACACTTAATTCAGAACTAATTTCCTGCATTTTCTTTTACAAAATAACACAAAAGTAATATTTTAAAGCCATAAAAACATGTAACTGGCTGTAGTTTTTCTGACTGTAGACCAACTAAAAAGCATCATTCCAAAACGAAAATTTTTATCAGAACAACAAGTCAAATAAAATAAAAAACAATGAATAAATAAACAAAATACCTAATAGTAAGTATAATATCTTTGAGTTATCCTATTTTTTCCCTCAATTGGTGAAACAAAGCTGCACTGCAAATATTTATACACTTTTCAGAACACTTTTTAGAACACTTATTTTGTCCCCTTGTTTAGCACACTTTTCGGAACAGTTTTAGAACACTTCTGAGACTTTCTAGCACACTTTTTGAACACTTTTTGGAACACATTTGAGAACACATTTTTGTCCCCTTTTTCAGCACACTTTGTAGCGCACTTTTTGGAACACTTTTCAGAACACTTTTGAGAACACTTAATTTGTTCAGCACACATTTTGAACACTTTTGGGAACACTTTTCGGAACACATTTTGTCCCCTTTTTCAGCACACTTTGTAGCGCACTTTTTGGAACACTTTTCAGAACACCTTTGAGAACACTTAATTTGTTCAGCACACATTTTGAACACTTTTGGGAACACATTTGAGAACACTTTTGGGAACACATTTGAGAACACTTTTCGGAACACATCTTCCGTATTTTATAGAAATTTTTATGTCGTTAAAATAAAATTTATAGGACCAAAAAAAAAAAAAAAAAGGTACTTCGCGAGGACAACCTTATAAGGGACAAATACATTTCGGCATCTTTTTTTTTCATTTCTGAGTGAGTTTATAGAATTTGCCCAACCCTACCGAAGATCGGAATCGAACGCATAACGTCCGGTTTACTAACCCGACGCTATGACCCGTCGCGCTTTTCGCTCAAATGCTGTAACTTATTTGAATCGCTTTTTATGATGCAAAGATGACTTCAGATTTCATCTGTAGATGGATTTTTCCAATGTTTTTAATATTTTCTTTTCATAATTTTCAATAATTTACTGTATTATTTGGTGTGCCTTATAACAGATAAATTTTAATTTATTATGTATTATATGCATAAAAAAATTGTATTAAGAGTAATAATTGCTTCTTTTTGCAACAGAACTAACTAGTGTTGAATTCAGACATTTTTCTCCGGGAGGGATTTCTGCTGTGTGTGGGGGGGGGGGGGGGGGGGGGGTATTGCACTTTTTGATAATTAAAAGTATAAAATCTTCCGGGGGGAGGATAGTTTAATTTTCCTGGGGATAATGTCCCCTCTGGGCCACCCCCAGAATTCAACAGCGGTACCAACATTTTCTTTTTTCGAACGTATACTTTTTTTAAATTATTTGCCTGATTATCTATTTATCAATTCCAATAAAAACATCAATTATCTTAATCAGACTTATTTATTACATGCTATTGAAATATTTTTTTTTAATCTCTTATTTAAAAAAACTTACGCAAATAAACGATTTTATAATAAATTAAATTATTATATTTCAGCTATGCTGAGAGCTTTTGCGTACGGTTCTGTTAAACATTATATTTTTAACATTACATTAAAAATAATAAGAATAATAATAAAAATAAAAATAATTAATGACTTTGGGATAGGTAAGTTTAAATATGGACTAACTGATTTATTTTAAATTAAATTAGTTTAATTTATAAAAATATGAACTAACGAAATAAATTAAAAACGTTATAAAATTAGAAACTTGATTTTTATAAAAGTAAAGAAAAAACATCAACTAATTTTATAAATTTAAGGAAAAAATTGTAAACTTTGTAAAATTATAAATTATAAAATAATAAATTTTAGCGTAATTCATAAATTTGTAAGCCAAAACAGTTTAGTTTAATACCAATTTGCATAGCTATAATTTGCAGAGATATTATGTTATGAAACCTTTAAATAACACAATATTGCCTCACATTAATTAAAAAAAGATAAATTTAAAAAAAAAATAGTAAAACAAAATCATAAATTTGAAGTACTAAAAAAAAAAAAAAAAAAAAAAAAAAAAAAAAGTAAATTTAAAATATAAATAGATTAGATTTTTTTTTTTTTTTTTTTTTTTTTTTTTTTTTGTAATTTATAAAAATAAAATAAATTTCTAAATATTTCATTAAAAAATATAAATATTACTATTATTTTCACAATAAATTGACATGGCCTCGATTAGAATTAGCCAGCTGGTCGAGCCGGGCCAGACCTGTATCCTAGAAGAACTCTAGTAAATATAACAATCTTAATTCGCATTTCAAAAAAAGCGATTTCTGTACTCAACCTTTAAACGTCATTTACGGAAATTGTACTGTTTTGAAAGAAATACGGAAAAAATCCATTAAAATTACGGAAAACTTTCTGCATATTTACGGATGTGAAGTCTCTTTAACGGAACGAATATCATTTACGGAAATTGTACTGAAATTTTGGAAAAATGAAACTTCTACGTAAAATTTTACGAAAAATCTCTTGTATTTTCACGGATTTTTTTAGAGTGTATATCGTTCAAAGGACAATCACTATAATGGTTCAATTGGTTGGTTGGTTATTTGTTACGGCAAATTATCTGCGCCAGGGATATAGAACGGTGGGAGGGGGGAGGGGGGAGGGTGCCTTCCATGACGGACCTTTCTAAGGGATTCTAACCCGTATTTACGCAAGGTTCGAAGAAAACCACGGAAAACTCCGAACGGTTAGGTCGACGGGCGCGACAGTGGTTTGAACCCAGCACCTCCCGTCTACCAGCTTTGAAAGCAGAACTTCTCAGCCACTGGTGGAGCCACTATAATAGGACCCTTAATATAACGAGCTCATGTGCGCTGTAAAATAAATTTTAAAGTTTAACTTACCCAAGTAATAAAAATAATGATCTTGAAATCCGCATTGATTGCGATCAAGGCTTCTTAGTAACAAAGTAGGTTGTAACAAAGCGTCGTTGTAACAAAGAAAGAGATGATTTAACAAGTGCGTCCAAATGTGTTCCAAATCTGTTTTCAAATCTGTTCTCAAATCTGTTCCCAAATGTGTTCCAAATCTGTTCCCAAATGTGTTCCAAATCTGTTCCCAAATGTGTTCCAAATCTGTTCTCAAATGTGCGTTCCCAAATGTGTTCCAAATCTGTTCTCAAATGTGTTCCCAATCTGTTCTCAAATGTGTTCCCAATCTGTTCTCAAATGTGTTCCGAGTTTAGATTTAACAAATATCCTGAGCAGAACACTTTCGGTACACTTTTCGGAACACTTTCTTTATAGCGGAACACATTTCAGTACCCATTGAGGTAACTGGAACACATTTTTTGAATCAAAGTGTTCCAAATGTGTTCCCAATGTGTGCTGGGAATTTGCAGTGTGTTGTTCTTTCACTCCCGCTGATAAATCTCCGTGCTCCCTAATTTGTGCTTCGCGTATTGATACAATATAGTTGGTTGGTTGTCTTCGTTGTGAAAGAAACAAAGAAATGAAAAATATTTTATCATTAGAAAATGAAAGAATTATTATATTATGTTTTAGGCACTTTGTTTAGGCATTGCTTTGCTACAGTTTATAATAGTAAAGCAATGTCGACCAAATGCAGATTAAAAAAGTCCTTCCCGCCTGTACCGGGAGGAAAAGGTAGCTTTCCTATATCTTCGTTTTAAAATTTTAACTAATGTTACACGAAAACAGCAAGTTAAAATGCAAAGAAAACGTTTACAAAAGATTCGTTAATACTGAATTTGAATAAGAAATTCGCCAAATTATTGAGCATAGCCAAATTTGTTTCATTTATGAAGACTTATTTTGGTCGCCAAATTTGGCGATACTTCGCCAAATGTCGCCAAGTTTGGCGAGAATTTGGCGCTAACGGATATGAATATATAGTTTTATGCGTATGATTGGGAAAATTATTACAACAATGAAAATTTTTGTAATGTGCTGTCTTGTTTCAAAATGTCAGCCACCCTAGAATTTCAAACTGCTCTATCTCAGCCATTTTGTAAGATAGAGGTAAACCAAAAAATGATCTGGAATCCTCGTATCAAGGTCTAACACTTAATTAAAAAATAAATTTGAATTTTTAACTTTTTTGTATATTTATTTTAGTTTTAAATTTTTAAGTGGCCGCCATCTTGAAACAAAATGGCGGACCAAGCTGGCCAACGAACTCGGTCGAGACATTGGTTAGCTTAATACGCACAATTAGTTTCATCAAAATTGATTTATAAATACGAGCGTTATCGTATGACATAGGTCAGATATATATATATATATATATATATATATATATATATAAATCAACATTTGAACGGAGGGTGGTTTTGGGGTCTGGGGGTCATGATCGGTGAAAATATATCGAAATTTTCCGGAACTGCTTTCCTCGAACGGCTGCAATAGGTCTTTATACTTTTTTGTATTGAAAGCTACCTAAAAATATGAATTGTTTTCTTCTGAACTAAAAAGAAAAAAATTAAACCATAATTTAATTTAATACATATTTTGGAATATATAATAAACTCTTTTCGTATTTTAAAATAAAGAATCTAAATAGTTCTTCAGCCACATGCGATTGCGAAATCGCCTTTAACTGTAACCGTGATAGCCATTTGAATCCTTATTCTCGCGTAGTAAAAAGGAGTGAAAAGTCCGAAAATCTGTAATGTTAGTCTACGGGAAAAAGCATAGGAAAAGAGTCCGATTTTAAAACTGGATTATATAAAAAAACAAGTGTTTTCCTACGTTAGCGCAAAATCTTATTCGCTTCGTCTAAAACAGATTAATATAATATATTAATTTTTAAAAAATCCTTCGAGCCGTTTTGGAGATAACAGGTATGTGTCCATTACACCAATACATACCCCCATTTTACTTAAAAATGGACTTTCAGATCTCAAAATCTACTGCATGTAGAAATGTATAAATTTCAGAATAGAGTTAGACCGGAGATATAAGACTAATGTGAAAAAATCGGAACGATATGCCTCATATTTACTGAGATATTAAATGTCGGCGTTTCGATTTTCCTTTGATGTCCTGCTAGCTGTATATATGAGAGTGACGGAATCTTCGGTTTTGGGCTTTCAGTTTTCGGTTTTCGGTTTTTCGCTGCGTCACTCGAGAAACTACCGTCTCTCATGATATGATTGCATAGGAATACCTGATGTGCAACTCGCGTAAGTTATAGGAATTTTTTTATGTCCTTAGTGTTAAAAAACGCAGACAATCTTACTCTTTTGTTGTCTGTTTCTTGAAAAATGTTATTTTTTGAAGATTTAAGAGTAGTAAACCGAAATCGATTTAATCCTATATCTCCCGATTTACCTCGAGTATACAAAACTTTTCTAATATAAATATCAAATAATTACTCACGTTGTAAGATTATGGGCATAATTTGTTTTTGAGTATGTATATATATATATATATATATATATATATACATATGCTGCAAAATTAAAATAATAATAAATATAAAAAAATATGCGGGTTTCATGCATTTAACGCAATTATTTATCACTTCATAACTAATAGATTCATCATTTTATTTACATAATGTCTCCTCATACATGGCTAAATATTGTTTACTACCCTCTTCCCATTTGATCTTTATAAATATCTAAATTTTATTTACATCCTTTAGTCTTCATCACTGTCTAAATTATATTTATTTTAAGCCAAAGCTGTTTGTTAGTTCCAGTTTTTCCTTTTTTCCAATAAATGGTAGCGCCAAGATTTTCCTTTAACTACAGATTGCAATTTCAGCTTTTCCTTTGATTAATTTGTGGTAGATGGCAGCACTTTTTCTTTCATTATAAATTTTCATGCAATGAATCAGCTTTCTTAGCCATTTTGTGTTTAACGGTGAAGTGAACTGCAACAGATATTAATCCTGTTAAATCTTCCTCACTCTTTGTTTTTATGATGGATTTTGTCCATTGCTTTATATTGTAATATATATTACTCTTGTCTAATGGCTTATTTATTTAGTTAATTTATCTCTTGTGGGGTTTATTATCTTATTTTGGTTCTTATATATGTTATAAGGTAATTAATATTGTCGATTGCAGGCATAATGCGAACAATATTTGATGAAATAACATATATTTACTATATATTTTTATGATGCTCCTCTGAAGTTTCCATAAGTTATTCATAGTATTTCAATTTTGATTTTTGATTTGATTAAGTTTAATTCTTGCAGTAGCCTTACCATTGATTTTTATAATATCTCTTCCTTTATTTTTCACATGTGATTTCATTATATATATATATATATATATAATTTTTAAAAATCTTATTTGATTAAGTTTTAAAAATGCTATTTCTTTACTAATCCTTTTTAGGTTTTTCGTTCATGTCACGAAACCCTATTACTCCCGCTTCGTTGTCTTTTCGTCACAGAGCCATTCTCAGAAACTAGGTAAGTTACAGAGTTGAAACTTTGTGTATAATATCTAGCTGAATACCAGATATGCAGCTCAAAATATTAAAATTTGAAAAAATCGTATTATTTTAATAAATACAGATAAAAAACTAAAATTCTAACAGCCTTTTCCTATTAAATTTAAACATTTTTCGTTAAAACAGTTGCCAAAAATTAAATATCCACAATGAAATTCTTTCCACAATAATTACTTTTCTATTGGACGATTTCCACATTAAAAATGAAAATGAAATAAAAAGTTTCACCAATTGAAAAAAATATTAATATGAAATAAAAATGATTGACCTCATAGTGGTAATAAAACGGAAATTTTCAAAGATTTCTCAATAATACAGGGAATATGAGCTGTGTATGTACACAAAGCAGATTAATATCACGTCATTAGAGAATTTAATAGAAAATCTGACGTCATATTGGAAGTTTAAAGAATTTTTCAAATGTTTGAGAATAATACAAAGCGAGTATCAATAGGAGTAATATAGAATAGTAAATATATGAGTTTGAGAAACATATTGAATCATGATGAAAATCCGATTATGGAAATATTCGCATATTTTAAAGTTTTGAAGGTGTACAACATGTTTAATTTTGAAATTATTTTTTTTTAATATCGCATTTAGTCCGCATGACAGATATTATTATGACAGAATATAATAGCGGGCTTCACCCGCTATCGGGCTGGTTTAGATATTCGAAAAAACGTAAAAAACAGACCGGTAAATTTTTACTTTATAAAAAACATGACTTTTTTTTTTTTTTTCTTTTTTTTTTTTTTTTTTTTTTTGATTTATTAAAGAAAGGATAAAGTGTTTTGAAAGGAATATTAAACGAAACCCTTTGAGCGATCTTCGATCACACTTACCCACTTGTTTCTTCTTCTTCACAGGGGTGATTATGATAGTGATGATAATATCAGTCTTAGTAATGATGGAAATGATGAACTCAACACGATTATTCATCATTCATAATGGTGTTGATTTTAGAGGTTTAAAGTGTTTAAAGTATGTAATAATATAAATATGTGATAATGTAATATAAATATATAATATATATATATATATGAGTATTAAAAAAAGGCATAAAATCTGTAAAAAAATATAAAAATATATTTAGGGAAAATATTAGTAGAATAATTTATACCTTGTTACGCTTATTCCAAATACATAATGAAAAAATTTGCTAATTTTTTAAGAAAACTGCGAAAACAGGAATTAGTTAATCCGTTAAATGATTTTTAATACACTTTCTCTGGAATCTAATTTGTTATGCAATATAATTTTGGCGGTTGTTCCGATGATGTTCTCGCGAAGATACTGTAATAGCGCTATTACACGTGAATTGGGAGCGACAAAAAATCGCCTCCACAAACTCCTCCCACAAGATCATTCAGCCGGGGTTGCCAAAATAATATCTGAACCCGCTCCCGCGCTCCTTTATTCATCGCTCTAAATTGGCAGCCAAGCGAGCGACCGTGCCAATATGATGGTTTTCAAACTTATTTTGCGGCTTTTAACAAGATTTTCGGTTAAATTTTAATAGCACATTGTATAAAACAGACATTTCTTCGAACTTTAGTAAAAATACTTGTATAACAAAGTTTAAAGATATGATTTATAAGTCCGCTGGTTGTGTTTATTGTTAAAAATGCTGATATATACACGAAATTAAGAGATGCGATTAGAATTAGGATACCATTAATACAGGGGAATATTTAGCGTTTTTTCGCGGCAAATTTTTGACATGCGTTAAAGGAATCCAGTTTAAATTTTCTAGCGCAATATAACTCTTTTGAATAAAATTTATTACGAATTCGTACCTTGATTTTTGAATTTTCACGAAATTTTACATGCTATTTTTAGTTTTTTTTTTTTTTGACATTCGTAAGAAGAATCCTGTTTCTGTCTTTTAACTCAGTACAATAAATTTTGACCTCTGAGATTTTTTAATTTTTAGCGATACTGACGAAGTTTGAATAGAAAAATTGTATTATATATATGTGTGTGTGTGTGTGTGTATCAGCACCAATTTCTATAATATTCATAAAAATATAAATCATTAGCCCTACACCCAAATTAAATTTTATAAATTAGATTTTAAAATAATCCATAGTGTACAGATAACAGATATAATTTTGTATCCTTTTCCAAACCATCATGGAAAGCTCCTTTTAAAGAATCATAAACAGTATTAATTTAATACAGGCAAACCTGGATAAGTGAGAAACTTTTATTACTGCTATTTATTCTGCCACTGCATTTTTAGAAAGGAAAAGTTTTGATATTCAGCCAATGAAACCTCTACTTGAAATTATTTTATTTCTGTATTAAGTGATTATTACTTTCATAACTGAGATGGTTTTTACTTGTTATTAAAGTCCCACATGATTGACAGTTAAAATTGAGAACACAAATACACCTTTACTAGTTATAGTAGTTACTATTACTTTGATAACCTCTATTAGTAAAATAAGCACTTGTTGAACCTATATAACAGAGAAACCATTTTAATTATGGCTGGATTGGTCGATACTTCAGTTCCCACTTATCGAAGTTCAATTTTATTTATATATTCTTAGAACAATGCAACCAAATGTACAATTCACAAACTAAGTTGTCCCACCTAGGATAGTAACCAGATAGACCTCTGAAAAGATCAACTCGCATACCCAACCCTTAAAAAAGTAGAAAAAAAAAACAAAAAAAAACGAGATGTTTAAAATAATTTATAGGGTGATTTTAATATTTATAAAAGCCATTTCAGATCACAGTAATGCAATAGTGCAAGCTACTATCATTTATTTTCAAAAAGTATCAAAATTATTTTATGAGAATATTAATTCTATATTTTTCAATAATTCATGGCATCATTAAAGAACATGTTATCCTAATAAACTTTACATATAAAATATGTAAAGTTATGAAAGTATATAATGTAACAAAATATGTAAAGTATAAAATATGTAAAGTCATGATTATTTTAACTTTATCTTTAGCACACCTGTTATAATATAAGATTCCCTCTGGCAGAAAATTACTGTGCTTTCTGCGACAAACTCTATTAACCGCAAAATCTTTCTGCAGAAACAGTCCTGAAGTCAAACAAGAGTTATATTAGGCCAGACTACAAAAAAGTTTAAATACTTTGCACCTCCCCCATATTTAGAAAATCCCCCTTGGAAAATATAGAATGATTTGTTGCCAAAAATATTTTTTACTTTGTATGTTGGGAGGGGTGGGGTGGGGGGTAAACAAGCAGTAGACATTTCAGGGAACAATTAAAAAAATATATTTGTGGATTGCTTATGTAAAGTAACACAAGAAAACTTAAAAAACATAAGGAAATAATTTTAAATACTGTAAACTTTGTTTATTAGGGGGAAGGGAAGCTACAAATTTGGGGGGGGGTTGGTGATTATTTATTTCAAAGTAATAAATACGACAGATTTTTGTCATTTTTTATTAATTTTTTTTCTAAGATTTTAAATTGTGATGATGGAGCAAAAGGGGGGGGGGGCGGATTAGATGAATATTTATGTATTAGTATTTTAAAGTAACAAGAACTAAGGCAGAAGTAACGAGTTTAAAATAAAAGAACTAAGGCAAAACAACATTAAAAAAGGAACTTAATTTTAAAAATAGAGACTTTTTAATATTAACAACGTTATCACTTAACTGTTGTTAGCTGTCTCACAGGCAGCTATATATATATATTTTCAATTTTCATAGTTTAACTATAGCGAAATGATACTTCGTTTGAAGCCCTAGTACTATTGCTAGAGAGTTCTGAATAAGTGGATTTTAATGATAATGGTCCTGAACTAAAGTTTAGTACATAAACAGTATCCTATGAGTAAATCAAGCTTTTTTTTTTTTTCGCCTTTCGATCAAGCAGTCTCAGAGATCGCTCACAGTATCTTGTGCAACAGTGTTTGTCACAGCGGTTCAAGGTTAATACTGGAGAGAGAGGTGTGTGTGTGGGGGGGGGGGGGGGGGGGAGGGGTTTGCAAAGAAAGGAAAAACTAAAATTTTGTAACAAAAAAAAACTACTGCAAAACCCTATTAAGAAACTGAGCAGAACTTAGAGCTTAACAATTAGAACTTAGAGCTTAACAATTATAAATATTTTAAACTTTAAAGTTTAAGGAGTGTGGGAAGGGACAAACAAAAATTTCGGGGGTGAAGGGACAAAAATCTGCAGAAACGCTGAAGATTTTCACCTCTAACCAATATTGTTCTGCAGAAGCGAAACACATACAGAATATTTTTTTGCTGTTGCAAAAATCCTTTCTCTCTCCCAAAAATGTTTTTTTTTTTTCAAATGAGAATTATTTCTGGAATAAATCTTTCTTATTCTGCGACATTGGTCGCTGCAATTCTGCCACGGGGATAAGATGTTTATCTGAAACTTGATATTAAGAATTTTAATTATTTACCAAGTGTAGGGATTACATCATTTTACTCCCCACTAGATAAGTGGATTTTCTAACACAGCGAATGGAAGTCCTTTAAAAACTGCTAGCTATAGAAGATATGCCTAAAACTTTATTTAATAATCATATTTTGCATATTACAGGGTTCGTACGCTTTTACAACAATATTTTAATAATTTTTTTCATTTACTTTTTAAATAGCAGAAATTGTAGACACCTCATTTAATTACAGCATTCGTAATACTTTTCTACATTTACATAAGGCAAACAATTATATTAAAAAATTGTGTTAAAAGTGTACGAAATCTGTATTGCCATGATGTAAACCTGGTGCTAAGTTATATCCTATACCACAGTTCCCTCCCCCCCCCCCAAGTTTCAGGAGGATGCTGCATCCTGCCTTACCTTTGGTATAAAAATAAAAACCCTTCTTGCCCCTCAGTTAAAAAAATTCTGCCCATAATGCCTTTGTATTAAAAAATTTACTTGCATAGTAACAACTGATTCATTCTTATCTTGAAGAGAGTGTCTTTCAGAATTCAAAATGTGCAGTTAAGGTAGTCCTTAAATGACCTGTTCAACAATGCGAAACTTTCTGACACAACTTCAGACTCATTTTTAAACACAAAGGTATAAAATTGGCAGGCCTGACTATGGAAGCGAGTTGAAATCGAAATGAATTTTCCATTTTATGATAAATAAATTACTTATTGAGTTATAAGTTCTACCTAAACATATTTAGATTACATAGTTTCTGAATGGGATAAAGAGCCTGTGATTTATATCCCATGATCTGGGCGTTCAAGCCCCACTACAACAACAGTTTCTGAATAAGAACACCTGCCAATTTCATGCATTTGCGAACAAAAATTCATTTTAAAAAAATGCGTCATAAAGTAACCTGTTTGGACTTAAGAAGTCTTAAGAATCTAAAAAATGCTCTTATGAATCTAAAAAATATACTTTCCTCGTCAGCGACAATATGTTCTATAAATATAGGGGGGGGGGGGAGGCGACAGTAAAATTAGCAGAGAAAAGAAAAACATTTACCAGTTTTTTAAACTATAAAAAATATTGTTCTTAAAATGCACAGTAGTTTTACAAAAACTGACATCCATTAAACAATTTAAACAGCCATCAGACTTTAAAAACAGGCATTTTCTTCTAAGCAATGTTGTAATACACACAACTTTTAAATGAAAGAAAATATTAATAACATATTTTTAGGCATATTTTATAAAACAATGTCTAAAACAAACCGTATCTTGATTTTCCCTTCATTTTCTTGTTAGGTTCAAGATAGTGGGTTTGATTGTGTTATAGGGCATTTAAATATATCTTATTTCATGTTTTAGTTAAAAGTAAACATGTGCTTATTCAACAGAAGTTTGGTTTAAAAATATAAAAGAAGAAACTAACTTTTTTCAAGTTTTTTTTTAAATTGTGCGATTTGATTATAGGAGAGCATGCTAATAAAAGATTTTTCTACCTTGACTGTAGTATATTTTTACAGTAAAAACTAGCTCACTGAACATTTTAATATTTTCTTCTTGACCTAATCATTACTTCACAATTTATAAACAAATTCATTTTCAAAATGGCTAACTTTTTTTAATATAATTATTAGTATCTGGGATTGTTAAAGAATTTCTTATATTAAAATACTTCATGTGAGTTTGTTTTTTGAGTGATAACTCCAAGTCTAGATTTTTGCCATCAGATTCAGCAAGTAACACAAAAGATAAATTGGTATTTTTGAAATGCTGTAACTAGCACCCAATTTTTGAATGCCTTCTTATTTGACTTCATATCTTGAGTTTCTTTGTTTAATTCTTAAAGGATAATCGGTACTTTTCGGTTAGAAGGGCGCCCGGATAACCGAAAAGTACCGTATAATTTTCTTTTACAGCTTGATCAAAATTTTAAAGATCATCTTATGTTATTAATTGTCATAAATAATCTGCAATTTTAAAAGAATAAAGTGTTAAAAGTAAAAATTATTTATATCCAATAATTTTTTTTTTTGAGAATAATCAAACTTTAAGCATTTAAAATTATGAGAATATTAAAGTTGTTAGCTTAGGTAAACACACAGTGTTTGCAGCTAATCACAATTTCCTCTAGACAGCTAACATTGAAATATTATTATTATGAAGACTAACACTAAGCTCGAAGCTGCTGCAGTCGTCCAATGATCTCAGAGCCCCGAGACCAATCCTTCCCCGTTTTAGGTGCATTAAATTTTCAGAATTTAGAGTTTAAATTTCTCCGATATTGAATCCGGTTTTTAAAGAATCTGGTAGAGTGTCGGACACTGGGCGACCATCCAACCTCCCTATGCCCTTTACCACGACATACCTGACCAACATCCAGATGCGAAATAAAGATGTCACTGGTAAAATGTAAAAGCCTGAAATGATAGGTTTAATGCCTCGAAAAGCGGGAAGGGTTGGTCCCGGGGCCCTGAAGGCATCAATGAAATTATTGCCTAGAGCAAGAATCTTGGTTTAATGAGAAAATCGACTTGATCTTCTTTGGTTCTGAATGACTCTTACATCAACAAATTGTGCTATCTTTTATTTTTTTTTTAATTTTATGAGTGTTAAAAATTGTGCATCTGATATTGCACAATTTTACCAGTATATTTTTAATGAAAAGGAAAAATAAGTCAGAATGATATAAACATGAAACAAGAATTAAGGCTGTTAGTCAACTTCCGAATTCCCCTCGCTAATGTAAAAGTCTAGGACATAAAATACATTCATATATTTAAGGTAATTAATATTTTTAACTTCTTTTTTCTGTGTATATCCCTGTTGTTCTTAAAGGATGTCTCTTTTTTTTTCTTAGTTCTCAAAATATTTCTAAAATAAACACTTAATTTTATGTGAAGTGTTAAAATCTTACTCACAGCTTGTCAGCTTTTAACACATAAAATATTAAATTAAGCATAGATTTCAGAAATATTTTGAGAACTAATAAAAAAAAAAAAAAAAAAGAGACATCTTTTAAAAAAAATACAAAGAAAAAATGAGTTAAAATATAAATTTCCAGAGGAGATATTTTAAATATATGACGCATTCTACATCCATAATGTTTAACATTAGCGAGGGAAATTGGGAAGTTGACTGACTAACAGCCTTAACAATAAAATTAATCTCTTGCACAGTAAATAATACAAAATAAATTTATTAAAACAATATAATGGTACTAAAAATATTAAAAAAGATATTGGCCAAAATAAATTTTAATATCATTTACAAAGAGCAATTTCAATTTTTCTGTCAAAATATATACAACTTTATTACTGTTATACACTGCTGGCTATCTAAAATGCAACACCATGAAGGAATGCAAATAACAGAATGGTATTTATTGGACAAATACATTATAATGGGAAGGACAAGTGATCACATTTTCAGAAAATTTGGAGGTATATATCCTGAGAAAACACTACCCAAAGCAGCCACTTCTGGCTGCAATAACAGCATTTATCTGCCTAGCCATGGAGTCGATGAGAGATTGGATGTCATGTACGGGTACATCAGTCCATGCAGCTTCAACACTATGCCACAGTTTATCAACCGTAGTGATGGGCGAGTGGTGGCGGGCCAGTCGCTCAGAAGTCATTGACGGGACATTTTCAATTGTTGAGAAATCAGGAGAACGTGCTGGCCAGGGCAACAGTCGAACATGTTCTGTATCAAGGAAGATCAGCATAGTACGAGCAACATGCGGTCGTGTACTGTCCTGCTAAAAAGTAGAATTGCAGAGGCATTGAATATAAGACAGAACCATGGGCCGTAACACATCAGAAATGTAACGTCTGCTGTTGAAATTGCCGGCAATGCGAACAAGAGGTTACCGAGACGTGTATCCAATGGCACTTCATACCGTCACTAAAGGTGATATGACAGTATGACGATTCGAATGCAAGCTGGCAATGTGCATTTTCCACGATGCGACCAAACATGGATGCTGTATATGACATAAGAATGGCATCTTACGTCATCTTTGATGAATTCTTCTCTATTGAAGAAGAAATTTTTTCAGCAGTTCAGCTGTCATTTAGTCTTTCCCTCGGGATTACCTCTTCATCAGCATTATTTACGACAGCTTTCTTGGACCTAAAAGGAAAATGAATTATGAGTAATTTGATAAAAATATCAAAATTAAATCAAGTAAATGATCTATCTTCATTGTTTATCTATATGTGAATATTCCATTTAAAAAAGGATTAAAGATATAAATTTATACAAATTTGAGGTTTATTTAAGGTTATTATCATGGTCTCGGGCAACACCAGATGGGTCAGTTAATAATAAACAAAACTTATATTATGAAAACAGAATAATGGGAGTTTGAGTATGAAGTTTAAAAAGATTAATCAACCTTGGCATTAAACATGCCAATGCAAAAATGACATTCACAATGCAACTAGAAACCCTGTCACTCAAATTTTACACTACACTCTTCTTTTTTTTTATATATCGAATGCTTTTTTTGTTAGCCAGATCACCAAATAATGCCTCAATCCCCATTACTGACATTGTTATGTGATTAAGCCCATTCATCATATGATCCGATTTTAAGGAAGATTTTTGTACTGATATATTCATGTTTACATACTTTGTCAGGATTTTTATACAGCTATTTTAATTTTTTAACAGATTTTTTTCCTTTTACATTTTAGATTTTAAAACAGTACATAAAGATGTTTATAAAATAATTAGTATGTTTTTATGACAACGACTAAGGTTTCTTATGGCCACCATAATTTATTTTTCAAATATATCTGTGCTAAATAATAATGAACAATGTTCAAAGAATTTTTTTATGATCATATTAGATATTATTGATTCTATGATCACAAATCTCAATGTTTGTCAAACACTCTTAAATTTATCCCTTTTATAAATATAGAGAGATAGGATATCTGTTGTTATTAAAATATTTTTGCCCCTAATTAAAGAAAAACAGTAGTTTTGATCTTTGCATATGAAAATAAGAAACAATGTAAATGTCGAAATGAAATATTTTTGATTCAAGGAATTTCTCATTAGAACATTTTTCATTTTTTTTTTGTTATTTTAAATGAAGGAGTGAACATATTTTTTTAATGTGTGTGTTTTCCCTTCTAATATAAGAGTTTAAATTCTTCCCCCAAGAACTACATTGTGTCCCCCCCCCCCCCAACAAAAAAAAAATTATAAAAATAAAACTTGGCTAACTGAAAAGTATCATATATTGTGACATTGTTTTTTTCTATTGAATGCAAGCAAACTAAGGATTAAATTTGCTGTTGGCATACTGAAAACAAAATTAGTATTATCTGGAAGATTTTTTGTTACTGGCATCTGGGATAGGAGATAGATAGCCAAAAATTGTTGTCAATACTGTGCAAAACAGTTATTTAATATTGTTAAATACATAAAATTGTTGAAAGTGGTAAATAATATAAAATAAATAAACAATAAATTACAAAAAACTGTAACCTATAATAAAAAAATTCCCTGACGGCTCGGCCTATAGGCACAGGTAGATTTCGAAGACGCAAACCGTGAAGCGATTGTTTGTTGGTAATTGCATAAGAAATGACTTTTTTGCCATGATGCATCATTTGGAAACGCCCACTTTGAAACTTAACTTGTTTGCAGGCGGAGCCGGCAGGGTTTTTTTTTTTTTTTTTTTTTTTTTTTTTTTTTTTTTTTTTAATTTTTTTTTTTTTTTTCTATAAGGGTTGGTCTTATAAAAAACTTGTCAATATAAAAGTTTTAGGTAATATTAAGAGGATTTATTATAAATTTAAGCAGATTCAAAATCTTTTGAATTGATGAAGTTATGAATTTTTTTCTTCTAAACCCCCCCCCCCCCCATCTTGGGGACATTTTTAATAATATCAAAAATCTGTCATACATAAATTTTCGGCCCTTTTCCTAGAAGTAATAATAATAACTTTAAACTGATTCGTATGTATCATAATTAAGAAAATATCGGTTTTTTTCTGTTTTCACAAAAAGCCCCCCCCCCCCTTCTCTATACATCCATCATAATTTTCTCAGAACATAGTTTTCAATACATTTTTCAAAAAAAAAAAAAAAATTATGCCCCCGTAAAGTGGACCATTGTGCCCCACTTCTGGGGTACACTGGTCCACCCACTGGGGTACAGTGGACCGCTATTAGGTATTATCCGAAATACAATATAAATCTATTTTTCATTAATATAATTATATTTTATTTCCTCTTTAGCCGCAAAATAACATAGTAATATAAATTTACAAGTAACATTTTGAAACAAAAACAAAATTAATTATATTTTGAAAATAATAACAGATTAATACAGGAACAATTGCAATTTAGTTGAAGTTATTATTTAAGTACAAAAAAATCAGAGCCCATCAAAATTGTCAAATGAAATTCCAAAATACTTATGAGTAAGATTGAGCCTGGAATATTCCTGAAATACTTTTGGGTCTGGGAGCAACATTATGAAATCATTGATATCAACAACAGATTCATCTACAGTTTTGTAAAAAAAAAAAAAAAAAAAAAAAACTGATTTTTATTCAATTTGCATCTTACGAATCTTACTTGAATAGAATCATCACCAATTAGACTACAGTTATATTTATCAAAGGCAGTAAATAAATGCAGAACAAAATATTCCTTACTATGTTAAATAAATTATTATTTTTCCTTGTTTACTTTATTTTACCGTTAAATAACTACTTTAAAATATTTCTTTATAGAAAATAAGCAATTATTAAATATTTTGAACATTCTGCATTAAAGGAGCAGAGTGGATTGTGGACCACTGTGCCCCGGGAGTGGGTGGTCCATTCTTTTAAACATATTAACTTTAAAGTTAAATAAATACAAGTATCTGAGCTTTGTAAAATAGCTGTTTTATCTTATTTATCTACAACCTTTAATTACTAAAAAAATAAAAATATGATGATGAAAAATTTTACTTTTAGAAGCTCAAAACAACTAATCAAGATAAAATAGTTCAATTTGAGCTAAACATATTTTCTGAAGGCTATAAATAATCAGTGCAGTGCTGTTATCTATTAGAAGAGAAGCTTTAAAAAAAATGAAATAAATAAAATATTACAGGGTGGTCCACTGTGTACCAGTCTCCCCTACATTTCCACATATTTACAGTTTCTGGTTAAATAGACAGCTGTCAAACACCAATTGTCATGGTAATTTTAAGCCCCTCCCTAATAATATGTCATAGCGATGGCTCTGTGTATTTGATGCTAAAGATTTTTAAATAGATGCACATTTCTTAAAATGAATGCATATAAATACAAAATAAGCAAAACTAAGAATTTTTGACATACAAGAGAATTTTTACACATAAAAAGTAATACAGAAATGTAACAAACAAGCAATAGTAAATATTGAAAAGTAAACTTATGCTAGTTTTTTTTTTTTTTTTTTTTTTTTTTATGAATAATGAAACAGTTTTTTTATTTGTTATCTTTCGTTAATGTTAGATAATTTAAAACAAATTAACATAAAAATTAAATAAATTTTATATTATACAAAAGGTTAAGGGGGCCGTGCCCTTTTCATAAAAAATCATTGCTTATTTTCTCTTGTAATACTTCATTATGTTAAGTTAATCGGGAATAATAAATTACATATTTTTTCCAAAACTCATTAGAGAATAGGGAAATTTTTTTAATTAAATTTTAAATTGCAGGCATGAGCAATGGCATGTCCTACCCCACCCTTATTTGCATCCATTTTCCAGTTCCAATTGAACAGCTTTTAAATGAGGAAGAAACCATACCTTACATATTTTATAATGCGGCAATCAACACCCATCAGGAAACAGAGAATAATCTTTAAGGGCATGGGAAAATGAGGAGCTCTCCCCATTTAAAAAAGGACTATTTTTTAAACCGCACAAGTTCTTAAAAATCTATTATTTTTTGTCTTAAATGTTTCATTATTCATCTCTGACAAAAGAACTACATACACAAAAAATCACTAGAATAATAAATTTATAGTAGCAATGAAAGTAGTAAATCTGCAGATCAAGGGGCTCAAATGTCAGTTCTGATATTTTATTTTGAAATAATTTTACTTAGTATTTAAAAAACATTCAACCTACACTTTCATTTATTTGATATATTTTATACAAATTGCTAAAAGTAATATATAAAGCAGTTTTAGGAAGTTTAACTGTTAAGAATAAAAAGAAATATGATTCCATGCACTGGTACGCCAAGACACGTAATTCTTTTTTTTAACTAACCCTTCTAAACTCCCCTCTCCCCCTCAATGACTAAATAATTTGGTAAATATAATTCTTTGAAATTTGGTATTTTAAACCTTCTATCTAAAATAATTAAAATATTGATCTTTTGTTAATGACAATAATTAATTTAAACAGTCAATTAGTCTCAAAAATATTTTATTAATTATTGATACCCTAATTGTTAAATTTATTTGAAAATGACTATTTTATTTCATTAATATTCTTTCATTAAATTTTGGTTTTAAATAAAATCATAAAATCAATTATCTATTATTTTTGTGGTGTCCATTACTGGAACAGAGAGTGTCCCATTACTGGAAGAGAGGGTGTCCATTACTGGAATTTTGGGTGTTTTGATACATTTCTGTTATTTACAATTAAATTTTGATTCACATTAGGAAATGAGACTATGAGATTGATTAAATAATGTTGATAAATAATATGTAAACAAACAGTTTGGCGAGAAAGTTTTGAAATAGCGCCAAAATATCATTACGGAAATTACGACATTAATAAGAATAACAACAATGAAATAATTTTAATGAACACGAGAATGAATTAAAGAAATTAACTGTTATTGTATTTAACATTAGATACAAGATGGTTTAGAATAAAAAAGATAAATAGAAAAGTGACACTTACCAACTACGAAGAGGAAAGCAGAATATGTATCTTGCAATTCTCGGCTTATGTGACGAAAACCTTTCACTATACTTTTAATTTTAAAGAAATAGATTTATCTGTGAGGTTTAAAAGTTATTGCGTAACAAAATAAATACATAAAATGCTCTCCGTCGATTCCGTCGAGCTGAGACAGAGAGCATGCAGCCGCCATGTTTTAAAAATCTAGAGAGTGAAAACGTGACGTCAGATTCCTAAGCATTTGATTGGCTATTGGTGGCGACATGGTCGCGATATCGCCCGCTTCGAAGCGACAAAATTGCTCCGACAGAAAAAAGTTGCTTGCTACCGAGCAACTCTTTTGAAGCCATAGGTTTACATGGGTGTCGCCTGGAAGTGGCGGCGACTCGACGCCTCGTGTAATAACACTTTAAGGATATTATAATTTAAAATGGCGACAATCTGTATTTTAAAAGACAAACGTGTCCGTGAGTAACGCTGACGTCATTTTGCAAATGACAACACTTCACGATGAAATTTCGGTTTTGCGATTTTTGCTACTGCAACTTTTTTAATTTCTAAATATCGCACATTTTCAATTTTTACACCGTTATGTAGGAAAAAAATCTAATTCCAAACGCAATTTGTTTGAAACCTGTATCGCAATTTATTCATTTATTATAGCATTTAAATTAAATTTCAAGCATGATTTTTTTAAACTGTGCCTCTATCGCTTGCAGACGATTACAAAATATTAATCCGCTTGCACTCTAAACAATATAAAAATTACTCCTATTGATGCATTTGTTTCCATCTAATATTCAATAACGAAATTAAAACTTCATTAAGCGATCAATAAAATAGTATAAATAAAACACAAATTTAACAGACATGTAATTGAAATAAGCGCTTAAAATCGCTGAAAATATCAGAATAATAAAAAAAACTTCTGTAGATAACGAAATTTTTAGCGATTTCTACGGTTATTAACTTCTGCAATAAGGTCAATACGAAATTACCGCTTTTAATAAATTTCAAAACTTATTCGAGTATATAATTGACATATTTCATATAAAAATTCTCTTGTTAGGGGGGAATCTCAAAATATATGTATATTATATGTAAAAAATCTATTAGTTTTCAATAATAATAAAACAAAATGGTTTTCACATATATTCTCTATCCCAGGAAGCCCGGGTTGAATAACCTAGTGTTTCTAAATGCCATATAATGTCAGTTAAACAAAGCTTGTTGTTATTTTCTAGTTTGAACTAAAGCTATGAATCACGAGCGGTGTATGTGCAAGAGAGATTTGAATTATTATAATACAAGCTTCATCAATATGCTTAAACTAGCATATAAGCACATGTGTTTAAACAAATTTACTAAAGATTTAATATTTAATTGAAATGAATGTCATGAGAAATAAGAGATAATGATTGTGCCTGATCTAGACTATTTAATCGTATATTGTTGAAGTTGAAAATCATTTGTAGTATTCACAATTTTGTAAGGCGAGACAGTCAAAATTAATGTATGGAAATTTTGTTTTTACATAATTTCTAGAAATGACAATGAGTCTATTAACAAACGAAGATTCAAAATCAAGAATTCTCATTATTTTTTTTCTAATTTGAACTGAAGCTAAGAATCTGGAGAGGTGAATGTGTACGAGAGATTTGAATTATTATAATACAGGTGTCTTCAATATGTTTAAACTGACATTTAAGCATATGTGTTTAAGCACACTTACTGCAGATTTAATATTTAATTGAAACTAATGTCATATGAAATAGGAGAAAATGGATATTGTGTCTGGGCTAGACTATTAAATCGCATATTGTTGAATTTGAAAATCATTTGTTTTATTCATAATTTGATAAGGCGAGACAGTCATAATTAATATATGGAAATTTTGTTTTTACGTGATTTCTAGACACTCTGATGAGTATATAAACAAACGAAAATTCAAAATCAAGAATCAGTAACGAAAACTCAAATTTTGTTTTCGAAACAAAAGGAAAGTTTTTGAACAGCATTTTAATTTAAGGCTATTCTCCAATCCAAAGGAACTACTTTTTGACACATTTCTGAATTCATTTTTGTTCAGAAACGTATGAAATTGGCAGGTTTCTTATTCAAAAACTATGTAATTGAATGGCGCTTCCATTTTTTGGTAAATGCAAAAGTTCTTTCAGGAAATATTGTCAAAATTGACGTTTTTATTTGAATTCCTGACACGGCAGAGCGAGAAAGGAGAAAAACTTGTCGTCATGTGGCAAGAATCTCTTGTAACTCGAGAAGTAATAGACCGGGAGGCGGCAGCACAGACAATCACCTTATCGAGTTCACGGCTGAAATTTCAGAATGAGACTCGATTCGCCTATTAAAACGCAATCGGTCTGCCAAGTCATATCTTGGTGGAAAGCTCCTTAAAACCCGAATTTAGCGGTTGACTCGTAGGTTTATCATTGTGTTTTCCTGCACCCAGTTCTCCATGTTTTCATACTTTTGGCTGCAGGAAAACGCAATGATAAACCTACGAGTCAACCGCTAAAATCGGGTTTTAAGGTATTTTCCACCAAGATATAACTTGGCAGACCGATTGCGTTTTAATAGGCGAATCGAGTTTCAACTCATTCTGGAATTTCAGCCATGAACTCGATGAAGTGATTGTCTGTGCAGCCGCCTCCCGGTCTATAATATATTTATCAAAAATGGAAAACGCTACTCGATTCCAAATCGCTTCAATAGTCTGGCATGCCATTTAAATGGCAATACATTTAAAAATGATTCAGCAAATGTGTCAGAAAGTTTCGAGGTGTTGAGAAGGAAATTTGAGAACCATCTTAAGAAAATAAGGTAAGCTATCCTCATATTTGATTCATCCGTGAGTTAATAAGAAAGTGGCAAAAAATTTTTCAGCAATATTCTTATAATTGTCCATTGTTCATATCAAAAAGCTACACTGCAAAAAAAAAAAAAAAAAAAAAAAAAAAAAAAAGTGTTGATTTTACAGTATAATACTGGCACCCCAGCTGCCAGTATTATACCGCAAAATTAACACTTTTTTTTGCAGTTCATGTAATGCTTTATCTTTTCAATTTCCTTTCCTCGTTTTTTTTTTTTTTTTTAATTTGTATAATTATTATTATCTGTTCCGATTTTTAAAAAACTCTTTAAAAATAATTTTGTTAAAAAAATGTTGGCACTTCTTGATGCTTTACAAAGTTTTAATTGAGGGATGCTATACTATGCAAATAGGTGAGACTCTTACATACTGTGAGATCACGTACGCAGTGAAATAGAGAGACTCTTAAAACAAAGTATCTGTTTGCAGGGTTCGTACAGATCAGGGAGTTTTCCAGGATTGTTACCAGTATTTTTTTTTATAAAAAGAAATCTTGGTTAACCTTGAGAAACTTCGCCTTCTTTTAAGCAGAGTTTTTCTGTAAGAAAATACTGGTACCGAAGAATTTCCTGGTCGCAAAATTCCAGGAGGCGTACGAAACCCTGTGTTTATACTGCTGAATATAAAGCTGGTCCGTGATGCTTTATTTGGATCCTCTGCCGACCATATTTCAAGGCCGAATATATTTTCTTTTCGAAGTTACGATAAAAAAGCTATTTTTTGAACCAGAAATTTACTCAATTAATTCTGTTACAGATCATACATTTTCAGTCTAATTGTATGCAGTATATCAGTTCGAATATCCTACATATTGTTGCACTATTTCTCCACTTAAGAGGCTACTTCACTCACGCGAAAACACCCGCTTGCTAATGTTAATCCTATTGAACAGTTCTTTTAGAATAACTCGTTTGTATTTGAATATTTATAAACGAATTCTTTGCATTTGAATAGCTGAGGCCGACCTCTACAATCGCCGCTTTTTACTTTTTTGATTTTGTTTGCGGTTTTTTTTTTTTTTTTTTTTTTTTTTTTACGATAGTACTTTTACTTTCGCAACCGGTTCCGAATTTAACACAAAATAATGTAAATGCATTGTCGTCTGTGGATAATTACTGTTTGAAGTGCATTTTTGATCTAATTATACTTTTATTAAGCTTGACGAGTTGTTAACGTATGTTTAATACTCGTAATTTAAAGCACTCTCTTTATTCAATAAAACTCACTATTATATTAACTACACTATTACATTTAATTTATTCACAGTAACAAAAAGCATCACTCATGGCTTTCTCTCGAAAACAAATCCATTTTACAACTGCGAAATAGAACGCAGACGATAAAACACATTGCAAAAACACAAGAAATAAAATATAAACGAACGTGGATAATGAAGGAATATGGATAATGAATATCAAAATATGAAAAGTGTAACAACAACTTCAGTGCTTTTCTGCCTATCGACCGTCTGTATGAGATTTCGCTTCTAGAAAAATCTGGAATAAAAAATATATTTAAATTTGTCATTGAAAGTACAACTTCCAATGTTTCTAAATTTTCCTTCCAAATACTCCTATAGTATTCGGAATTCTCATCTAGGACACTTTTTCACTCAGGAAAATGTCATATCGTATGATATCTTTATCTATTAGTATGACTGAGTTTAAAATAATAAAGTTTATATGTTAATGTGAATATTCATAATGTTGTTAATGTGTTCATAGTTTATGCCTGACGTACCTTGTCTTGTTTAAATATCATTATAGATTTTTTTTTTATCTCTTCAACTTCTACTATCTACGCACTTCAACTTCTATCTACTATATAATAAAATGCAAATGGGAATTTCGTCCCGGCTGTTTATAACTTGAGTTCATCTGCTGAATGGGTTTTGATTGGACTCGCAATGTTAGTTAGATCATTTTTCAGGGAAGGTTTTAGTGTATAACATATCGTTCTAAATTGCCTTAGTTATAACATTATGGGGGAAAGTTATATAATCAGATGAACACAATTACGAAACATTAGCCTTTTTAAAATATTCTACTGAATGAATTTTGATAAAACTTCACTGTTAGTTAGATAATTTTGCAGGGAAGATTTTAGTATATAACATATCGTTCTAGGTTGCTTAGTTATAGCATTATGGAGGAAAGTCATATAATTAGATGAACACGATTACGAAACATTAGTCTTTTTAAAAGATTTTACTGAATGGATTTTGATGAAACTTGCACTGTTAGTTAGATAATTTTTCAGGGAAGGTTTTAGTATATAACATATCGTTCTACGTTGTTTAGTTATAGAAATATGGGGTAAAGTCCTATTGTTTTGTCAACCCGATTATGAAAGATCATTTTTCTCTAAAAAAAGTTCTACTGAACGCATTTTGATAGTGAATTGCACTGTTAGCTAGATAAATTATGTAAAAAAAAAAGAAAAGTGCCCAGTTAAACTGATGGCATTGAGCTCACAAGCTATTCACACTAATTGTATATTAAACCTTTATTTCAAAGAATAATGCCCTTGAAAATTCAAGAAATAGGCAAGGGGGGGATTGAATTAGCCCCCCGTTCCCCAGTTTATACTTAACCAATGAACCCCCAAAACTAATCAGGGAAGCGCCTTATCACAATGAACCTATATACAAAATTTGAAGCAAATCGGATAATTCTGCATGAAAAACCCATTTATCTAAAATAGGGGGGATTAACCCCGTTCCTCCCCTTTATACTTAACTAATGAACCACCAAAACTAATCACGGAAGCGACTTATCAGAATGAACCTATGTACAAGATTTGAAGCAAATCGGATATTTCTATCAAGAGTTATCGCGTTACGTACATACATACGTACATACTTACATACATACGTACGTACATACAGAACCTGCGGACACATTAGCTCTCAGGCTTTGATAGCCTGTGAGCTAAAAAAGGTAAAAATTATACGTAAAATTTTCATTTCGAATGGCAAAACTTGCATTCTACGTAAGCAAGCCACGGACCAAAACTAATCACGGAAGCTCCTTATCAGAATGAACCTATGTACAAAATTTGAAGCAAATCGGATATTTCTATCAAGAGTTATCGCGTTACGTACATACATACGTACATACTTACATACATACGTACGTACATACAGAACCTGCGAACACATTAGTGTAAAAAACTAATCCATTCATTTCAATCACTTAATATTTTCCACTCAAAGTAAAATAAATAAATAAAGAAAATGATGAAGCACGCAGATAAAAACCCAACGATAATTTTTCTCTCATCTCTTAAAACAAGTGACCTAATTTATGACTCTTAAGTTTCAAGTTTATCAAGCAATAGAGATTTATTACCTCGTTATAATCGTTCTCTTCTAATAATGTGAAATATGTTTATAATTTGTTATTTGTGATTATGCCATTATAAACTTATTACAGAACTAAAACATTTAAAAGGACAATTATTCAACGTCAATTTGTTTCAAAGAAATGATGCAACTTTACTCATAACTTTCCAAACTTTGTGAAAATGAGTCAGTGTATTACTATCCTTCATTCTGTAAAGTCACAGGAAAAAATGTTTCCTGATGTTAAAATTAATCTAAATGTAAACCTTTTAAAATTTTAAGTAATGTAAAATATAATTTTTAAAATCAATCCAAACGTGAACTTATTTATTCAATGTGAATTGTGCATTAATATAATTTTTTTTTACAAGTCTTATTTCAGCAGTGGTACATCTACACGATTATTCAAGAAGTGTTTATAATAAATTCTCAAATAGTTGAAATATATAAATCAGTGGATACTACTAAAATTGGATAAACCTTAGAAAAGGTAAGCAATTCCTTTTCTTTCTGCATGTTGAAGACCAGAGTTAATTTTAATTTGAAGAATTTAATATTCTGATGTTACGCGCTTACCTCGTTGGCCTCGCCCTTCAACAAATAATATTAAATATCGCCAGGCACTTGGTTCATTGCTTTATATAACAACCATAACGAGACCTGACATTTCAGCAGCAGTAAACATTTTAAGCAGAAGAAATGAGAATCCTCGCGAAAAAGACTGGCAAGCCGTAAAAAGAATAATAAGATATCTATATCATACTAAAGAACTAAAATTAATAATTAACACTAATGAAGAACCAATATTAAAAGTATTCGCTGATGCCGATTGGGCAGGTGATACCAAAACCCGCAGATCAACATCGGGAATATTATATATGTTGGGCAACAACCCAATTCAGTGGACGACGAAAAGGCAAAGTTGCATTGCCTTATCTTCAGCAGAGGCTGAATATGTGTCCGCAGCACATGCTAGCCAAGAAATAATTTGGTTATTGAAGTTACTTGACGATCTAGGCTTTCCACAGCAAAAACCAATCACTTTATATGAAGACAATCAAAGTACCATAAAAATGGTTGAATCAGAAAAATTCACGAAAAGATCAAAGCACATCGACGTCAAATTTAATGCCATTAAACAATATAGCGAAGAAGGCATTATTGAGTTAAGATATCTTCCAACAGAAAAAATGATAGCTGATGCACTTACCAAACCTTTACCCAAGCCTCGATTCATCGAACACAGAAATTCAATGAAAATATTAGTTAATCCCCATGAACGGATTAAGGGGGAAATTGTAAAAAACTAATCCATTCATTTCAATCACTTAATATTTTCCACTCAAAGTAAAATAAATAAATAAAGAAAATGATGAAGCACGCAGATAAAAACCCAACGATAATTTTTCTCTCATCTCTTAAAACAAGTGACCTAATTTATGACTCTTAAGTTTCAAGTTTATCAAGCAATAGAGATTTATTACCTCGTTATAATCGTTCTCTTCTAATAATGTGAAATATGTTTATAATTTGTTATTTGTGATTATGCCATTATAAACTTATTACAGAACTAAAACATTTAAAAGGACAATTATTCAACGTCAATTTGTTTCAAAGAAATGATGCAACTTTACTCATAACTTTCCAAACTTTGTGAAAATGAGTCAGTGTATTACTATCCTTCATTCTGTAAAGTCACAGGAAAAAATGTTTCCTGATGTTAAAATTAATCTAAATGTAAACCTTTTAAAATTTTAAGTAATGTAAAATATAATTTTTAAAATCAATCCAAACGTGAACTTATTTATTCAATGTGAATTGTGCATTAATATAATTTTTTTTTACAAGTCTTATTTCAGCAGTGGTACATCTACACGATTATTCAAGAAGTGTTTATAATAAATTCTCAAATAGTTGAAATATATAAATCAGTGGATACTACTAAAATTGGATAAACCTTAGAAAAGGTAAGCAATTCCTTTTCTTTCTGCATGTTGAAGACCAGAGTTAATTTTAATTTGAAGAATTTAATATTCTGATGTTACGCGCTTACCTCGTTGGCCTCGCCCCTTCAACAATTAGCTCTCAGGCTTTGATAGCCTGTGAGCTAAAAAAGGTAAAAATTATACGTAAAATTTTCATTTCGAATGGCAAAACTTGCATTCTACGTAAGCGAGCCACGGACCAAAACTAATCACGGAAGCTCCTTATCAGAATGAACCTATGTACAAAATTTGAAGCAAATCGGATATTTCTATCAAGATTTATCGCGTTACGTACATACATACGTACATACTTACATACATACGTACGTACATACAGAACCTGCGAACACATTAGCTCTCAGGCTTTGATAGCCTGTGAGCTAAAAAAGGTAAAATTATACGTAAAATTTTCATTTCGAATGGCAAAACTTGCATTCTACGTAAGCGAGCCACGGACCAAAACTAATCACGGAAGCTCCTTATCAGAATGAACCTATGTACAAAATTTGAAGCAAATCGGATATTTCTATCAAGAGTTATCGCGTTACGTACATACATACGTACATACTTACATACATACGTACGTACATACAGAACCTGCGGACACATTAGCTCTCAGGCTTTGATAGCCTGTGAGCTAAAAAAGGTAAAAATTATACGTAAAATTTTCATTTCGAATGGCAAAACTTGCATTCTACGTAAGCGAGCCACGGACCAAAACTAATCACGGAAGCTCCTTATCAGAATGAACCTATGTACAAAATTTGAAGCAAATCGGATATTTCTATCAAGAGTTATCGCGTTACGTACATACATACGTACATACTTACATACATACGTACGTACATACAGAACCTGCGAACACATTAGCTCTCAGGCTTTGATAGCCTGTGAGCTAAAAAAGGTAAAAATTATACGTAAAATTTTCATTTCGAATGGCAAAACTTGCATTCTACGTAAGCGAGCCACGGACCAAAACTAATCACGGAAGCTCCTTATCAGAATGAACCTATGTGCAAAATTTGAAGCAAATCGGATATTTCTATCAAGATTTATTGCGTTACGTACATACATACGTACATACTTACGTACATACGTACGTACATACAGAACCTGCGGACACATTAGCTCTCAGGCTCTCAGGCTAGTACAGTTACATTACTAAATATCTACAGCAAACTGTCCGGTCATTCAACCGTTTATATAGAAAACGGTTACATAGCCGTAATTTAGCTCTATTCTGACCAATAAGGACGCTTTATAATACGGTCAAACAGCCCATTATCTCTAAAACAGGTTCAATGATGAACAGTTTGCCCCAGTTTTTTATAGGTTAAAAAAAATGTGTATCTTATATAACTTTTTGAGTAAACAAAAGCAAACTGGTGTAATATTATAAATTATTTACATTAAAAAATGATATCGCAATTATTTATTCTTTCTAAAAAATATCCAAAGGAAAAAATCTGTATATCTCACAGCAGTTTGTTCGACCAAAAATTATTCTAAAACTAAGAAATATTCTTTTCAATCAAATACAAAAACTGCAAATTTTTATGCACGTTTTCATGTGTGTGTACAAAATATATTTTTTAAACAATAAAATATTTTTTTTTCCCGCCCGAATTGCCATATTTGGATAGCTGAAAACATTCTAAAATGTCTCAAAACTACGTATTAAAAAAAGATTTGGAGCAAAATCAACTGATCTAGTCCAGCGAAAAACAGGAAAAAGGCGGGATCTCAGTTTTTCAGCTTGTTGCCAATCGATGAAAACTGCGATTCGTATAATGTTTTTTATTGCTTCAAGTCCCGTTGTCTTGACAAATTATTTTGAATGACTTATTTTCTAAACACTTCTGCGAGAGCTGATTACAGATTTATATCAGATAATTGTGTCCTGAAAAATGCTTTTCATAATTAAAACAAAGAAAATTTTAATGTAAAAATATCCTGTACACAATTTGTAAATATTTTAGCATTTTAATCGGTTTTCTAAAAAGGCACAGGAAATTGAACAAGTGGGTAAGTGTGATCGAAAATTGCACAAAGGGTTTCGTTTAATATTACTTTCAAAACACTTTATCCTTCTTTAATAAATCCAAATAAATTTCCTTTTAAAAATAAAAGTCATGTTTTTTATAAAGTAAAAATTTACCGGTCTATTTTTCTCGTTTTTTCGAAAATCTCAACCGGTCCGATATACTCTGACATACTCTTATACTCTGTCATAATAATACTTGTCATGTGGACTAAATGCGATATTAAACAAAAATCAATTTCTAAATGAAACATGTTGTATAGAGACCTTCAAAATGTTAGACGACAGATTAATTTTTTTTAAATTCTCTAAAGACGTCATATTAAGCTGCTTTCTGTATTTACACATACTCATACTCCTTGTATTATTGAGAAATGTTTGAATTTTTCTGTTTTATTACCAATAGGACGTCATATTAATCTTTTTTTTTCAATTGCTGAAACTTTTTATTTCATTGTCATTTTTCACGAGGAAATCTTTCAATAGAAAATTAATTATTGTAGAAAAAATTTTATTGTGGATTTTTAATTGTTGGCAACTGCTATAACGAAAAATGTTTAAATTTAATAGGAAAAGGCTGTTAGATTTTTAGTTTTTTATCTCTATATATTAAAATAATACAATTTTTTTCAAATTTTATGATTTTGAGCTTCATAATAGGTATTTAGCTATAAGTACACAAAATTTCATGACTGTAAGTTACATAGTTTCTGAGAACCGACTCTGTGATGAACGAAACGAGAGTAATAGGGTTTCGGGAGATGAACGAAGCCCTAAAAACGACATTATGAAAATGGAACAATTTATATTTTTATTCATCTGTGAGATATGAAATGCCCATATATACATATATAGATATGTATATGGTGGGAGGGTTCAGAAAGATATCGGCGATATTGTAAGCTGAGCTTCGTTTTCTTTTTAAAGATAGTTGTAGGATAAGAGATATTTCACACATTGTCATTTTTAATTTTTATTTATTTTAATTATTTTAATTTTTTATTGATGTTTAGTTCTTCTCTGAAAACAACCAGAACGAGCTTCTTCCTACAAAAAAAGATTTGTTAAAATCGAAGCATCCAATGTTGACATACATTAAATACTAACACCTTTGTTGGAAGTCAGTTAAAAAATGACAATTTGCACAATTTCAATTTTTACACAGTCGAATAGTGGAGGCGGGGATGTTCTTTCAAAAGCAATTTGTTTTAAAAATGCACTATTTTAAATGCAATTTGTTTTGCTGTATCTAAATTTATTAATTGTTCATGTTTTTTTTAATATTTTTCAATCATGATTTTTTTTTAATTTATCTCTATCGCGTGCAACCCGATAACGAAAACTCAATCCGTTTACTCTTAAAATAAAATAAATAGTCCAGTGTTTGATCGAACGGCATATTCTTATGTTTTCTTTCTAGGATTCTTGACGTAATTGACTTTAATTTTTATAGTTTCATCGCAAAAAAGTTCAAATCATACAAACATTATGTTAGAAATATAACTAGTACATTTTTATTTTTATTTATTTATTCGTAATATTTAGAAATTCACTTTGGAGAAATATTGAGAAATAAAGTCAAATCTTTATCATTTTTTTTCCGCAGCACACTTGAAATCTCTTCACGGCATACCATACCAGTGTGCCTCTGGTCGAAACAATGTCAAAATTCTTCTGCAAGTAAAAAATAAATAAAGTCATATACACTGTGATTAAAATTAAAATCCTACTTTCAAAATACTGTAAAAAAGGAACCACTGGCCAGAATGACTTCAAATTTGAACGGAATAGAATATACTGGAAGAAGGGGGTGGACGGTATGGTATATGAAAGAAAAAGTTGCAAAGTGTATCAATAGATGGTGCTATAAGCGGCATCTTCCTAGGGATCCTACATTAGAGAGAGATTGGACATTGACGAAAAGTCCGCCATATTAGTTACAAAGCAGATGGAACGCCGTAGAACGCAATGCATTTTCATCCGCGTCCAACACTTTTTATTCTATTAAAATCACCAGAAATTCATTTCATATGCCTTCACAGAGTCATTCAAAACATAAACATAAGCACAATTCCGTTTTAATGAATAAGAATTCTCAGAAAATGCTTTTCCTTTTATTCGGCTGAATTGCAGGGTTAACATTTCGGGACTTTACATTATGCTTAAAATAATCGAATTTGATTATAAACAAATATTCAAGATTTTGGGGTTTTTTTTCACTTACAATAAACATTTTAATTTATGCATAACACAAGAAATGCTACATAATGTAATTTTTTGTAGTGTGGGTATTTATTTTTTACTTTCCTCTGTTTAAATGGTCATGACTCATGACATAGATTAGTTAGGTTACTTTTTTAAGTAAATAAATAAAATTTCTTAGAGGGAACTCTTTTAATTTCATAAGGTTAAAAATATATCATTTAACAGCAATAAGAAATTAAAAAAAAAAAAATACTGAAATATTCAGAAAAGTATAAATTTTTGAAAATTATTCCTAATATACCTTCTTTATTAATGTATTTACAATAATAAATTTAGATAGTTTTAAAGAAACTAATTGGTTGTATGAAATTAAAAAGCTTCAATTCTCTAGAATAATACACTTTATAATACTAAGTATATCTAAATATGCAAAAAAAAAAAAAAAAAAAAAAAAAAAAATACATTCCGAGAAACTGAATAAAAAAATTTACACACATATGCTTAGTAATGTTTATTTATATAGAGGTTTATATATTGTGAATTTATATATTTTTGCAATTGTCAGAGTCAGCGCTTTTATATATAGATTTCTTTTTATGCGGAAAATTTAAATGCTTATGTCTTGTGCTCTCAAATTCCGCGGATATTTAAAAAAGAAATTATTAAAAAAATGAACAGTTTAACATCTTAATCAATTATTCCTTATAATTTATAAACAATTTCATATTTTAAAAAGAAGGCACTATATACAATTTTATTCTGTATTACGTTCTAATGTTTCAAAATGTAAACAGAAATTCATCGCCAACAACGTTTGCCAGTTACCGCCAAATGCGTCAAACTTCGAAACTCCAAGTTATTTACACGTTTTGCTCACTCACTACAAAAAGATTTAAATCAAAATCAGTTTTAAAATGTAAAACAAGAGACGCAGAAGCGAAATTGCTTTGTTTGTGTTACTCATTTCGATAGTTATTATTTAATGAAACTGTTTAAAGTTGACCGCATACACAACATTTGAACTCTGACAATTTAAAATATGTTACAAAATAAATAAACATTACTAAATATTAAAAAGTAACTATAAACAACAAAAGAAAATTATCTATTAATAGTGTAATAAGTCTTGATACAATATTTAAAACGTTGAATCTTTAAAATCCAAATTTTCTTCAGAAAGCAATACCAGCGTAGACATACGACGTAACTAAAATGGCGGATTTGTCAAATCTGCCGGCGACGCAATGTCCAATCTCTCTCTAATGTAGGATCCCTACATCTTCCAGATTTCACTACAAAACTACCCGTCTCTTCGAATTTCTGACTCATTATTCGTCAGACCCTTGTTCCAGATTTCACTTCAAAACTACCCGTCCCTTCGAATTTCTGAATCATTATTCTTCAGAGCCTTGGCAGACATCGGACCACAGCCTTTTTTCATACCCTTTAATGACCGGAATTTCTTTAAAGCTGCAAGCGCACAGTTGCCGTTTTTGTTTAAGCGTTTTACCAGCAGGGCGCGATCCTTCACTAAGGGACTCATGACAAGCTGCTCAGATGCAATATGAAAGGAACGAGACATACCCCGCTTTTTTATACCACATGCAATGTATTGTGCGCACGAGTGTCTTTTAATTTGCATAGTATGCCTGCTTACAGCGCCATCTATCGATGCACTGTGGAACCTTTTTTTCTCATGCCATACTGTTTCCCCCTTCTTCCAGTATATCCATTTCAAATTTGACGTCATTCACACCAGTGGTTCTTTTTTTACTGCATTTTGAAAGTGGGACTTTAATTATAATCACCCTATACTTCCTATTTTTTAACTGAAATTAAGTACCGGAAAAAATATAAAATTATATATTTAATTTAATTTAAAAAATTTGCAAAATGTTGAAGTATTTTTTTTCTATTTTTTTAATCGAGCTATCTAACTGTGCCTAAGAGCGTGTTAGAGAGACCAAAATACTGTATAATATAGAATAAATATTTCATTACAATCATCAAGGAACATAATTAAATTAACGACGGAACATAAGTTTATCTTTTAGTTTCAAATAGAATCAGTCGCGTTTAAAACTACATACGTCTGTATTTTTTCGAAATGCACTTTGTTTGTTTCAAACTTGTTCTAGAAGATAGGCTTACTTGTGCAGATAAAAACTACAACGGTTTATTTATCCATTGTTAATCAGAAAGCACGGGGGAAATGTCGTCTATACCAAAAACATTAGTCATTGACGATACACAACAAGAAGAAAATGTGAATGATCACGACAGTGACAGAGAACCTTAATGAATAAATAACAAATGTTACGAGTTTTGTATACCACTATTTCCGAATTGTAATATTAGCCTTATTTATTCGCAATCATTCTGTGATTTAATAGGAGAAGTATTACTATTGAGAAATAATTGTATTCAAAATCCATAATACTGAACACCTATGTTTAACGTCAACATTTAAGATGCAGATATTAATAATTTGTCAATTTTATCAAAAAATCTGAATAATACCTTTTTTATGTCATTTGTAGGTCACTTAAACGTATTTCTATCAAAAACAACATGGCCAAAAGTTTTTTTTTTTTTTTTCAAAATTAACCCTCTATTAGACCCACCGCTAAAATCTCGGGTTCGGAAGCAGTGCGCCTGACAAGCGCATGTTTTAAAATCATCATTAGCACCTAATTAACTTATTCTAATGCTCTTAAGTTATTAAATGATCTTCACTAGAAAGTACAAATAGAAAATATTCAAAATCTGATTCCAAAAACCTCATTTAATAATCTCAAAACAAGTAAAACACTTAGCAATTTCCGAAGCAGCCTTTACTAAGCCTTAGCAGTACGTCTGTCAGGCACGCTGCACCCGATCAAGGGTTAACTACCAAAAACTGTATAACTGTAATGAACTTACAAAATTAAAAATCTAAGAAATACAATGAATATAAAAAACTTCTTAAATTTAGCATTTGTTTTTATTTACAGTTTTTATTGATTCCTATAAATGCTTTAATCTGTGACTTATGTAGTTTCTGAAGTGACTGATTCAGTTATAATTATATGTATTTAGTGCTGTTTATACGATGTAAATATTAGGCGTCTGTATTAAAATTTCAAAGTTTGGTACAATATAAGTAAGACGACCCCCTAAGTTTTACATAGTACAGACGACCCCTTAAAGGTCTTTTTAATTATAAAATGAAAAAAAGACATAAATTCCCGTCAAATGGCTATTTCCTTTTTTTTTTTTTTTTTTTTCTTTTTTTACTGTGACAATTTAAATATTAAAATGTATGGGGTGTCCTATTTTTTTCTTGGCCGACTGTATGTTTTAAATCAGATATTGTGTTGTATTAACACGGCGACTATTTTTATATTCACTCGCACCACAATTTTCAAACAAATTTCTCTATGGCGGATTTCTCTGGAAAATATTCAAATATAATTTTCTCAATTCTTAGTCTCATTGGGCTTCCTAGCGTTTTCTAGCGAAGCTCCGCCTGTGTACTTTCGGATTTCGTCAATGGTGCAGCCAAAGGATTCGCATTAATAGACCTTTCCTATTTCCCTCACCACCTTCTACTCATTTCGTCTTCTGTCTCAGTTGGGCGGAAGACTTTTCCACACCTCCATATCTTTAACTTTTTATTATAGTATATATATTGTATTGCAAGTAAGACTTTTTCAATGGCTCCTCTAACCAGGAAACCACGCCTTAGTTTAATAATGAAATAAAATCTAAATAGGCAGCAATCAAAAGATCATAGTGAAATGTGTTTTTTGACGCATAAATCGTTTGTCCTCGTCTGCCCGTTATCGAGATATAAAGTCTTAAAGTTTGCTAATTTATTGTCGGAGCAAAGCTCCGGCTTCCCATGAAAAATTCCACTTTTGTGTACACGATAGCGGCCAAAATATTTGCCGCATTGATACCAAAATTGGACTGGAAGTCGGTAGTGGCAAAATCTCGCCGGGGATTGAAAAACAGAAATATTCGTCAACTCTAACGCCCGGAATCGTCTGCTCTAGAATTTTCCATTTCCCCATAGAGATAACATTGCGATTGTTTGAATTAAATAAAAAGAAAATTGAAATAATTTATATTGTTGCCATTTTTTATCATGAAAAACTTATTTAAATAACAATATACTCGGAAACAACCTTTTAGTAAAAGCTTTTAATCTCGGTCCCATATATTTTACTTTTATATATTTTACATATATTTTACTTTTCTGAAATAAAGACCCCATACATTTTTATCTTAAAACACGTGCAATAAAGTTTAAATCGTATTAAGTACATGAATTTAGTTTTTTTTTAAATCGAACTCAGCAATTGGTGTAATTAAACTTTTTGTTTCCATTTCAAAATATTTTTTTTCTTTTCATTCAAGCTTATTGTATAAAAGAAGTATGAGAGTAAATCTGTTTATTTTGATATAGTCCAGCCAATCCAGGATAAAAAATATATATATATTAAGAAACATTTTATATATGAACGGATTATATGTTTTTATTATATAGAATTTGCAAGGATGCCAGTTAAGAGAAAGCAATCAGCTGAAATGAGAAGAATTGCGAATCGTAATTCAATGCGGAGAAGTCGCACAAGTCAGTTACCTTCAGATTTTTTGCCGAGTACCGGTATACTGACAACTCAAATGAATGAAGCAATCAGGTTTGATAGAGAGGTATCGCAAATCACCTATGTGTCCTGTAATACGTGTCACAGAGCTTTCCCTGATATCATATTAAATACTGCTGGGCTCTGCCAGACATGCAAGTGTAGAGACGGTGCTTTCAAGTTTTCTGCCACTAATTCGATGGACCCAGGTCCAGTTCCTATTTGTCTCAAAGATCTGAGCTACATTGAACAAATGATGATCGCTCAGATACATCCAGTGGTTTCTCTTTACCGTATACGAGGCTCACAGTATGGATACAGCGGAAATGTAATCAGCTTTAAACAAAATATTGAGAGTTTTATTTCACGCCTGCCTGTCAATCCTTCAGATATGACTTCAACTTTGTTAGTGACAAAAGATACTTTATCAGGATGTGCAGAGTTTTCTGTTCGCTCACAACGCCTTCTAGAAGCACTCAGATGGCTTAAAGCTCACAATCCTTATTATTCAAATATCACAATTGATGAAGATTTGATCGCTACATTACCTGAGAATGGTGACGTATCTCAAATGTTACCAACAGCAATCGATATTACTGAGGATATTGATACTTTGAACGAGGAAATAAGGCGCGAGTCATTTAGACCACTACTTGAACCGGTAGATCAAAACAACTTAATAAATGACGCAATTCGTGTGCCTCACCCTTCATTAAATTCACAGCCTATCAACGAATTTCAAGAAGAGGGTTACATAGCACGTGCTTTTCCTCATCTTTTTCCACATGGTACAGCTGACTTACGACAACCTCGTCAAAAAGCAGTCTCTCCTGATGAGTATTTTAAGTTCCTAATGAAGTATGAAGATGGGCGATTTGCTAAAGACCCCCGATTTCGCTACTTTGCCATGAATTCAATTCTTCCGTGGCAGTCTTTGGCTAAAGGGCGTTTTTTCGTTCAGCGAAATAGGTTCAGCAATAAGACGGTAGATCAGATGCGTGATATTCTGAATAGGCAACCAGAAATGGCAAAACACATTATGATTTATGCTAGCAAATTAAGATCCACAAAAGGATACTGGCGTGCACGTTGTGGGGAACTCCTTTCCATGGTAGGACAAATTGGAGCACCAACAATTTTTTTTACACTGTCTGCAGCTGATTATCACTGGCCTGATCTTTTCAGACTTTTAGAGCCTAACAGAGATCCAAATGAGCTGACTGATACAGAACGCAGACAATTAATGCACGACAACCCTCTGTTGACTGGTTGGCTCTTTCAAAAACGTTGTGATATATTTTTGAGAAAAATCTTGACGCCGTTGTTTTTAATAGACGACTACTGGGTTCGTTTCGAATGGCAGTGGCGTGGAAGTCCTCACATGCATGGATTGTTGTGGTTAAGAGGGGCGCCAAACATGGAAACACTAGACATGACTAACGCTGAAAATGTAGCAGCCGTAACAGCATATTTTGAAAAACTATGCAGTGCTGTTAATACTGACAAGGACGTCCTCGTAAATGATATACACCGCTGTCGAGTTCGCTTTTCAGACATTTCCAGTGAAGATCGTGAAAAAGATCTCGCTCAGCTCTTAAATCAAGTCCAACGTCACACAAGACATGGAGATTATTGCCTAAGGAAAAAAAGAGGTACAAATAGTTATAGCTGCAGATTTGGTTTTCCAAAAGCAGAGTGCGACTCTCCAAAGCTTCAAGTAGAAAATGGCATAATTAGCTTTTTGCCAAAAAGAAACGATTCTGAAATGAATACCTACAATTGCTTCGTGTCACAAGTTTGGAGAGCTAACACTGATTTTAGTCCTATTACATCAAAGGATGCGGTTTTGCATTACATTGCCAAATATGCCTCAAAATCAGAAACAGCTTCTGTTCCTTACAAGGAATTGTTATCTGAGATTTTAAATAAGATGAACGAAACAAATCTAGCGGTTCAAGCAGTCCAAAAACTTATTTTGTCTTCTGTTTCTGAAAGGGATTACTCAGCCCAAGAGGTAGTACACATATTAATGGGATGACCAATGTATCACAGTAGTCGGGAAGTAGTTACAATACGGCTTCATGATAAGAACTGGGAAGAAATCAACTTTTCAAGCGACGAAAGACCATCAAAAAGCATGCTTCAGAAATATTGCGCGCGGCCGGAGAAACTTATTTCCTGCACGCTTCTTAAGTTTGCAAAATCTTTCTCAGTAAGAGGAGTCGATTATCACCAAAGAAGAAAAGATGCAGTTGTCAGAGTTTTTCCTCTTACATCACTCAACCACGACCCAACTCTAGCCGAAGAATACTATAGGCAACAAGTATTACTCAATTATCCTTGGAGAGGTAATTCTGACTCTTTATTGCAAGAAGGCCTGCCGTCTGCGTACACTCATGGGAGGAAGCATTCAATGATCTAAATATTGATGCACACGAAGAAATAAATTTTCCTGCTGTTAGCAGTACACATGAGACAGAAATCCTGCAAGAAGAATACCGCGAGATTGATCCATATATGGCAGCAGCTGCCATAGTTCCTGTGCAGACAAACGAGGATACTTTGGGGCAACGCGTGATTGATCATGCTTGTGAGTGGAAAAGTGAGAGTTACAAGTACCCTGATCGCAATTTTACTTCATTTTTAAATTACTGTAAAGAACAACAACTTACAGTGCATCAAAATTACGATACGTCTGAGATCAGATTTACAGATGAGCAGCAAAAAATACTTCACTTATGCACGCAACAGCTTTCGTCTTTGCAATCAAGATTTATGAATTGCCCTAAACGTACTTTTATTATTGGGAAAGCCGGAGCTGGAAAAAGTACGGTAATAAAAGAAATTCGTAAAAGAGTTACCGAGCAGTTAGGACCAGAAGCTATTATGGTTTTGGCTCCAACAGGTGCTGCTGCAATTAATGTTGAGGGCAAAACAATTCACTCTGCAGTAAAAGTACCAACATGTTTTAAATCGTTTGCTGATTTAGGAAGTGAAGCAGCAAGAAATCTACAGCTCAGCATGAATCCAGTTTCATTTCTCATTATTGACGAATTTTCAATGATCGGATGCCGTCTGATGGCTGCACTTGAGCAAAGATGTCGCGAAGGTAAACCAGACAGCATTGAACCTTTTGGAGGCTTATTTGTTTACCTGATTGGAGATATTAGGCAGCTACAGCCTGTAAAAGACACACCTCTATATAGGAGACATTTTATAAAAGACATTTTGGCTTTACGTGGACAAACAGTTCTTAAGATGTTTGAAAAATGTTTCACCTTAACAAAGTCAATGAGACAAAGCGACGATCAGCAAATACAGTTTAGAGAGACTCTTGATTCGCTTTCCGTAGGCGAAGTTACAGGCGACCAATACGCATCCCTTATGCAACGACGTAAAGCTATACAGCCTCCGGCTGAACTTGAAAGATTTCAAGATGCCATACGCCTTTTTCCCACAAACAAGCAAGCTGAAGAACCTAATCAAGAAGTACTTCGTAAATCAAAATGGCCAGTGGTAAGAATATTAGCAGACCACAATAATCAAATAGCAAGATGGAGTGAAGATGAACACGCGTCTGGACTTCAGGCTGAACTTTTTTTAGCAATTGGATGCAGAATTATGTTGCGTACCAATCTGTGGACAGAGGAAGGATTGGTCAACGGTGCACTTGGTACGGTAAAAGATATTGTATACGGACCAGGATTACGGCCTCCAGGCTTGCCACAGGCAGTAATGGTTCATTTTGATGATTATCGGGGACCATTTCTCACTGAAAGACTTTTTTCCTGTCATACCTATTACAAAGTCTTGGAAAGAAAACAATGTCTCATTCTCCCGTACTCAGTTACCTTTAACAGTTTCATACGCTGTCACCATACACAAATTCTAAGGTTTAACTTTGTCAAAAATAGCTGTGGACATTGGTGAAAAGGAGTTGTCACTTGGAGCAACTTATGTCGCGTTTAGCAGGGTTCGACGTTTAGAGGATGTTCTGATTGAAGTGTCTTTCGCAAAGGATAGGCTAGACCAAATTAGAAGAAGGGGGGCACTTGCTGATAGATTAGCATTTGAGCAATATCTGAGGCAACTGTTGACCGAATAGACACTTGAAGATTCAACAGCTGTTATTGTAATTTTTCTTTTATACTATTAAACAGTAAATATAAAAATAAAAAATATATATTATATATTGTTAATGTTATATTTTATGTTTATCCCACTCAATGCTCCGACATTTCGGCCTGACGGATTCTAGTTTATTTAATTTAGTTAGAAAAGGCGTGGTTCTGATTCAGAAATTTTAATAATCAGATTAATATAAAATACAAAACATATTTAGATATAGTAATACAAATATATATATATATAATATTGACAAATATGGTATTGAACTAAAAAAATGATTGAAGCATAGAAAATCATGGTATCAAAAACATTTCATGAACTTAAATCTAGTACAATGATTACAATGATCAACCTCCTGCGAAAAACAAAACTGCAAGGGCGCTTCAAATGGAAGTGGCCGAGTTTGCACTAACCCAGACTTGTATCAAGCATAGCGAATCATGTCGGAGTATTGCGGCGCACTAAACAGGAAATGGACAAGTGGCTGGAGTTTGATGATGTTGTTATGTTGGAAAATATCGATTCCTCCTTCCAGCCTATTAAATAAATAAATTAGCAAATTTTAAGCCTTTATATCTCGGTAACGGGGAAACGAGGCCAAATGATTTATTCGTCAAAAAACACGTTTCACTATGCTCTTTCGATTGTTGCTTATTTAGATTTTTTCATTATTACACTAACGGCGTGGTTCCCTGGTAAGATGTGTTACACATATACTCATCTACAGGGCGTGGGGTTGCATTGCAACTGGGAATCCTTGAATTTATAATTGTTCCTAATGTAACTGTATAACATCGATTATTTTTCTAAAAGTGGTACGAATAGAATAAAAAATAGTCCAATTGGACGTAATGCCCCAACCCGTAGTCAAGGGATTAAAGTTATTTTACAGATACAGATACTTTTATAAAATAACGGGGAAATGTTAAATACAGAAATAGAAAAGCATAAATTATCTTTAAAAAGGCTTAAATTCACCTTCACTACACGTTTCTAAGAAGAAGAAAAATACTTCATTAGAATAGTAAATGCATTAATTCTTAGTGCACAATATTTGCATTATTTGATTGGTATGGTATATTCATAGTTAGAATAGTTAGAAACACCTGCGACTTTTTTTTTTTCGAATATAGATGAAATTTCGAAAATGTTTCATTTAAAAATTGTTAATTTGGAACAAATATGCTACGTTGAAAAAAAATTACTTATTGTGTGGATATTTTATTGTGTGTTTCAATCTTTAAGTAAATAATAAATTAGATAATCAATACTAACAAACAAAAGTTGCATGCAATAAATACAATTTTTTTTATAAATTAATATTAGGTGTATTTAATTTTTTAACTTTAACTATGAAATATATTCTAAATATTTTTAACGTATTCCAGAGTATTTTTATAAAATAAAATTATAAAATAAAAGAGTATTTTGATAACGGTCAATATGGTATTTTAGATGATAATTTAGATTTTTCATATAATGAATTTAACTACCGGAACTGTTTTTATGGAGATTTTGAACTCATTGCTATGAAAGGTATGATCTGCTTGTTCTTATAGCTTTATACGAACGTGTTGTAGCATAATTTATAGTCTTTATACGTACATTATATTATGTTATATTATAATGTACGTACATTATATTATGTTTAGCTTATTGTATTATATTTATCTGATTCACAATTTTGTGTAATTTTGCTTTTATAATTTGGCAACACTCAAAAGTTTTAGTTTTTTGTTTGGAACTTAAAACATGTTCTATGAAATTAAATCTGATAAGTTAAAACTGAAATAATGATGTCGGTATTTTTATTTGCAAATACACGTAATAGAATAATTTAGGATCGTATATGAAAATCGACTCCCCAACAACTGGTGACTCGCATTTCTAAATAAACATTGCTCAATAACTGTATCAATCTATCTTTAAGTAAATATGCCTGCAGACGACGAAAAATCAAAAGATTCTACGCAAGAACTATGTAAGGTGAGTGTTAAAATTCCTCCCTTTTGGATTGATCGTCCGGAAATTTGGTTTTTTTCAAGTAGAGGCGCAGTTTAAGATAAGCGGAATTGTTTCTGAGGAAACCAAATTTAATTATTTAGTATCGCAATTGGAGCCGAAATACGTAGAGAACATATGAGATATTGTAACAAAAGATACCGATACGAAGTACACGGAATCTAAAACAAGACCTTTAGTCTTGTTTAAATAAAGCGAAAGCACTCGTATTAAAAAACTAATTACTGGAATTGATTTAGGTAATTTAAAACCCAGTCAATTATTACAGAAACTGAAATCAGTCGCAACTTCAGATGTATCTGAAAATTTAATAAAAACCTTATGGCTAGAAAAATTACCAGATTCTATGCGAAATATAATACTTGTTAGTGATGAAGAGCTACCAAAGCTGGCTATTATGACTGAAAAGATTGCCGATATGACCCCTTCTAATGATATTTGCAGCGCATCTTCTACTTGTAATTGCTCGAATACCGAATTACTATCAAAAATCAAATCCCTTGAACAGCAAATTGCCCAATTAAGTGTTGATCATATATCGCGACCACGATTACGGAATAACTCTGTTTCTGGCAGAAGATCTCGAAGCAATTCTAAAAAGAGATTTAATCCTCGAGGAAAATACTGTTTTTATCATTTCCGTTATGGTGCCAAATGTCATCAAGATAAATGTACTCCACCGTGTAGTTGGTCAACTGATTATTCACCAAACCAGGGAAACGGCAAAATGCAGTAGAGAGTGTGGCATGCTCTTCTGCTAATAATTTTACGGATTGTCGCAAATTTCGCTTATTTGTTAAAGATAAAAAATCGAAACTGTGATTTTTGGTAGATAGCGGTGCAGATGTTAATATTTTACCAGCTTCTAATCAAGATAAACAATCCGTGGATTATAAATTGTATGTAGCAAATGGCGCAGAAATTGAAACATATGGTAAAAAGATGCTAACACTTGATTTAGGACTTCGACGGGAATTTCAATTTCCTTTTATCATTGCAAAGATCAATAAAGGCATTTTGGGAGCTGATTTTCTAAACAAATTTAACTTGTTAATTGATTTCCATAATAAGAAACTGATTGATGGAGTAACTCAGATAACTATTACTGGCGAAGTTGCTGCCGTCAGTGAAGATAGTGATGTCGGTACAGTAAATAATACCAACAAATTTTATACCCTGTTAAAACAACATCCCGAGATAACCAAACCAAATTTATTTTTATCAAGTGTAAAACATAATGTTCAACATCACATTATAACACAAAGTCAACCTGTCCATTCTAAAGCAAGACAATTAAATCATCAACGACTTGCAACAGAGAAACAAGAATTCCAATTCCTGTTCAATAATAATATAATAAGACTCTCCAGTTCTCAATGGTCAAGTTCTCTTCATATGGTTACGAAAAAAGATGGTACTTTTCGCCCATGTGGAGATTACAGACAACTCAATGCCAGAACTGTTCCTGATAGATATCCTATCCCTCGAATTGAAGATTTCCATCATATTTTGAAAAATACAACTATATATTCTAAAATTGATTTATTTAAAGCCTACTACCAAGTGCCCATTGCCGAAGAAGATAGGTGTAAAACAGCAATTATTACTCCATTTGGCTTGTACGAGTACAATGTAATGAGTTTCGGTTTGAAGAATGCACCAGCAACATTTCAAAGATTCATTAATGAAGTTTTTTCAGGTCTAGATTTTGTCTTCGCCTATTTAGATGATATTCTTATCGCATCTACAAGTGAAGAACAACACAAGAATCACTTCAAATTAGTGTTTGAAAGATTAAACCATTATGGACTTTGCATTAACGTTTCCAAATCTGTCATGGGGACACAATAAATAGAATTTTCAGGATATATAATTACTCCTCAAGGCTCACGTCCTTTACCTGACAAAGTTCAAGCCATCGTTAACTACAAACTTCCAACAACTAGTCATGAACTTAGAACATTCCTAGGCATGATTAACTTTTATCGTTGATATTTAAAGAACGCTTCAAAACATCAATCTCTCTTACATAATTACCTCAAAGGAGCAAAAAAGAAAGATAGACGAAAAATTCCTTGGACAGATGAAGCGAAAGAACAGTTTCAACAATGCAAAGATGATTTAGTCAATACTGCACTCTTATCATTTCCAAAGTCTGAATTACCTCTGTCACTATGTACGGACGCTTCAGATTCGGCGATTGGAGCAGTAATTGAACAGTATGAAGATAATGGATGGAAACCTATCGCATTTTATTCTAAAAAACTAAATGATGCACAAAAGAACTACAGTACTTACGACAGAGAATTACTTGGTATTTACCTCTCCATTAAACACTTCAAGGATTTATTAGAAGGAAGGAAATTCACGATATATACCGACCACAAACCCTTAACCTTTGCATTCCTACAAAAGCCTGAAAAAGCATCTCCTCGTCAACTTCGTCACTTACACTACATTTCACAATTTTCAACTGATATACAACACATTAAAGGTCAAGACAACATTATCGCAGATACCCTGTCTAGAGTAGAAGAAATTTCTTTAATCGATTATGATAACATAGCAGATGAACAAGATCAAGATGAAGAATTCCAAACTTTAAAGGCAACCACAACTTCCCTGAACTTCAAGCAATATCCGCTACCTTCTGGAAAGTCTTTGTGGTGTGAAACCTCAACAAGTAAAATTAGACCATACATTCCTGAATCCCATCGCATGAAAATTTTTCATCAAATGCATGGAGTATCCCATCCTGGAATTAAATCATCTGTGGAACTCCTGACATCAAAATTCATCTGGCCATGTATCCGAAAAGATGTACAGCTATGGACCCGATCTTGCATGGCTTGCCAAAAAAGCAAAATTAATCGGCACACCAAATCAAGTTTCGGTAAATTTCAACCGTCATCGGAAAGGTTCAGTGACATCCATGTTGACCTGATGGGACCTTTACCACCATCGAACGGAAATATCTACTGCCTGACCTGCATCGACCGGTATACTAGCTGGATGGAAGTAATTTCGCTGAACAACATTTCAGCCGAAACAGTTGCCAAAGCATTTTACGGTAATTGGATTTCTAGATTTGGAACCCCATGCCGACTCGTCACGGATCGTGGTGCACAGTTTAGATCAGAGTTGTTGAACGCCCTGTCGAAAATGAGTGGAATAAAATTGCAGCCCACGACTGCCTATCACCCCCAATCCAATGAAAAAGTCGAACGGCTTCACAGATCTTTAAAGACCGCACTAATGGCACACAATAGCCTGGCCTGGAGTGAAACACTGACGACTGTTCTTCTTGGTCTACGCACTGCCATGCAGGAAGATTCTGAATACACCATTGCCCAGATGGTCTATGGACAAAACATACGATTACCTGGAGAATTTTTTCACGAAAGTACAACTCAAACAACAACTGATACTTTTGCAAAACAACTTCAACTAGTAATGGAAGAAGTTGGACCAAGAACTGTGTCAAAAAAATATGTTCAAAAAATATTTGTTCCAAAAGATTTAAAAACCACGTCACATGTATTTATTCGCAAGGACAGAGTTAAAAAGCAACTGGAACCCCCATACGAAGGTCCCTTTCAAGTCGTCGATAGAAATGAAACACTCAAAATCAAAGACAAAACTGTTACTGTGTCTATTGATAGATTAAAGCGGCGTATTTCTTGGAAACACCAGACCTTCCTACAACTAGTCGGATGTGACAATCCCAAAACTTTCTTCTATCTCAGTCATGTTAATACTTCAAAATTCACTATCACATCGCCAATAAAATCAATATTTTTCGTCATTCTGTTGTACGTCAGCTGCTTGCGAATCGTCGGGTTACAGAGATGCGAACAACCGATGTATACTAAACTACGAAAAGTCCTTCTGGCCTGAACCGACAGGAACAGATAGCCTCCCTATTCCTTGGTTTTATGATTTTAGCTAATTTTACAGGAAAACACGAAGCTCAAATGCGTGGAACCTAAATAAAGAAGATTCAATTCCAGTTCTCGTCAACATTGAATTTCAATGAGAATATCGCCAAATTAGTCTTCTACTGCCAAGTTGGCTTCATTTATGGCAACTTATTTTGGTCGCCAAATTTGGCGATATTCCGCCAACTGTCGCCAAGTTTGGCGAGAATTTGACGTTGGCGAATATAAATATATAGTGATAAGCATATAATAGGATTAATGGTTACAACAATGAAAGAAAATTTGCCGAAACCATGTTAACTAAAACTCATAAATTAAACCCGTTTATGGATGAATTCTGCTGTCTTGTTTGAAAATGTCAGCCACTCTAAAATTTCAAACCGCTATATCTCAGCCATTTTTTAAGATAGAGGCAAAACAAAAATTGTTCCGGATTCTCCGGATCAAGGCCGAACATTTAACGAAAAAAAGTTTTAGGATTTCTAATTTTTTTGAATTTGCACATCTTTTTGAATTTGAAATCTTTAAATGGCTATCGCAGCGCCCCCTTTCGTCGAAATATCCCCAAATTCTAATAGAACCTGCTTGCCATAGCCAAAAACATAGAAAAAAATGTGGTTCAATTTGAAGCATAACTTCATACACTTTTCGATGGTACAATAGTGAAAATGGAACAAAAATATCGATCACAGCGCCCCCTTTCGTCGAAATATCACCAAATTCTGATAGAATCTGCCTGCCATAACCAAAAACATTGAAAAAAAATTAGGTTCAATTTGAAGCATAACTTCATACACTTTTCGATGATACAATGAGGACACACAGACGGACAGACGGACGGACGGACAGACGGACAGACAGACATTTGTAAAAACATGTTTTTCGGAATCTCTGACCCCTGAAACGTGTAAATCCGTCGAAAACCGGAAGTCGAAGAAAATTTCGATTACAATACTTTCTTCTATTATAGATAGAAGAAAGTAAAAATTAGGTTTAATTTGAAGCATAACTTCATACACTTTTCGATGGTACAATAGTGAAAATGGAACAAAAATATCGATCACAGCTCCCCCTTTCGTCGAAATATCCCCAAAGTCTGATAGAATCTGCTTGCCATAGCCAAAAACATAGAAAAAAAATTATGTTCAATTTGAAGCATAACTTCATACCCTTTTAGATGGTACAATAGTGAAAATGGAACAAAAATATCGATCACAGCGCCCCCTTTCGTCGAAATATCCCCAAATTCTGATAGAATCTACTTGCCATAGCCAAAAACATAGATATAAAATTTGGTTCTATTTGAAGCATAACTTCATGCACTTTTAGATGGTACAATAGTGAAAATGGAACAAAAATATCGATCACAGCGCCCCTTTTCGTCGAAATATCCCCAAATTCTAATAGAACCTGCTTGCCATAGCCAAAAACATAGAAAAAAAATTAGGTTCAATTTGAAGCATAACTTCATACACTTTTCGATGATACAATGAAGACACACAGACGGACAGACGGACAGACAGACATTTTGTAAAAACGTGTTTTTCGGAATCTCTGACCCCTAAAACGTGTAAATCCGTCGAAAACCGGAAGTCGAAAAAAATTTCGATTACAATACTTTCTTCTATTATAGATAGAAAAAAGTAAAAAACCCAACAAAAACAAAACAATCTGCGAAACCTAAACAGGATTTACCTCCTCAAGTTCAAAAACTTCCTGAAAAATATTCACGTGCGGGACGAACAATCAAACTTCCTGTGCGATTTCGCGATTAATTTTTTAATTTACTTTTTTCTGTATATAGATTGTACCGTAACTTTGTTACTGGGAGGAGAGTACTGTTGTGGCATAATTTATAACCTTTATAGGTACATTATATTGTGTTTAGCTCATTGTATTATATTTATCTGATTCACAATTTTGTGTAATTTTGCTTTTAAAATTTGGCAACACTCAAAAGTTTTAGTTTTTTGATTGGAACTTAAAAAGTTTGTTCCATGAAAATAAATCTGATAAGTTAAAACCGAAATAATGATGTCAGTATTTTTATTTGCAAATACACGTAATAGAATAATTTAGAATCGTATATGAAAATCGACTCCCCAACAAACGTAACCAGATTTTATTACAACATAAGCAAAATTGTTGGCAAGCATGACGTTATGTTATTGTTATAATCGAGGTAGCACAAAATGTGAGACAGGAGATGGGCATCATAGAATTTCATCTTTTCTGTAGATAATTCCAGTTACGGTATACAATAATTCTTTATTTTATTTTATTTTACTTAACACTTTTTTTTCATGAAAGATCACTATTTTATTTTAATTGTTGTTGCTGTTATACGAAAACAGCTATGCTTTAAAACTTTGTAGAATCTTTCTGAAAAATGTTCTCCATCCAACAAAGCAGAATCATCATAAATTGTTCACCCATTTCGATATATGTGGGAAATACCCAATCACAAACATTGATAACATTTTAAATCTGGTTAAAGATTATAGAATACAATTTTTTTTTCTAATTCTGTATCAAATTAATTGGCAGATCTAAAATAATATTGTTAATATTAATTAAGGAAAATTCTGTGGAAGAAACGTGAAGTTGGAATGAATTTCTAGTTAGTATCAGGAAATAGAGTATTTTAATACCGGAAAAAGTTGATGAGTAAAATATTTATTTAAAAAAAAAAAAAAAAAAAAAAAAAAAAAAGAAAGAAAGAAAGAAAAAGTAAAAAGAGGAAAAAAAGAAAGAAAGTTGGGATAATTTATTAGTATCAGGAAGTAGAGTATTGAGAGAGAGATTAGTGCATTAACATCCAAACTGCACATAAAGTAGCATATATATTGATTTCCGATGTTTCTGTAGATAGAGGAAACTCTGGAACCGTTAGTAACCCGGAAGATATTGTATTGTATCTTAGTTTGGTGATTATTGTATTTTAGTAAATTCATCAAGAAACGTTTTTCCTCTTTTACAATGTGTATGTTAAAGTACTGAGCCTACAAGTTTACACTTTTATTCCTCCTGCGAGTGCTACAAACATATTTTTTTCTCGCTCGCGTAAACAAACAAGTATTGTTGTAAACTTGTAGAATATTTTGATTTAACCTTTTGTATCACCGCGTTGCATATCTGCAACATACACAAAAGTCAATCTTACTTAAACAGTGGGCTTTAAAATCGATTTTATTTATTGTTTCTATCTCCCAACACAGCAGTTAATATAAATTGTTCATATAATTCTCGGCAAACGGCGATTCTGAGTTAATTTTTCATGCTAAAGTTTTATTTATCATTTCAGCAGTTTCGCATCTTTATTGCTAAAATGAACTTTGTAAATTATGTAAAATTAAAAAGGCTGCAGCTGTCCAAATATAAATTTTTTTACAAAGGTAAGTTCGTAAACTTTACAAGTTTGTGTTAGAAATATTTAAGAAAAGTATGTAATTTTCTATTTATTGCCGATGTAAAAAAAAGTATATTTTAGTCAATATTTTTTTTGAATGTTCTAAATTTTATTTATCAATTATACATTCTTAAAATGATGTATTCTAACATCTGAGTAAATATTTTTCAAATCGGAATTGTTGAGTCACAAAGGGTTGACTAGCATTGCTTCCCTTCAACGACGTGTAAAATGTAGTATTTCTTTATACATTAATTCAGGCAATTCTATCCTCATTTAAATGCCATAATCCCTCTTCAAAAACTCATTAATAATGAGATATAAATCTTATCTAACCGGGGTAATTCCGACAATGATTTATGACCTCGTGATCAACTAACCACATTTTCAAATAAACGATTTTGTTAATTCTGGCAATTCTGGTTCCGTTCACCTTTTTGACGCATGTAAGAGAAATAACCATTAGGATTATCAGTAAATAATCTTGGCGATTGCAGTGCGAAAGCCTCGCAAGAGTTCACTGCTTTGAAAAATATCAATACATAGCCAAATACATCAAGAAACGATTCTCTTCTTTTACAACATAGTATGTTAAGGAACTGAACCTACAAGTTTGTACTTTTATTTCTCCTTCAAGTCCTACAAACATTTTTTTTTCTCGCTCACCTGAACAATCAGGTATTGTTGTAAAATTCTAAAATCTTTTGATTTAATTAGCGTATTGCTTCCCTTCGGTGTGTAAAATGTAGTATTTCTTTATACATTTATTCATGCAATTCTAGCCTTATTAAAATGCCATAATCCCTCTTCAAAAACTCATTAATAATGAGATATAAATCTTATCTAACCGGAGTAATTCGGACAATGATTTATGACCTCGTGATCAACTAAGCACATTTGCAAATAAACGATTTTGTTAATTCTGGTAATTCTGGTTCCGTTCATCTTTTTGACACATAGAAGAGAAATAACCATTATGATTATCGGTAAATAATCTCAAAGACTGAAGTGCGAAAGCCTCGAATGAGTCCACTGTTTGAAAAATATCAGTACATAGACATTAAAGTGGGTTTTCTTACTTCTTAAAGGTAAATAACGAAATTAGCGTGTTATAATGTGTTTCAAATGTTTTTTTTTTTCACAAAACAAACTTTTCCCAGTATATATATAGGGGAGACCGGGGAATGCTGGCCATAGGGGCACGTTGGCCTATCCGCGATATTTTCAAACTATCTGAAGGATGGCGTTACTAGCTAAGTGACATGTGTCTTATGACATCTTCTTTCACCCACAACAGCGTCAACAGTGAAGAAGTAATCAAACGAAAGTCACTTCAAAATTTCAAATTTTCACTCAAGTAATTTTTTTTTCCTTTCCACTTATAAATAATCGCTTTTGATTTGTTTTTAAATGAAAGTTTCACTTTGGTGAATAGCAATATAAAAGACCGTTGTTCAGAGCATATTTTCCATCTACTGATTTTTAAAAATATTAACAGAATATTTTGATACGACGTTCAAAAATCAGGAAGGATAAAAAATAGTAAATCAGAAGAAGAGTGGATTCAATGTACCAGATGAAAATGTTGGGCACACCAATCATATGCCACTGTGGGTATGATATTTTATGTTTGCAATCATTGTGATGATGAGAAAGATTTCGATGAAGGCAGTAGTTACGTTGAACAAAACATCTTTTCTTATCCTTTGTATCTTTTATATACCAAATTAAAATTACGTTTGATATGTTATGTGTCTTTTCATTTCTGTTAGCAATCCGAAAATAAAATCTGTTTAGGGGGGCCAACTTACCCCGTTTAACGGGCAGGTTGGTCCAGTGATTTGATGTCTTTCTGAGCTTCATATAGAAAATATTAATTAATATTTTTCAAAATGTTTCCCACGTGGTTATGCTTTAATGTTCGCTGATTGTCCAAACTAAAAATAAATAAATAAAATAAAATAAAATAAAATAAATAAAAAATATTGAAGAAAAAATCGGTCAACAAGCCCCGGTCTCCACTACACCGTTAACCACTTTAACCCCTTCACGACGAGCGTCCTTTACAGAATTATTAATCATTTTGAAAACAGAAATTTTCGTCTAACTAAATCGCAGAAATGCTGCCATTAAATAAAGCAAAGCTTACATTAAAAAGGAACTGGTGGGAATAATCGAGGATTCTGAGCATCTTATGCGTCACGTATACGTGTCACTCGTCCCCAATGGGTTAAGACAGTGGTGAGATATTTTGTTACCGAATACATTTATCGTATAGATGAAAATAGTCTTGAAATTTTAATTCAAATTAAAGGGATTTTCATTTCTAAACAATCATTAAAAACCTTAGAATATCTTAAATTTAACATAGAAAAGTTTAAATTTGTTTTCTCAAACTGAAACTGTAACAACATCGCAAATTACAGCACGAATAATAAAACTGCTACACTTGTTTTAAAACTACTCTTTTCCCATGAAATCTTACCCTTTTGTAAAGAGAAAGAACATTTCTCATTATCCGAGCGTTTTTTTTTTTTTTCATTTCCTAATCGTTGCACTATGTTATATTTTCTACGAAATAATCTCTTTTCTTTCAGTTTAATTTTTCACGTTTATTCAAGAACGCGGAGTACTCCATGCAGAGATCCCGATAAGCCTCTGGATAATACAGAAATTTTCCCGTAATTATGCTTCCAGGATAATACAGCGTGAATATGGACTACATCTTAAAATACGACATTGTTTATTTTGAAAGATTTAAGTGGACGGTGAACTTTAAAATGAACAAAAATCAACCAAAAATGTGATATTTTGTTTTTATGTTAAAATGTCTTATTAAAATCATATGTATTACTTCTGATGTTAAGGTATCTTATACAGGGTGTTTCATTACCAGACCGACAAACTTGCAGAAGGTGTAGACGGCACAGGGACGACTCGGAATCGCATAGCTATGCAGGGTAAAAAATGCTGTGTGAGCTATGGTTCAAAGAAGCAGAGAAAAAGAGCAGAAACAGCAACACATTAATGGGACAGAAAACATTTTATTGAAAGGTTGTACTAGAGAAGGTGTTCGATATTACTACCAGAAGTCATCAGGCAGGCTTGACAGCGGAGTTTGCAGTTGTGTGGTAGATGGCGTTGAACGGAAGGCCGCTTGAATATCTGTAACTGCCAGGAGGATACGCGACACGCCAGGAATCTTCCAGAACGTAAGGAAATCCATGCGGCGCCGCTGTCAAACCTACCTGACGACTTCTGGTCGTAATTTCGAACACCTTTTGTAGTACAAACCAAGACCTCCTTATCATAGTATCAGACCTCACAATCAGCAAGTTTCCTTTGACCGCTATACACGTGATTAAAAACCACATGGTTCTCCTGCTACTGGCGCCATCAATCGTCAGTATTAGGAGTATAAATAACACGAAATTTTTTCACAGCTTCATTTGTTCTATGCATTTGCTTATGAACTAGTATCGGTAGTATCCACCAGGCGGCGATACTTTCCGGAGAAAGTCAATTAATAAGCTGGCAATTACCGCGGACATTTTCTCCCATAGACTTTCTCCGGATTGTCAAGTCTGATCTATGATAAGGGAGTCTTGGTACAAACTTTCAATAAAATATTTTCTGTCCCATTAATTTGTTGCTCTTTTTGTTCTTTTTTCCTGCTTCTTTCAACCATAGCTCGCAACTACGGCATTTTCGACTCTGCATTGCTATGTGATTCCGAATCGTCTCTGTGCTCCCTACACCTCTTGCAAGTTTGTCGGTCTGGTAGTGAAACACCCTGTAGATAGACATAATTAGCTTTATAGCTTTTGTTTTACATATTGCAATATGAGGCTGTTGATCTGTTAGAATGCTGTTCACGCTATTTTTATAGTAAAAAAGATTTACCATATGTAAACGAAAAATGTAAATTTTGTATGCAAATAACCATAATTAAAATTTTATTAAGTACTCCGGAGCTCTATGTACAAACTCGGATGGGAAGTAGAGCACAATACAACAAATACTCCAATACCAATCTGAGTTTGTGTTCATAACTTTAACAATAATGTAGATAATTTAATGAAATTTGCAGCTGACTCACATTATTTTCTGTAAAATGTAACAACGCCATGTGCAGTGATGAAAGTGGCCACTATCTGCTTCTAAACAGTTTAACTATTCACATTGTGTTTCTGAATGTAAAACACATTATATACAATGTCACTGAACGATTTATTGTGTTCTTCCAACACTGTTCATAAAGCCACAGCATTTCACACAAAACAAATTAAGTCTGTTGAAAATGTCGTTAAAATACTTTCTTTCTTGCTTTAGTTTGATATGCCCTGTATTTCTGACTCGATAAATGGAACGTGACAGTTCTTTCAATACAATCTGGTCGTTGAGGGGCCATCGTAATATTTACCCATCATGAATATGCATAATATAAAATATGAAAATAAAACATGTGTAAACTATTTATAAAATGCATTGCGATTCGAATAAAATCGTGGCATGATGACGTCATAAACTTTAAATGCTCTATTACTGAATTGCGCAAAAGAAACGTCCTTATAACTCCAACATTGATAATCCTATTAACTAACGGTTTACTGCATCGGATTAAACGTCTCATTTCCAATTCAAATATATCTTTGAATTGAAATTTGAATGAAATACAGGGTCATGAAAAATCGAAGAATGTGGCAAATATGATTACAAATAATTCGGCAACTCATTATCCGATCGACTTCATTCTTTATGCAAAATTTGTTTTTTTATTGTCTTTTATATTCACTCCTTAAAATAAACAATTTCGAAAAATTGTAGGTACCTTTTATCAGAACGAATATTTCGAGAGTCCGAAAAAAATAGTTCCTGATAATCGAGATTACTGAAATTCAATAAGCTTCTATCCATTATTACGTACTAAGTACATACCAAATTTCGAGTCTCTATCTCAATTTGTTCGGGAGATAGAGCGTTTACAGACACACACACACAGACAGACGGACGGTAACAATTTTTTTTTTCTAAAAATATGTTTTTCGGAATCTCCAGTGTCTGAAACGTGTAAATCCGTCAAAAAAATTTTCGATTTTCAAAACGATTACAAGACTTACCCTATACTACGTATGATGGGTAAGTAAAATTGTTTATTGTAGTGTGCTCTACCTTCCAACTAACATTGTAGGTAGTGTTCCGTGACACCCTACACACTGTAAAAGAGAACAAAGGTTTCTCAATCTAGAAAAATATATTATAAATAGAAATGAAAATATACAATAACCTCTTCCGAGTTACTAACGATTTCGTAAAGCATTCTTTATCTTCAGAACTTCAAAAACCTATATATTTTTTATATTTAAACTAGGGGGCCTACCCCCTGCGAGCTACGCTCGCCAACCCCCGCTCAGACTTTGAGGCCTCTAAAAACATGACAGCGTGCTTTATTTTAAAAATATTGGTAAATCTGTAATTGGGTTGCCATGCTTTTAACATTTTAATGGGACATTTTTCGATTATCATGGCCTCATACACAGCTGTTGCGACAACTGACGACTGTTTTCAGGATTGATAAGTAAAATCAATTACCATTTGAAAACCAGCTTGTATAAAATGATTAGGTTTAAATTGTGACTACCTCTCGGACTTTTATAACAACAATCTCTATTCTATTCTTCCTTTGCGTTTAAGAATGAGAAAAATTCCATCTGCTTGTGAATAACATTAAGAACCACGGTATTGAAAAGTACTATGTTATAAACATTTTCAGTAACAGGTTTTAATTTTCTCTCTGTTTTAGTGCACCATCATGCATATTTTCATGTTATTTTAAATATGTAAATTATTTTTTTAATTAATATGTATATACGAATTTTCTAATAATTATTTATCATACAAAATTAATTAAATATTTTGTGCATGCATGCCTGCATTTATTCGGCATCAATTGATGAGATATTTAAACAAATTTGCTATCCGCGGTAATTTTACACCATGTTCTGTCACTTGAATATTGTCCATAAGAAAATCGGATACTTTTCCATTATAGGATCCTTTGCTTTTAGGTTTGGGAGTTTATTCCAGCTTCAAAAAGGGATAGATTCGTTAATATACATAGATTTGTTGCCAAAAGTTATGAAAATAAACCCAATGAACTTTTGGTGCTTTTCTATTATAGGGGTCCTGACGCTTTTTTAAAAAGCTTGGCGGAAAAAACCAAGCAGGATAGAAAACCAAGCAGGATATTTTATTCTTCCGTTCAGTTGGGCAATTATTATTTTATATATTAGTTTCAAATATCCGAATTAATGATTTTATAAATTCATTTAGTTAAATTTTACAAAAAAATAACAAAATGATATCATCAATCTCTATAATAAAACTGTAAGTCATGTGACTGTCCTCAACAGTTCCGGGATGCCGCATCGCTTTTTCATATGCCAAGCGGCCATTTTTATTCAAAATTATTTTTTCGAATAAACTGCATAAAAGTTACATTTTAAGAAAGATCGTTCAAAATAAATTAATATTTGAGAGATGACTTGCGTTCAATTATGTATATATTCTGCAATAACTTCAGTCGAAAGATTCGCAGTTCAAATTCTCTATTCATAAAAGTAAACAAAAAAAAAGATTGATTCGTCGTGAACATTTAAAATATTAAATCATGGAGGTAATCATTCGCAAAGCAAGTTCTCCGCGAATGAATTTTGGACCGCTGCCTCGCGTCAAAAAAATAATTCGCACCAGTGAGACAATCAAAGTTTACCATAATTATGTGCTATACAACTCAACTTTCGGACCTTTTCTTGACGTAAATTGAACTCATGTAATAATATTTAATGAATCAGATTTTTAGCATTTTTAAAATCGCTAATACAGCTTTTATTTATCGCGTGTACAAATTAGAAATGATACTTTGATTTTGAAATCAAATGTTTTGATTTATGATATTATTTCTTATTTATTTATTTATTTTCTCTTTTAAATGAAAAGTGTGAAGTATTTTAAATTTATGTAATATAAGCATTTTAAAATAAACTTGAGTCATGAAAAACACAACACTCAATTGAATCAAATTCACCTCTGTCTATAAATAATTGTTTAAAAACAACACAAAATGTCACAAAAACATATATGCATCATTTATTAAAAACTTTTACTTTAGGTGTTTTAAAATATACAAAACTGCATTTCACATTAAAAACCTAGCGCTTTCGAGCCGTCCTGGCTCATCATCAGGGTTAAAACATCACCACGCAGATACACACAAAAAAAACACACAACTAGTCTGAAACACTGTAAAAAACATCAATGTCTGCTGAAGACAAGGTCAAACCATTATAAACAGGGTGGGGAGCATAGGGAGGGATGTGCCAATCTTATTCATTCTTGAACTATCTGTAAAAGCTTATACCATACTTTAGGGATATTGTACGAAACTGAATCATTGCATGTTTTATTTTTCCTGGTTAAAATTTCTATTGATTCACTTATTATTGCTTCATAAAAAGAGGATGTGGGTTTAATAATTTTAGCGTTATCAAAATCTATTATACTCGACTGCTGTTGTTTTAATCTGGAAAGGGCCGTTTTACTTCTATTATACTTGACATATGTCAAGTATAATAGAAGTAAAACGGCCCTTTCCAGATTAAAACAACAGCAGTCGAGTATAATAGATTTTGATAACGCTAAAATTATTAAACCCACATCCTCTTTTTATGAAGCAATAATAAGTGAATCAATAGAAATTTTAACCAGGAAAAATAAAACATGCAATGATTCAGTTTCGTACAATATCCCTAAAGTATGGTATAAGCTTTTACAGATAGTTCAAGAATGAATAAGATTGGCACATCCCTCCCTATGCTCCCCACCCTGTTTATAATGGTTTGACCTTGTCTTCAGCAGACATTGATGTTTTTTACAGTGTTTCAGACTAGTTGTGTGTTTTTTTTGTGTGTATCTGCGTGGTGATGTTTTAACCCTGATGATGAGCCAGGACGGCTCGAAAGCGCTAGGTTTTTAATGTGAAATGCAGTTTTGTATATTTTAAAACACCTAAAGTAAAAGTTTTTAATAAATGATGCATATATGTTTTTGTGACATTTTGTGTTGTTTTTAAACAATTATTTATAAGCATTTTAGATTAAAGTTAAGTATTTTAAATGAAATGAGTGACAGGTTTATAATTTAAAATTAAATTAATTGTAGTATGAATGACGGTGATGGGAACGATATTTGGCGAATTATCATCTGCTCCCGGCTAACAAAAATACTCATAATTAAAAAAAAGAATAAAAATAAATAAATGATAGTTTGTTGTAAATAAATATTGATATACATATCAAAAATAATTTATAGAATTAAAATAAAAAATAAAAGTAAATAAACAACAATTTCCATAACAAAGTTTTCGCCAAATTGGCGGGGGAGGGGGGGGGGAATCGCGCCAACGTGCGTATGTGACATTTGTGCCCAAAAAATATGCGAAATGCTACCATGATCGCAAAAGTTCATGATTTGTCTATTAGAATCTTCCGATTTGGCGAAGGATTAAGGGAAAATTAAATTATGAATAAATGTAACGTGTTGCAATGTTTAACATACATTTAAGGGAGACCAAACTGGTCGCCAGTGGCGGCTAGTAAATAATAATTACTATTAATTCCTTTTCCCCCCTTTCTTTTGCGTTTACCTAAATGACGTCATTTGGACGAATTTATTCAAAATATTTTCAGTTTATAAATTAAATTAAATGCTGACGGACGATTGAATCCTGACGATAGAAATGTGATTTTTTTTTCAAATTTTCCTGAAAAACATAATTTAATCATAATCTTGTCTTCATTATCGATTGAAATAAAAGATAAATTCAATTTCAATTTGAAAATGACGAATAAAAAGAAATCAATAATCCCTATCGGTATCCTTTTCAATTTTTTTCCCTTTTTTGTCACAAAAAAACTGAATAATTAGTTGCCATCATTACAGAAATGTCATTAAAATTAGAAAAAAATTAATATCTCGAAAACTAATTCCAATTTCAAAATTCTATTACCAGTTTTGACATCCGCGTATTTTTATGAAAAATTGGTATTAATTTCACCATCAAGCGTTTAATATTTTATTAAAAATAGCCTTGAAACATAATCAGTCGTTTAATTAGTCGTTTCATAAAATCGTTTCATAAATTCGTTTCATAAAATCGTTTCACAAATTCGTTTCATTAGGATTTTATATATATAGGGTAGATAAGCATTTATAAAAACAAAATTTCTTTTGCTACCATTGATTTTCGGAAAGATTCCGAGTTTTTTTTTTTTTTTTTTTTTTTTTTGTGTGTGTTTTAATCAGTTTTCTAAACCTGGAATAGGTTATTTGGGGTGCTATGAATTCTCTAGTAAACATTTTCATGTTCAACAAACATATTTTATAGACAAACGGGATAAATTAACAGCATTAACATTAATATTAAAATTAATATTATTTCTTTACTCTTGTATGTATAAATTCGATTATTCAGCTGAACGTGTTTAATTGAGAATTGATAGCATTCTAAAAAACCGATATTCCCGTTTGAGAAAAGTGATTAACTGGTTATAGAAACTACTCGGAAACGATTTCGAAAATCAGTTATACAGGAAAAGAAACATTGTTTTTATAAATGCTTCATTAAATCTCGAAAATATATGGGTTGGTTTCTGGGGTTTCTAACATTGACTAGAAATATAAATGGACAGCGGACACCTGTCTTTTCTTCCGACAGACTTGAAGAATATATCTTTCCCCTTTCATCGCCAAAAATAGGCGAAAGGATGCCGCTTTCTGGCGGTAATCCCTTTCTCAAACTTGACAAACTCAAACGCAAGTGAAAAATCTCTGTTTCTTCTCGGGAGCTGTGGAATTTCCGTGACAGTTTGGCGCGAAAAAAAACCTGTTTGGCAGAATATTCTTCCTCCACACCTGCTGGAGGAAAGGACATGTTTTCTTCAAGAAAGGGTTGCTAGTCCGCTGTCCATTTACTATATTTCTAGTCAATGGTTTCTAATGATAAAGAACACTTTTCGGTATCGCGGGTAACTCAAAAGAGGTTATTGTATATCTTCGTTCGTAGTTACATTATATTTTCGTAGATTTAAAAACGTTTGTCTTTTTTAGGGCTCCGTAAATAAGAAGTAACAACGGAACCGTTATAAGATCACTCCTGTGTCTGTCTGTCCGTCTGTCAGAGCTCCTTTTCTCGTAAACTATGGGACGTGGAAAATTCAAACTTGGTAAAGTTATAAAGCCTTTTTACCCACATATTTTCAGATTATTAGACACTCACAAATATTCATATTTAATACTTGGAAATTTTTCCATAGAAAATTCCTCACGCCTTGCATTCATAAAATTCAAATTTTAACTGGTTAATAGGCGTATAGCCAACATAGTGAAAAAGTACCAAAGTCGAGATTCGAACCCGGGTCATCAGTATAGCGCACAGATGTTCTACCAACTGAACCACTTGGGAACGATACTCAGCCTCGAACTTTCTCACTATAACATGTTGGCAAGGCTGCATACGCAGCACTAGATGGAATATTTTCAGTGAGCCACCAACCCTGGGGCAAACACGAAATCAAAGAAAATCCAGCATTACTGATGACCCGGGTTCGAGTCCCGGCTTGGATACTTTTCACTATGTTGGCTATACGCCTATTAAGCAATTAAAATGTGAATATTCACAAATATGTTTAGTAAAAATTTCGGGGGTTAATTAAGTTACTTGAGAGGAAAAAGTTTTCTTTTTGTATATCATGTGAGGTATCGTGTGAAAGATCTCGTAATATCGAACTCAAAAATATATTTGTTTTAATTTTAGGTATTATATTTTCAGAGGTATCGTCGAAAATGTACTGCAGAAACATGTCCAACACCCTCTATTTCCGAATCTACTGAAACTAAAATTATGTAAGAATCAGGGGTAGTAGGAGTTTATTTAAACCTTGCCGGAAAACAATAGCTATTTTCCTAGGTAGTTTAATTTTTGAGAAAAACGCATTTTTCTGTTACACACAAACTTTACTTTCGGGCGGTAAGCGGGGGTTGTTGACGGACGCTGGAGGTATGTATCGACGCAGAATCATCCAATGATATTTGGTAATTATTTTCGATAGAAATTGTGGGCAATTAGCCGAGATATTAATTCAGATACTTGAAAAAAAAAAATTATATATATATCGTGTAGGGTATCGTTCGAAAGATCTCGTAACATCAAATTAAAAAATATATTTGTTTTAATTTTATGTATTATATTTTCAGAGATATTATCGAAAGTATGCTGGAAAAATATGCCCTCCCCCATTTTTTCCGAATCTACTGAAACTAAAATTATGAAAAAATTAAGGATAGTAAGAGTTTATTAATTAGTAATTAATAAATTTAATGTAGGAAACTCTCTGAGCGCGAGTTATACTCGTACTTGACCGATTTTGATTTATAGTGCATGTCAGTCGGAATTACGGTTTCGTAACTGAAAACATCATTCGATCTTACTATCATGACCATTACATGATTTTAAAACAATTTTCTTTTCATTTAAATACTGCTTTTTTTCTTTTTCCTTCTTAAAATAATAAATAAATAAATAAATAAATAAATAAATAAATAAATAAATAAAAACATTTTATTATTATTTTAGTGATTTTTTTCTGTGCAAAGCACCTCATTCTTATAATGATTTCACAATCTACACAATGTGTCATTCTTTCTGCAAAGTAATCTCAGATTAATTTCGCTCCTGATTTAGGAACGGGAACACTCTGTGCTGAAAAAATGTGATAATAATAAGCAGGTGTCAGAAAAACGTAATGTCGAAAGAAGAAACAAAAAATAATCTGGCTCTGTGATGATCATAATAGCATAATAAAAGTCTCGTTGTCATTTCTTCTTTTTATTAACAATAAAACTTAACAAAACAATAAATTAATAAAATATTAGACTGAAAGAATAATAAATTTCAGGAGAGCTGCCTAGAAGCTCCATATTCAAGGTACAAATTATTCCAACTAACAAAAACAAGTTTTCTAATCAGTCCGTGGAAGTATTACGTCATGTTACGTAACACCGTGAGCTTAACTCCGCCCACAGAACATCTGATCAAATAAATTCTTAACATCCTGCCCCACCATGAACACATGGGGGTTCATCAAAAATTTTCAAAAAATGTACATCATACATATATAACATCATATATATATAACATCAATACAAGTAACCTAGTTTTCAATTAACAAATAATACCTCAATTATCTAAATTGTATATTCAATAATTTCAAATAAAGTAATATTAAGGTATTCAAGTAAACAATTTAACATAATATAATTCAAGATCAATATCTATTCCAAGATTAAAAATAATAATAATATATCCAAGATAATAAAATTCAAGAATGAAATCAAGTGAGTAAAACAAAACATTTTTAAAGTTTTACCCAGGAACTTCAAGAAGACAGTCAAATATAAAATAAATTATTTAAATTTAAAATAATTCAGGTCAAGATACAACTAATATATAGTCCTGGAAATCAAAGTTTGATATACTATCTAGATTAAATCATGAACACAAGAAAATTTCAAATATTAAATTCAAGAAACAATGCAAATTTTCTTATTCCAGTGATACTTACATACCTTCTTCAATAAGCACAAAAACAAATTACAATTGTATGTTACACTAAAAATATAAAAAGAAACAGTTAAAAATATTATTCTAGAAGAATTAAAATATATATATATATAAGTAAGAGAAGTTAAAATCCAATACAAATATCATCAAGAAAATGTTTAGTCTCTAAATGAAAAAAAAAAAAGTTTTTTCAGTTTTTCAAGTCACTAATTTCAAGATTGTACAACAGATTTATTGGTCTTTTAATAATGGAATTGTTTGTTTTCACTTCACAAGACCTTAATTTTCCGTCTCTTCCAACAAATGTTTTTGTAAAGTTTGTTGTGTAAATGTTCATCATGCACAAGCACAACATCATCTATCTTGAAATCAGATGTTTAATTTGATCCATGCAGTGAGCCGATTTTAAGTTGAGGAGATATTGATTCTTCCAGCGCTTCCAAAAATGGTTTAAAATAGTCTCACGTAAACGAAAACGTTTCACTAAAGTTTCTTTTGTTGCTGGTAAGGTTAAATCGTTTACTTTTATAGTTGGTAAACACAAAGCTCGTTTTCCTATAATAAAATGAGCAGGTGTTAGATGAAATGGTTCATCTAGTTCAGAATAAATGTAAGTCAATGGACGTGAGTTAATGATAGCTTCTGCTTCAACTAGAAGAGTTTCCAGTTTACTTAGAGTCAACGAAGATTTGCCAATGACTTTACGTAAAGTAAACTTCACTGAGCGCACCATTCGCTCATAAAAGCCACCCCACCAGGCAGCACGTTCGACAATGAATTTCCAAGAAATTCCCCGATCGGCATAAAACTTTTTTACGTCCGGATGGCGGATAGCTTTCCACATTTCTTTTAATTCAAGCTCAGCTCTTTTGAAAGTTTTTGCATTGTCTGAGTAGATTATAGCACACAGCCCTCTTCTTGAAATAAATCTGCGAAATCCTAATAAAAATTCTGCAGTTGACATGTCTTTCACAAGCTCCAAATGAATTGCTCTTGTGATAGCGCAAGTAAACAATAAGATGTAATTTTTGTTCTCACTCCCCTTGACATATAGGGGCCCCGCAAAATCAAGGCCTGTAACGGAAAATGGGGGTGATTCGTTAATGCGGTCACCTGGAAGAGGTGCTATTACTTGTTGACCAGGACGTATGTTAAATTTCTTGCAGATTGTGCAGTTGTTGAGGACTGATTTTATGCACTGCCTACCTCTCAAAATCCAAAACTTTTCACGAGTTTGTACCAGTGTGTCTGACACTCCTGCATGCAAAACCCTTTCATGGGAATCTTTAATAATCAATTCAGTAAATTTATGTTTGGGAGGAAGCACGATAGGATGTTTATCATAAAATGACAAGTTAGCCTTTTGTAACCACCCTCGTACCAAGAGTAATCCTTCTTCTGACAACACAGGATTTAGTTGCAAAAGGTTGGATTCTTTAGGGATATTTTTATTAAGCTTCAAGCATTTTATAACCTCGGGAAAACTTTCTTCTTGAACAAGTTTTACCCAAAAATTTTCGGCATTTTTTATTTCATCAGCTGATAATTCCGCAAGATTTCGTTTTTCTGTTTTAAGTTTTATATTGGAAATAAATCTAAATACCCATGCAGTTACACGATACAACTTCTTTAGTGAACTATACCTTGACAAATTTAAAATTTGAATTTTATCAGCGTTATTTGTGTTAACTACACAAGAAATAATTTCTGCTTTTCGAGACCGCTCTTCAGAAACATTAGACACTTGAGTTGCGGGTATTTTAACTCTGGGCCACTGATCTTCAGGCAAGCAAAGAAATTTGGGACCGTACCACTATTTTTGAGAATTGACCAATTGTTTTCTGGAACAACCTCTAGTGATTAGGTCGGCAGGATTAAGTTTGCCTTCGCAATGTCTCCATAAACTAGGATCAGACAAGTCATGAATTTCTGAAATTCTATTCGCGACAAATGGTTTCCATTTTTCTTTTGAGCCTTTTATCCAATAAAGGACAATTTCAGAATCTGTCCAGAAAACAAACTGGAATACCTGGAGAATATTTTTTAGATAATTTGCTACTCTTGCACCAATAACTGCTCCCATCAATTCAAGGCGAGGGAGAGTTAATTTCTTCAAGGGGCAACTCTAGATTTAGACATGACAAAACTAGTTTTAAATTTTTCTTTAGATATTTGATATCGTAAATATACTACTGCGCCATAGGCTTTAGGATTAAAATATGTAAAAATATGTAACTGGAGACCCTCCTTTTCCATGATCAGGGTGCTAAAGTAATATCTCGGAATTTTCAGTTGTGAGAGATCCTGTATTTCTGAAATCCAAGTTTTCCAATCATTTTCTAACTCACCAGAAAAATTTTCATCCCATGATATGCCCATTACCCATAATTGTTGCAATAAATACTTAATTCGAATAATAAAAGGAGTGATTAACACAGCCGGGTCAAACAACATGGCTGCAATTTTCAAGACATTCCGTTTTGTACAAGAATCATTATTTAATTTTGATAACAATAGACGTAATTCTAGTCCCAAATTATCTTCATTATTGTTCCAAGTTAAGCCTAATACTTTTATAGAGTTATTTGGTGGATCGGAATTAGAAATAGGTATGCTCTTATCAATCCATCTTTTCCTAAGCTCCTCGGAATTAGTTTCAAATTTTCTTAAATTCATTCCCCCTTCTTTCAAAATATCAACAGCTTCATTAGATAAATTAAAAGCCTGTACAACATCATTTTCTCCGGTAAACAAATCATCTACATACAGGGACGAATTAAGGATTTCAAATGTTTTCTTGTGACAGTCTTTATATTTATTGATATGGTTTTTAATAGTACAGGCAAGGATAAACGGACTGCAGGTGACACCAAAAGTAGCCCTAGTCAGTCTATAGGGAACAATTTCTTTATTTTTGTCAAAATCTTCATAGTATAAAAATCTTAAATAGTCGCGATCTTCTTCCGCCATAGATATCTGGAGAAAGGCCTTTTCAATGTCAGCTGAAAGGGCAATTTTGTGTAATCGGAATTTTAAAATAATATCCAGAACATTTGGGTTCAAGTTAGGACCCGGATTCAGGCATTCGTTTAAAGATAATGAATCTGCTTGTTTAGAGGAAGCATCGAAAACAATCCGAGTTTTTGTTGTAATTTTATCCTCTCGGATAATAGGCCTATGGGGCATGTAGTAACAGTTATTCTCGGAAATATTTTTAGGGCACAATTCTACTATACCTTCATTAACTTGGTCAAGTAAAATAGAATTGTATTCTTTGAATAAAGACTCATCTTTCCGGAATTTATTTCCCAAACTAGAAAACCGCTTTTTTGCTACTTCAAGATTATTTTTAAGCGAATCACGAGAATTTTTCCATAAAAGGCGTGTTTCATAGTGACCATTCACGAATTTTAAGTGTTCTTGAAACTCATTTATTACTTCATAATTAGAAATTTTCTTTTCATTACTTTCATTAATACCAATTGCTTCAAGTTCCCAAAATGCTTTTAATTGTGTATTTAAATTTTCACCCGAAACATTTAAACATGTTAAATCTCTTTCTTTCGAATAGCAAATTACATTTAAACAAGAAATAGAATTCATCGAATTATCTGGCATTTGTCCAACTAATGTTGTTCCGAAAATAGACGTTTAAAAGTATAATAGCTTTTTTTATTTTGGTAAGCGATCCACATAATGTTTCATAAACATAATTAGCTCCTAATAAAATTTGAACTGGTAAATTTACCTCGAATAAATCAGCTAATTGATATTCCTTTGAAATAAGGTTTTGAACCCGGGGATTAATATTTTGACATAATTGAGTACCACAGATTTCATCCGTAATTAATGCCTCAACATTAACCGAATTATACGGATGATATCTGCTTCTCAAGGTTATTAATACACATTCAAATTCTTTTTCTGTAGGATTTCTGTTAGAAAATGTGTAAATGAAAAGTTTTTCTTTTCTTAAGATTTTGGCATTTAATGCCTTTGCCAAACCACTCCGAATAAATGTTTTTGTGGAAGCAGAATCATATAGTATTCTGGCAAAAAATTTTTAGATCCACTTTCCACCTGAACACAAGCCGTAGAGTGATATAATTATTTCTCAAATTTTTCGACTTATGAATAGATTACATTACTGTTTCATTTTCAGGAATTTGGCTAACTTGTTTTAATTTTGGATCTTGATTTTCAATTAATTTTTTACATTTTGTTTGGGGGCAAAATAAGTGATTGTGTTGTGTGCTCGGACATGTTTGACAGGGCTGAATTTTTACTTTACAAACTGATTGTAAGTGTTTGAAAAAGCATTTATAACAGCGTCCGTCTTTCTTTAACTTAAATCTTTTTTGTTCATTGGTTAGGATTTTGCATTCTAATCCAGTATAGGAGTTAGAATTGCAAAAAATGCAAACACTTTTAGAAATAGTACTTAATGCAGCTGCTGTGGGGAAATTATTTTTTATTTTAAATTTGTCTTTAGAATATTCAGCTTTCGAACGAAACGTTTCCTGACCTTTCAACGAAATTCCCGACACTAGATCTGCAGCCTCCCTAGATTCAATTTCAAACTTGATGAATTTCATTAATTCCCCTACATCACCCATTTTCCTAGGATCACTTTTTCTGTGAAATTCTATCACTAAATTATGTGGCAATTGTTTTAACAATATAGGGATTAATATATTTCCAAATTTGTCTGATGCAATACCCATAGATTGCAAATTCCTAATACTGACTTCACTTTCATCATAAATATGTCTGAGACCCTTAATATTTGATGAAGATTTAACAGGTTCGATTTCTAATAGTTTATTAACAAAACAACTAATTAACTGGTCTTGTTTTCCGTATCTTTCTTTTAATAAGGTTAAACAAGACTTATAATTTTCTTCTTTTAAAGCAAAACCAGCTACTGATTTGTAAGCTTCACCGGTTAAGAAAGATTTCAAATATAAAAATGTATCAACTGTAGTTAATGATTCATTTGAATCTGTAGCGCTTTCAAAACTATTATAAAATTCCAAGAATTTACTTGGATCACCACTAAAGGTGGTTATATTTAGTTTGGGCAAATTGACAGGATTCTGTGATGTATTATTTAAATTAGAAATAGTATTAATACTTTTCACGTATTCAGCTTGCTCGAGTTTGAATTGTTTTAATTTACCTTTGATATTGGTTTTCGAATCAGATATAGCTTCCTCATACTCAAGTGACTTTTGAATTTCATTTTCAAATTGCGTTTCATCATCAATTAATTCTTCTTCATTTAAATTTTTAAGTTCATTTTCTTTTTCTTGTAAATTTATTAAATATTCTGATAGTTTAAAATGATCATTGTCACTTTGAGTATCAATACTTTCCAGAAATGTATCAATAGAAGTTATCAATTTCGTACATTAAGTTCGAGCAAGCTTCCGTTTCCCCTTTAACTTTTCTATTTTTCCCATTATAGAATAATAATAATAATAATAATAATAAAGTTTTTACAGTACCTTTTATCCGAGCTTAGTCCACGAGAAGAGAAAAAAAAACTTTCAATAAATCAAACAAAGATCAATGACGAATTCAGAACAATTTCTTGTATTCGCGGGTTTCCGGCGCCATGAAAAAATGTGATAATAATAAGCAGGTGTCAGAAAAACGAAATGTCGAAAGAAGAAACAAAAAGTAAACTGGCTCTGTGATGATCATAATAGCATAATGAAAGTCTCGTTGTCATTTCTTCTTTTTATTAACAATAAAACTTAACAAAACAATAAATTAATAAAATATTAGACTGAAAGAATAATAAATTTCAGGAGAGCTGCCTAGAAGCTCCATATTCAAGGTACAAATTATTCCAACTAACAAAAACAAGTTTTCTAATCAGTCCGGGCAGGACCTGACTATCGCACGGGCACTCGGGGACCATGCCCTGGGCACGAAAATTTTCACAATTTCATCTAAATTTCCATTAAAAATTCACTAGATGGAACCCGTCACAATTTGACGGCAAACAACTTGATAGTACCATAAAAGTAAAATTCATAGCTGCTTTAAAATGTTTGAAACTTTTGCAGAATAATTCAAATAAATAAAAAACCCACCTTAAATTAAAGGTAGATTGGAGAACAGCAATTGGCTAAGTTTCACAGGCACATGCACTCACAGAATTTCTTTCATCTGACACATTTAGCACTATTCTGCCAGTAAATGGAAAACCATAGCACAACAGTGATAAATCATACACAATTGTCATTATACAATATCAGTTAATGCAAAATGCATTTATATACACTACACACTTTTCCATCTACTGATCCAATAACCATAATTAACTCCCCATAGTGGGGAGATGAACCCCAGAGTTGCATAACATGAAAAAGCGGTCACAGGCCTTTCAACTTGCAACTTTTTTCTCGAAGGCATTTGGCAATATTAAATTTTTTTTTACCCAAGACAATTTGACGATATTCTTAATTTTTTTGCCTAATTCGTCAAACGTTCATGGAAGAAATCATGAAATTCGCTAATCAATAGTCGATAAATTATAAAATTCAACAATCGATAGCAGTAAAATTGGTCAATCGATAACGGAAAAATTACGAAATTCATCAAATGGTCTCCCGTAAAAAAATTGTCCTGCACGCTGATGTGATGATCAAAAGGGTTTTGAAGTATAGGACAAAATTAGCACTCGCCAATCGGCGAGTAATACTGAAAATTTCGGGATGGACTTTATTGGCACCACTGGCCGAACATAATAGTCACACTCGCCAATTGCGATGATTGAATGGAAAAAGATTTTTTTCCCCGTTGTCGCTCGACAAATTTCGAAACCATTTGGCGAATTTCACGATTTTTTCCCCGAAATTGACGGATTGTGATTTTTTTTCTCGAAGCCATTCGTGAATATTCTAAAAAATTTTCCCCCGAAACCAGTTGATGAATTTTGCGATTTTTCCACTGTCAATTAATGAATTTGTGAAATGATTGTGAAATAAATAATAAAATTTGTCAAATGGTGTTAGGAAAGAAATCGGAACATTCATCAAATGGTCTCGGGAAAGAAATCAGCAAATTGTCTCAGTTAATAAATCGCTAAATTTGTCAATCAACTGCAGAAAAATCAGCAAATTCATCCAACAATTGCAAGAAAAGAAAGCTAATTTTGTCAAGGAATCATGGAAATAAATAGAAGATTTTGTTAGTCGATCATGAAAAATATAGTGAATATCGCAAAATTATTGCATACAAAAAATGTCATTCATTTTAAATATATAGATTGGTGACACAGCAAGTTTCTAAATTTGTCCCTGCTGGTGAGTTTTTTTTTTTTTTTCATGCAACTGCTGGTCGAATTTTGCAATTTTTCTCCCCGCAGCAAACTGAAGAATTTTCCATTTTTCTTCACATGATCGATTGAAAATTTCGTGCAATTTTTGTGCCACCAAATTACTAAATTTACAATCTTCCCCTCCCCCCTCCCCTCCACGAGTGAGTGGCGTTTCGGAAGTTTGGATTACAATAAATATTTGGTACTTTTTCATTTTGTCATTATTTATTCTGGTTTGTTGAATTCTTTGGATTCACTATATAATGTTTGCTAAATTATACTGGATGGAAACTATTTATAGTACGATCAGTTCTTTTTTTCTGGAAATATATCTGCAGTCTGGCTTATTTAGGGACTCCATTTGTTATTTAGGGTTATATTTAGTATTGGGTGAGTACATGCAGAGTATTTTATACATTGATTCTCTAACATCGTCTATCAATAGACAACAACAAAAAGTGGCAACTCATTTTCAAACAGCCGAATGTTAACTATTAAAACATCTGAAATATTATATTCAAAAAATGAAATTTCTGTTTTTCCAAATGAAAATAAACCCCTTCAATAAAAAAAGAAAAAAAATACTTATAAAAACTCATAAGCAAAAAATACACCAGAATGTATCCAAAGCAAGCAACAATTACATTACGCGCACTAAATAATTTAGCTAACAAAAAGAATTAAAAGATATCCAAAGAACTCGATCATGTACATAGAAATAGATATATGTTTCTATGTTCATGAACTAAATAAAACAAAATAAATAAAGATAAAATGAAAAAGTACCTGATAGTGATAATTGTAATCTAAACTTCTTGCCTATGCCATAGAACGATCGACTTTATGAATAATCTTTCATAAACAGTCCTAAATACGTCTCTAGACAGGAAATAGCCCTCACCTCATTGGCGGAAGATTTTTTTGACACATGCGTATTGGGCCGAATATTGTTGGAAATTTGACAAAATATGCAATCTGTTTTAAATATATAGATAATTGTGCCAACGTTTTTATTTCTTTTAGGACTTTTTTTTGCACTCAGTATCGGTTTGGTTTTATCATTTAATATCAATAAATCATTAATAAGTATACTTATTATTATTTTCTAGTAATTGATGCGCTGTATTTATCAAATCATTCAATTTTATCATATTGCACATTTATTCGAAAAGTGACACAACTGAAAATATGTTATATTTGATATATTAATACGATAAAATGAGAAAACTATATTTCTATCTGTGGTTAAAATCACATTTCAATAAATAATAGATAACAATATTTTATTTTTATTCCTGGAACTGTTTTTCAGTTTTCCGGAAAACATAATTTTTTGAGTTGACACTCTTCAAATAAGCGTGCATATGTAAAAAAAAACTATTATCAGTAAATCAACCAATCTAAGGGGGCACGAAAAATTGAAAGTGACAAAAACTTGCTAGTCGGGCCCTAAGTCCGGGGAAGTATTACGTCATGTTACGTAACACCATGAGCTTAACTCCGCCCACAGAACATCTGATCAAATAAATTCTTAACACGTGCACAGTTCCAGAAAATGCATTCCCGGGAATTTTTGAGTAATTATGCGTTTCCAACATTCTACTTATCATAAAGATGATAGAACAGAAATCCTTCGAAAATAATTCGTAGAAATATCTACAGCAAAAAGTAGTTTCGGGCATGATCAGGTACGATTGAGCTATGATCCTCAATAACAAAAAAATCCGGGATCCTGAAAAGGAATGAGAACAGGAAGATGCTGCACTACATGAAAAGTAAAGGTAAGCAATATGGGACCATCTTTGTTTTATTGTAATGACATTCTGCATTTATCCACTGGTTACAGAAATGAATTCTTTGGACATATCCATGATAGTGAAATAAAGTACCAGATGAGATACAGACTGCCAGGGTGACATTTAACACAGGTGCATGTAACATTAATTTTAGTGCAGGATTTCAGAAAAGACATGGTTTAATTCGGGTGGTTCCGGGCCGTGTGTTATTTTAGCTTGATTTAGGCGATGACTCGCTGAGCGATAGATGAAAAGTGAAGAAAAGCCGCAGTTACAATTCTCGCCAAAGATTTTCCTTTTTCGAATGTGTTGGCGTCAATTTCAGGCTAGGTTACCATAACCGTTATTATACTTTCATTTTATGTTCAAACTTGGCGACAAGAAGGGGCGTACATATTTGACAATTAAGCACACTTTTGACAAAAAGAAGAAATTCCTAGACTGGCAGTTGAAATTGTTTTGAAAACATTGCAAAAAAGCATGCATGGTGTTTATGATTTTGGAAATAAGAAGGCATCTGAACCATGATAAATTGCATTCATATGCGAAATAGCGACGCCATCAAGAAGAAAGCCATCTGCGTATTGCAAAAATGATGTATTTCAACGATATAGGCTATACAAAGCTTAATGCAATTAATTTTAGACTATGAGAGAATCATTTTATACTTTTGTTTTCTTTTTTAAGATACAACTGCCGAGAGAATAAAAATGCGTTAGAAAGGAGTTCATAAAACGAATAGATGTAATTTTGAATACATATTTTCATTGCTAAGAAGAGAAGGCCGCGCCTTTAAATAACAGGGAATATATATTAAATGCGTTAATGGAAAAAGGAAAAATATATTTAATAAAATAATTTATATATAGATTTACTTTAAATTGTAAAAAGTATATATATGGTTTCTTTATCATATTACTTTATGCACAAAGGAGATATCTCTTTTGTTTTATGGTGTTTGGAAAGATGCGTCTGGTTCAGTGTTGCCAGTAGGCTACTTTTTTTTAATTCAGTTTATCTGATTGCCACCAGTTTTTTTAGAAAGAAAATTCGCATTATATAATAACATTAAATAAGGCTAAAAAAGGCGAATTATTATACCATTTCAAAAAAGTGGTGCCAATCAAGTAATCTGAATTTTAAAAAAGTAGCCCACTGGCAACACTGGTCTGGTTCCCGTTTCAGTGCGCTTAAGTAATCAATGCGGAATTTACATAAGTAAGATATTAATGCCATTTTCACTTGTTCATGTCTTGACGTTGATAAGATATTCGCACTCGAAGAAGATAGAGACATAAACTTCCGTAATAAATGATTAATGAATATTCCGGTAATGAGTTACACTTTCCAACGTGCTCTATTATGCACACAGAAAATCTCTCTTGCTGTATGGCGTTTGAAAAATTGCATCTACTTATCGTTTGAAAGCATTCAAGTAATTGATGGGAATGTTTACATAAGTAAGATATTGAAGCGCTTTCACTTATTCCTAATATAACATTTTCTAATTTCAAGAAAAGGCAATAAAAAGAAATATTGTCACTTGAACTTATATATGTATCATACCAATGGAAATCTTAGCCGAATAATATTACATCTGTATTACTCGAATTGCTTATAACAAGATTTTCGATACTCCAAGCCTGTTAAGCCTCTCTTGCGAGACAAAAAAGAACACGCTTTAAATATTTTCTATAATTCGAAGTTGTCGTAACTGAAAATTTCTTTAATTTGTTATTGTGTCTATACATCAGATTTTGAAACGAATGTCGGAATTTGTTATGCACATTTGAATGAAAATTGCTTCGTAAGTGTAGTTTAAAGTGATATGTTTTGAAGAACATTCTCTTAAAATCCACTTTAAAGAATGGCTTACTATTATGTATTATAAAATATTATTTTTTGCATTTTTTTGTATGAATACCTTAAAAATCCTTTTAAATATATTTATATGTTTATGTCAGATTTAAAATATTCTCACTAGACAAGAAAATGGTTATCTGTACACGATAAACTAAACAATTGATAGCTAGAAAACAGCTGCGCGTGTTTTCATCCAACTTTATTTAATGAAATATATTTTCAGAAGTAACCGGGAAGAAAAGGTGAAATAAAATAATACTTTAAAACTAGAAATTTGATGTCGACAAATATTATATGTGTTTTACAATGTTAAATCAAGGTACCCAAACTGTCCATTGGGGACAGTTAGTGAGGACCGAATAGTAAAACAGAAAGTTTCTCTCATAAGAAACATACAGCAACCTCATTCTAATTAATGCGATAACCTATATCTTATCTTAGCATTTTGAATGTTTTGTATGGTTTAAAAAAATTCAGATGAGGTATAAAAAAATTACCGTTATTTCGTGTTATAGCGGCCCCCACAATTATGATTATGCCAAGGTTGCAGTTATGATTTCATCAAAATCATCGCAAAGCTTATATATGCATCCTATATACGCATATATATATTCCAAACACTTCCTTATGTGCCATATAAGTCATTATATACATATTATTTACGTCTTATATGTCGTATATACATCATATACACATGTCATATATATACATCATATATGCATCATATATGACTATTCTATAACTTGGCCACATACGTCAAGAAATGTTATATTATATCATACAGTATTATAATGTCATACATGCTTTATAATTTGGCGATAAATCTTGGTCGCTTGGCGATTCATCCTTTGGGGCCGCTATAACACTAAAGTACCAAATTTACAATATATTAATGAAAACAGAAACAAAAATATTTCGTCCTTGGGTTCCGCTATAATACGAAAGTACCAAATTTCTACTTTATTTTTCATATCTGATAATTTGCATCTATCCTTTTTTGTAACTTTAACATTTTTGTAACGATTTTATGCATTTCTATTGCCTATTCTAAGATAAATTCTTCTAAAGTTACAGAATTTCGTTAAAAACGCTTAAAATAGTAAAATGCGAACATCATTTGGTCCATTCTCGACCGAAAGCAACAACCATTTTCCCAATGGCTAAAAAATTTCTGAATATTTAAATGAAAAACCATGAATTTGCGAATAATATTTTTAAATTGTTTTCAAATTTGTGAAGATAATGAAGATGTTTGAAAAGTACTGAATTATATAGATTAAAATGCAGACAAAGCTCAACTTTATGACGAGATAAGTGAATCAAAGTAGCTGTAAATATATCTACAATTCCTTCAATCAGATATTTCATTTATTGAAAGTCACAAATTTTGCAAAATTACCAAAAACAGTTGGATTTTTTTTTCTTAATCGGTTAAAAAATTCAAAGGTTACAATTCAAATTTTTTTCAAAATTTATTTCGAAAGTATATATATTTTTTTAATAAATTTTCGGAAACAACTTTAATTGTAACCTATGAAATTTTTTAACAGAAATATATTTCTAGAAACTTCAAATATGCTAATCCAAAGTTACAGCCCATTCTGCCAAGTAATTTTTGAGTTATTTTTAAAAAACTATCAATATTGCGATGTGTTTTGGAACGATTACAAAAGAATTTATCATTAGAAGTCCAAATTTTAATTCGTCATCATTCCTAAACTAATTGACACAATAACTTCCAGTTGATATCCTAGTGTAAAAATTATTAGAAATATTTTACCTAACATGAATTAGGCGTGAGAACGGTTTACCTCCTATGTTTGGTTTCTAACACACACTTAATCATATTTCTTCAAAACATCTCATAGAAATAAATAAGAATGACCTTACCGTTTGGTAACTCCGTCACCTCAATATCAGTGTAATCCATTAGGAAACAACGTTGTTTGTCATTGTGCGAATATCATTTTTCTCGTGTATCCAATGAAAAACGAAATTATATGCTTTTACTGTATAGATGACCACTGCTGTAAAAACATATATTCCGTAGTGGCGTAGTGGTGCACTATGTAGAGATATTCATCTTCACACATTAAAGAATAAGAAAGAGATTTAATATAAGACAAAATGAGAAGGACATTTTACACCCTCTTAGACGGGTGTTTGAGCAAGGAGTGAGGCAAAAAACATATATGCGAATTATACACGTCTTTTGCTCAAAAAGTAGGTTACATTTAAAGGTTAAATACGTTATAAACATCATTATCTAAATGGCCAATTTTGCATCATTAAAGTCAAATCAAGTGTTCATAAAATACAGAAAGTCTCATTAAAAAAAGTCAAGCTAAACAGTCTTTATAAGTGTCCGTAGCTCCTCAACACAAATGTTCTGCAGATGGCGAACGAAATAAACAGTCTTTCCTAATAGGAAATAAATTTGCATCACTACTGTCAGTTATCCGGTCCAGATGTAAGTCCTATGAAACGTAACTTTTTTTTCTTTATTTTTGGTTGAACACTTATCGTAATTAGGAGGCTTACTTGCGTATCACGTGCAACAAAAATTTCCGAAAAAGCCAAATGTGATGTCAAAATTAGCTGTTCATATTAAAAATTTCAGAATTTGGTATGATTTTAGTAGGAAAACGATCTCCTAAGCTTATTTTTCAAACACAAATTGAAAGATGACATAATTTCCAGTCGAATGGCTAATTCCGTTTCTCTGCGACAATTTGGAGATTAAAATACATGGGGTGTTCTCTGTTTTTGGCCGAATGTACGTATTTTAATTTGAGCAATACTAATAATTTTGGTTTATTCTTACTATTTGTTTCCTTTTATTCTTTCCTTTTCTGTTAATATAGCCCGCGGTTTTATGTATAATACTTAATATGACCTTTGCTACTACATGAGTTTGATATCCCTACTTTAGGTCAGATAGGCAAACCTTTTCATATCCGCATGCCATTTTTTCCCAAAAGAATACGTTTTACGTGATTTTGACGAGCCAACAACTAAAAAATTTAATTGATGAAATAATAACAAATCAAAATTAATGAAAATTGTGTTTTTTAAGATTAAAATATATGGCTAATATTTGGTGCTATACTTTAGAAAGTAATTTAAGAAGTACTTTTTCTGTTATTGCATCTTATATGCCAAACAATTAATATCTGCGTGAGTGCATACCACTATTTTTAAATGAAATTTTCGCCTTATTTAATCGCAGAATTCTTTGATAAAATAAGACAATGTTTTCTATTAGAAAATAATGGTATCCATACCCCCACCCCTCCTTGTAGAAGGGTTACAAGTTTGGCCTTATTTAACAATTGTCAATTCACAGCAGAAATTTTGAAGAGTAATTTTTGCTTTGTTTAATGACAGATATTTCGTAAATGCATAAAATAAAAAGTTTTTTTCAGAATTTCCGGTATAAATTTGTAATTTCTGAATAAAAAATTAAGTCAAACTGGATGCCCTGCTTATAACTCTGTTTCAAATTAACTCAACGTCAGAATTAGAATCTCTTTTTTGAATATATGGACTTTTCTAGCAGAAATATTTATACTTATTTTTTCACCATACATTTTTAACGACATCACAAATTAAAACCTTTGCATTAATATTATTGAACATGAGATTAAGAACTAGATTTTTTCCTTTTAAATCATCTTTTTTTTTTAAAACCGAAATTAAAAAAATTCCATTATTCTAGTTTTTTTTTTTATGTGCAGCATTTCATCTATAAAATGATTTTATAATCCTTTGACTACGTCAGTCTTCTGTCCATATAATCCCTTTTCTCTCAGATTACTTTTGACATTAAATATGAACGTCAGCACACAATGCGTAGTTCCGATAAGCCTCCGGTGCATATAACCCCAGAAATTCTCCGGTAATTACACTTCCCGGATAGTATATCATGCATATACAGACTATATCTGTCGCTTTCCGATGTCTCAAAAGATGACATTATTTGCTTTTTCAAAAGCTTTCAAATAATCGATGCTGGAATTTTCTTATATGAAATGCTAAGACATTTCCTCTAACTTCTTGCTTAACCCCTTCAAGGATAAAGTACTCTTGAAGCTAAAATATTGAAATGGTTGATTGACACCAAGAATCACGAACGAATTTATTTTAAAACAAGTAAAAGCTTTCCATTGTTTACCTGATAAGTTCAAAATTTGATTCTAAAATTCTGGTGTCAATGTGGCATTTTGGGATTAAAATTAAGTGGTTATATATAATATACCGGTGCCCTTCAAGGGATTAACCCGTTAGTTGCCACATTAGTTCTGCCAAAGCAATTTTCATTTTTCAATTGTTTTCAGTTATGTAACCTCTATGTAAAACAAATGTATGATATGAGTTGTGATTTTCGAACCGAGTGAAAGTGTTCAGATCAGGATTTGAACCATAGACCTTTGGCTTAAGCTGCCAATTCTCTGCCAACTGAGTTATCCTGGATATATAATGGGCACAATTTACTCAGATAACCTTTTGATAAGAGCTTCTGGTTTGTTATCTGAAACAACTCAACAGAATAAATCGCAGGTAATAAAAAGCTAGTACACGCTGGATATATACTTACACTTGATTAATTTTAACACAATTATTTTTATTTGTAAAGAAATCCTATAATTTTACCAACATGATTTGATATTTACCAATTAGAATAATTTTGATAAAAAGTAGTCCCGCCAGATTTGTCCATGATAGCTCAGTTGGCAGAGCATTGGAAGCTTAAGCGGAAGGTCCCTGGTTCAAATCTTAGCCTGGATTCTTTTTCACTCAGTTGGAAAATTACAACACAGATGATTTATTCAGCAATTTGAATAACTGTGTTAAAAATTAATCAAATGTATTATATTTTATTTATATATTTTATTAGTATCTGATTGTTATATACAGCAACTGCAATGTGCATTGGGAACTGTGGCAAAATTTTATTGTCAATTTTTATCATCAATACGCGATACACCTAAATTTATTTTACAAACGATAAATCATGAACAAATGTCATTCTTCACCTTTTATAAATCATGGTAAACCCAAAACTGAGGTGATGCCGAGCTGTCATGAATCATAAGTACACGAGGAAGTTTGAACAGTTATAAAAAGCAACAGGTTATAACATGAGACTGAACATGAGATTAAGAACTAGATTTTTCCATTTAAAATCAGCCTTTTTTTAAGTAATACTAAAAAAATTTCATTATTCTAGCATTTGCTTTTTCTGTGGAGCACTTCATCTATAAAATGATTTTATAATCCTTTGACTGTGTCACTCTTCTGTCCATATAATCCCTTTTCTCTCAGATTACTTTTGACATTAAACATGAACGTCAGCACACAATGCATAGTTCCGATAAGCCTCTGGAGCATATAACCTTATAAATTCTCCGGTGATTACACTTCCCGTATAGTATATCATGCGTACACAGACTATATCTGTTTACTGATGTCTCAAAAGATGACATTATTTGCCTTTTCAACGCTTTCAAATAATCGATACTGAAATTTTCTTAGATGAAGTGCTAAGACATCTCCCCTTGCTTCTTGCTTAACCCGTCAGTTGCCACATAATATCTACCAAAGAAATTTTCATTTTTCAATTATTTTCAGCTATTTACCCTCTAAATAAAACAAATGTGTGATGTGAGTTGTAATTTTCCAAATGAGTGAAAAAGTATCCATACCAGGATTCGAATCAGAGACCTTTGGCTTAAGCTGCCAATGCTCTGCCAACTGAGCCAGCTTGGATAAATCTAGCGGGCTCATTTCACTCAGATTCTACGTATTTACACTTGATTAATTTTAACATAATTATTCTAATTGGTAAATAAATCATATGAGTTATTCTAATTGGTAATGAGCAAGAACTGGTTTGTATAAAAGTAGGAGTGGTGTACTGAGGCGTAAATAGGGGTATCACCCGTTTATAAAGCAAGGTAAGTTACTATAGAAGGTATATCGTCGAAAAATAAGTTGAAAAACGTCGGTCCCAGAACAGAACCTTTGGGGATACCTGAAATGATAAATCGGAGTGTTGATAAAAAATTTATTAATGCGGACGTAAAAATTACAATCGCCAAAATAAGAATGTTTTTTTTTTTTTTTTTTTTTTTTTTTTTTTTTTTTTTTTACAAATTGTCGTTATTAATATTTCCTGTGTAAATAAATATTTTAAAACAAAGTTTCAAATGTGAGAAAAGAATGTATTGCAAAAAGCTTAATTTTATGATATTTTAATAAGGGACCAAAATATACAAGGGTAAATACTGAAATATATCCTTGAAATATTTTTTTTTTGTTCGGTTTTAAGTCAGGATTTCTACGAATTTTTTTTTTTTCAAACTCCAAAAATTTTGGCCAAATACCGTGCTGCGCCTTTTTTAAAAAGAAATAAAATAATTTTCATTCCTGTACTTTATTTTCTATTCAAAATATTAAATTTTATGATAACTTAAATTAAATTTTATGATGTAATTTCCATGCTGTGTCATTATTTCTGTGGTGTTAAGTTTTTTTTTTTATTTTTTTTTTTTTTTGTCAAAATAATTTAGACGTTAGTGCATTGTTAAAAAAAAAAAAAAAAAAAAAAAAAAAAATCAACCAGTTAGACGACACCACGACACTTTGGAAAACTACTTCTACTTTTCATTCCCTGAATGTACTTTAATTTTGAAACGAAGCAGAAAAAGGCTGCCTGATTGTTTCGATGATTTATGTAATGATTTGTCATTACTTTGAATATGAAATGAAGTATCACATCTCCATATATTTCGATTAAAATCATGTACATAGATGTAAATGGGATATTTCTCAAGTTGTATATGATATTCTGATTATTAAAAGTTGTTTATTTACAATCCGTTTTATCATCATGATTTCGTTTCAAATTTTGAATTATATTTTTTTGTTAACATTAACTTTAGTACACTATAAACAGTTTTTGATAGGCATTCGGAACATACATTCCCAGAAATTCTCCGGTAACTGATAGTCTTACCAACTTGGTGGTATTCCCCTATATTTAGGGGGGAAGACTAAATTTGTAGTTGGAGAAAGGGGTAATTATTTTAGGGAGCTCTATTGGCAGAATGAAATTTCACTCTTAGATAGAAATCCAGTTGTATTTTCGCATTTATTTTACTGTTGTTGAATGTTCTGATGAAGGTTTTTTTAAATTATATTTGGCATTTAATATAAGCAAAGTGTGAGCAAATAAAAGTAAGTTACTCGTGTCGCGTAGATGAATATATCAAGGTGCGCGAATCTGTTTATTTTTCAGCACCACTATTTCAGAAAAGTAATATTTGTCTTATTTAAACACAAAATTCTACGATAACATTATTCAAAGATTACTATTAGAAGATAGTGGTACCCAAACATTTGCTTCTCTACGCACACTTTATACGCAATATCGTTAAATCTTTATTTACTTCATAGCTCCTACATTATATCTTTAATATAGGTGGTTTTAATATAAGAATATTTGTGTAGAAAAATCATTTTCAAAATTAAACATGTTGTAGAAAGAACTTCAAAATGTTAAAATATGCCACTATTTCTATAATCGGGATTTTATCATGATTCAATATGTTCCTCAAACCTCTACGACATTATGTTCACTTGCTGACGTCATATCTACTTGCTTTCTCTATTACTCATATTGTTACTCTTTTTGTATGATTCTCAAACATTTGAAAATGTTCGTTAAATTTTCAATATGAAGTCATATTAATTGTCTTTTTAATTCTCCAATGACGTCATATTAACCTGCTTTCTCTGCTTACACATACTCATGCTCCTTGTATTACTGAGAAATGTTTGAAAATTTCCATTATATTACCAATAGTGACGTCATATTAATCTTTATTTCAATTGTTGAAACTTTTTATTTCATTTTCATTTTTCACATGGAAATCTTTCAATAGAAAATTAATTATTGTAGAAAGAATTTTATTGTGGATTTTTAATTATTGGCAACTGCTATAACGAAAAATGTTTAAATTTGATAGGAAAAGACTGTTAGAGTTTCGGTTTTTCATTAATTAAAAATTAACTATACATTATTTCGATTCCAGATTACTTTAGTTGCCTCGTCCATGTTTTAATACACCTATACGTAACATTTCACAATTCTAGCTTCCAAACTGTTGATTTGTATGGAAGTGCATACAGACACACAGACAAATTTTCAGTTTTATATATATTAGATGGTGCAACATCTGTACGCGAAGTATATAAAAAGATAAATCTCTGTACTAAATGGTCGCTGTTTGGATCGTTTTGGAAAGAGACGATTTTCCTTCTTTCAATATTACATTTTTTTTTTTGGTCTCATTTTCGCTCCTTGAATTTTTTTCTTTAAAGTGAAAATAATACAACCTACAATGTAATGCCACGAAATAACTTCACGTTACAAACGTAGAGTTACGACTTTGTCTCAAACCAAATTTATTAGTGAAAAAACTGGAAATTAACTGAATAACATATGACAATTCATGAATGTATTTTTGTAGTGAAACTCAAATCGTTCATAATTTTTGTTGGCACTTCAAGATGCCAAAATCTGAAATATCTAAGAATGTTTGCATGAAACAGCTTTATGACAATATTTCAAAGTAAAGGGATTTCTATGAAAAAACACTCTTTAAAAATCTTATAAAAAGGGGTTATTTATTATGAAATTTGTTTCGAATACGTTCAAACTTTTTAAGTATGAATAAACTTAAATACTTTTTTTAAATAATCATTAAATTTAGAAGAAACATTGATAATCATTTTCTCAAACTAAATTTCTTATAAAATTGCTAATTACCGCGTGTTAAGACAGCTCAGTACAATTATTGCTTAGCATATTTTCATATTTTTTTAGCTATTTATTTTTATAACTTCGTAATTTCTAAAATGCGTCCTTTTTTCAATGATTTTCCCAATGTTGACAAATCTGACGGATTTTTCATTTAGAAATTCCGTATTCACACCAGAAAATTTTGAATAGTAAATTTATTTTTATTTTTATTTCATTCATGGAATGTCTGTCATTATATAAAGTAAAATTAACTATTCAAACTTTCTGGTAAGAATTCGGAATTTCCGAATAAAATTCGCAAAAGCGAATATTTCTTTTCTTCTCAAATTAATTTCAATGTTCATGCATTAACTTTATTTAGCACGTGATTCACAATTCCTGATAAGCATTCGGTACATACATTCCCAGGAATTCTCCGGAAATACCGCTTTATAAGATAACACGGCATGCATGCAAAATATATGTTTCTGTTGCTTCATGATGTCTGTAAATATTCATCTCTATGCGATTTGAATGCGTTTAAGTAATTGATATGGAAGTTGGGTTGGGTTGTTATTGGAGTGTTTTCCTCTTGCTGGATTAATGATGGTGTAACACACGTACAGGATAACAAAAAGATGATAAAAAGATAAGTTACTGTTATAAATACATATTGTTTTTAAGATTTTCGAAATAAAATACTCTTTTTTTCAATATTATACTTTTATTTTCATTCTCTTTTTTTCAAATTAAAGATGAATACATACAATGAATGCACTTTTAAACAAGAAATAATATGTTATTTTTAACAAACCACAAAAAAAAGAGAAGATTCTGTATTTGACCTGTATATATTACTATATGAATAAGTTTACAATAAATATTCCGAGACTAGATATTGTAAAGTTGTTAATATTAAACCTCTTTTTGTTGAATGGTTATAGCTTTTTTTTTTTATGTTGAAACTTTTTGTTGGGAAAATATTGGGGGTTTTTTTCCCTCTCGCCCCTGGATTAATGATAACGCAACATCATATGCGGTAATGAGATAAACAAGTCTCTGTAATAAATGGTGATTGTTGGAAATGGTGGAACATTTTCGTAAAGAGATGATTGTCTTTCTTACAAGAATATAAAATACTTTTTAACCAACTTCCAAAACGAAGAAAGTTATACAATTCGTTTTTATCTTCTCTCTTTTTTCTTATGTATGTCCACGTGTAACTCTTGAACGGATGCTCCAATCTTCAAACTTTTTTTTTGTTGTTGGAAAGATCTTGTCTGCAGGTGGTCCCGTTATGATATAATCAGGATCTAACAATAATAACTGTCTCCTTTTTTATTTTCTTGCCTTTTTTTACTTTATAAACTTTATCTTTCGTAAAATTTGACCAATCGACAGGAAATTTTAAGATAATGGTAAAGTACACAGTGGGGTAGACCGGGGCACATTTACGCGTTTTTTTTTCAATGAATTATCTAATTTTTATGTTTTAACGTAGGAAATTTTAGATATTGGGGTTTTATAGAGCAGTTAATAAAGTCAAAATTTGTGTATTCAGTTGTTGCCCTATTTGTGTTATTAATGATAAAAAAAAATTTTTTTTGCTCCAAGTCCTTTGCGTAAACGTTTACGCATATTATAGGTGATACCAAAGAGTAAGTGAAATACATATTAAATTAAATTGAAATGTTTTATTTATAACTTAAAACACTGCTTAAAATTAAAAAAATTAAAGAGAATTAATTAAAGAACATTTTATAGGCTAAACTGAAACTATTTAGTCATCTTCAGGATCACTATTACAGTTTTTACAAAAAAAAAAAAAAAAAAAAAAAGTATTTCCTTTTGCATACTTGTCATGGGACCACCTTTCCCATCTAAGACATTGAACCCAATCTTGGCCTTTTTTGGATTGGTTGTAGCATAGTTGCCAACCTCCCGATTTTTTCATACCAATATTTTTATGAAAAAATATTTGTTTGATGAAATCATGCAATTTCTGCTTATTATAAAGCGAAAATTTTTGTATGATTTTACTAGTATTCAAAAAATAGGAAGGTTGGCAACTATGGTTGTAGGATTTCAAACAATAAATACACACACAGTTTGGCAGCCCCTAGAATAGTGTTTTGACCAAGTCTCACTTGCAAAACGGCATTTTTCATGATTTTGACATCTAACTTGGTTCTGTTAGTTTTTTGAACATATTGTCTTACCATCTGTAAAATAAAGAAAATTTATTACAGGCTGAATAGTCTATAAAATTGAAGCTGAACAGGAATGAAGACAGAACTATATTATTGTGAGCTATAAGAGACGAAACTGTTACTCAATTAAACATTAAATAATGATTTTGAAAACTAAATAGCCTGAAAATACTAAAGGTTTGAGACAGTACGGAGCAAAAAAGGCTTCAGGGACGCATTTACCCAGTAAGAACGTGCGTAAAGGTTCCCCGATGTCAATGCGTAAACGTGCCCCGTCGCCATGTTTAGACTTAGTTTTAACATGCAACGAAAATTAATAACATTTCTGTTCATAAAAATACAGTTCTCAAAAAAGGATAAAATTCTGCTAATGTTCATATATTTGTTTATCCTTAACTAAGTATTATTAGTTAATAATAAGTTCAACACAAAATTTACTCACCTTGACAGAAAACAGTTTATCCTCTCCGCTAGACCGAAGCTCGACTGACGCTCAAAAAGTTGTGAGAAAACTCGCAAGGGAGAAGCATCAATCTGTCATGACTGGTGGCGCGCCAGTTATAAATCGTTTCGGAAAAAGTGCTCTGCGTAAACGTGCCCCATGCGTAAACACGCCCCATGCGTAAACGCGCCCCGGTCTACCCTACTATTTTACGTTTTTAAAATAGACGTTGTATCGTATATACAGTTAAACCTCGTTAGTACGTCACACTCGGGTCCATTTAAAAATGACTTCTTAAGCGGAGTTTATGTTAAATGTAAAATGAAATTCTAAATGTTTATATATTAAATATAATTATACCTGAATCACATTAGAAATTATATAAATTGGTAGAATAACAATAAGAATTCGTAAAATCGACGACAAATTAAAGAAAGTGTAATATGTAAGTATGTTACGTAGTATTTAATTATACAATTCAATACCTATTTATTTGTTACTGGCTTATAAAATGAAACATCTATTTTTGTTACATGGCAGTTTTCTGAAATCATTTTTTTCCCTCTAAGTAAGGAATATAACGTATTATATTCGCTATCTGTAGTGCCATTCAAAGACGAAATATTGTTCCTTAGTTCACTAATGTATTCTGAGGATTTTTCCTTTGTAACATTCGATTTGGGAAGTTCTTCAGGATCGCTGTCGGATTCAACTGTTGGCCCGTTTTTCGCTTCCAAAACATTAGTTACAATTTCAGTTTTTGTCGCGTACAGAGAATTTTTTAATATGGCAGACAATCTTTGTAAGAAAAAATTCTGTCATCTGGAATGTTGTCAAGTTTAAACTTACAGTCATGCACAGCAAAAACTGAGGGTTTTTGGAGATAACCTTGACAAATAAATAGGACCGAGTTTGCCTATCGCACTCTTAGAAGTGACGTATTAAGTAGAGTGGAAAAAAATTGCGATGCAATAAGTGGAGTACAATATGTGAAAAGTCGTATGAGAATGGTCGGGACTACCGAGACATGACGTAATAGGCGGAGTGACGTTTTATCCAGGTGACTTACTAAGGAGGTTTGATTGTAGTTCTTTTTACATGAATACGTCAAAAATTTTAATACATCATCGTCCACTGCACGTTAAAAAAAATAATATTTTCAACAAACGAAACTAAAATGAATGTGAATTTAGAATCCTGCATCAGATTTTTTCCGAACGCGATCCAACCTTTGCGCCTCGGTTCAATTCAGATCGTGTAAACGCCAAACTTTTTCGTAACGGATAGGATTCGAGTCGTTTCGACTGTTTCAGGTTCGGGTTAGTTTCAGATTGGATTTTGACTCTTTCCGATCAGGTTTGATAACCTGTTTTCAAAAACTATTCCACAATATTGTTTCAGATAGAAAATCGATATATTTGAATATAAATCACTTTATATGTGTTCATTTTTCTTACATACAGGATAAAATGGATATTAGATATATAATTATAGAGAATTGTTCTATAACTGAATTAAAATGAGAATCAATTTCTTTCAATTTAAGTTGATTACGAGTTGAAGTGCGCAAGGCTAAAATCGGGTTTCAGGTTACGGAAATGTTTGCCTTTTTTCGGTTCGGAATCGGTTTCAAGTTAACTTTAGATAGAATTTTTGAATTTGTTTCGTGTCTACACTCAATCCTTGCAATACTCCAATGTGGATAACGAAAACTATTGCCACAGAAACACGGAGGTTAAAAATAACCTCTTGGAATCGATTTTATTATTTTTTTCTTAAAACTTACGTGAACAAAGTGTTAGTTATTTATTGTCTTAAACAGACCACAATAAAAGAATATTCCCTCTTTGACTATTATGTGTATATGTAATTTATTTTGTAGTAAATAATGTTTGAATTGAAATGTTGAAATGTTTTATTAAATCTGTTTTTATCGAGCAATCATATAGATGTAATTTTTTGACAATTCTAAATTGTTTGGGATTCCGCAAGCGGAGACATAAGATGCTTCATTATTTTCTGCATTTCAAGTTTTCAGTTACTGAAAACATTTGATTTCTAATAAAACAATGCGATACCAAAGTTTGAAAAATATCGGAAACTTTCGAGCAAGTTTGAACGAAAACTATTTGATTTTTTCAAATAACCGTGTTTTTTATGTTAAAGCTTTTCCTAAGACTTTATTTTATTTTTTAATAACTTTTGTAACAGAAATATTAATGTACGTTTTCTCAAATCGCTTTTTAATAATAGTTCAAATAACATCGCAATCGAAGAGTATGAAACTTCTGAATAGACATTAACAGAGGAGAACACTTAATTTTTTTTTTGCACAAACGGTCATCTAACATTCTTTTGGCATACAGTAGTTACGCTATTACAAATTCAAAATACAGGGTGTCCGAGACGAATCGCCCTAATTTGAACAGACTGTAATACAACATGTAATCGTTGCATTAAGAAGATTGAAACAACAATGGATACACATAGTTATAAAGTTGTGTTTGTGCAATCACACCATTTCTGCATGTGACCCACTAGTGGCACGGAGGATGTCTAAGGAGGATGGGCAGAGGATTAGACCACCTTTCCCAATCCATCTTTGTGAGAATGCGGCAGTCGATGTGTTTCGGACTCCCGAATGCCAGTGTGGAGGTGCTCCATCGTACCAATAGACCTCATTTCCGCATACCACCACACGGTTTGTGCTTTTTCAGAATTCGTTGTCATTTTTCAATTTTTCCGATTTTCAGCATCTGAAATAAAAATCATTGCTATTACATAATGAAAATAGTAAATTTCCACATCTAAGCTACCATGCATTACCTAAAAAATTGTCTTGGTTGTTTATTATCTTCAGTATAAGTGTTTAAAATTAGGGCGTTTTGTCTCGGACAGCCTGTATTTCATAACAGTAATAAAAGACAAATCAGAAGATCAATTATACATATTAGTATTATGGGAAACTTTCAGGCAAGATTAAACTAAAAGGAACAGATGCTTTACACTCACGCAGCGTTGTTTGGCGATTTTTTGGTTGGCGCGACTTTCAAGACCGTGCCAAACCAATAACTTAATACAATTGCTAAGTTGCCATTAAAGGAAAAAATCCCCTAAATTTGGCGACTTTTCTCCTTTTTATAACCGATTTAAAAAAAAAATCTGTGCGTGAGTGTATGACATCTTAGCCAACGAAAATTATTTGATATTTACAAATACCCGTGTTTTTTAAGTTAAGCTTTTCTTAAGACTATTTTTTTTTAATTACTTTTGTACCAGAAATATTAATATACGTTTTCTTAAATGATATTTTTAATAATAGTTCAAATGACATTTCAATAGACATTTCAAAAAGTCTTGATGGACATTAACGGACCAGAACACTTATTTTTTTTATTATTATTATTTTTTTTTGTATAAAGGGTCATCTAACATTCTTTTGGCAAGCAGTAATTACGCTATTACAAATGCAAAATACTTCATAACAGTAATAAGAAACAAGTTACAAGAGCAATTATTACATATCAGTAGTATAAATTGAGTTTTAATTTCGGCAAAATTTGTGAGAGTAAAATTTCGGAAAAATCACGCTTGTCGTAAAATTTGCTACAGTGCGCTCGATGTAAGTTTAAAACTAGCCTATCTTATTTTAAATCCTTCTTTCTCTAGATAAATGAGACATCTTGCTATTATTCCAGCTACTTTTTTTCTACATAAAGCACTCTATTCTTATAATGAATTCAGAATCTCTTCTCTGCGTTATTATTTCTACAATATAATTCCTTTCCTACTAGATGAACTTCGATCCTGATTCATGAACGCTACTTCCTGATAATCCTCCGCAACCCACATCCCTAGAAATTCTCGAATAATTAAGTTTTCGGAGATACTACCTTATGGAAAGTTATAAGATCTTTCAAAGCAGATATCTCTGTTGTTTTATGATGTTTGAAAAGATGCGTTTGTTTTCCGTTTGAGTGCGTTCAAGTAATCGATGCGGAAATTTACATAAGTGAGATATTAAGGCATTCCTACTTCTTCCTATCTTCATGTTGATGGGATATCTGTGTGTGCAGAAGATAAAATTATGTAATGAATAACTAATGTTTCGAGCAATTTCAAAATAACTTTCCTTATTTCTTGACATTACATTCTATTTATTATCATTCCCCTTCCCTCATATTAAACTGTGTTACAGTAAAATCTCTCAGATAGGAAACTGACTCGAACCGAAAAAATTTCATAGACTTCATAGAATCACAGAAAAATTAATTTTTGTAACAAAAAACATTAATTCCTGTTTTCTCAAAATGCATTTTTAATAATATTTGAAGTAACATCACCACATGAGCATTAAATGAGGATAAGCTTTAAAACTAACTTATTTTCTTTAAAATTCTCATTTATCTAGACAAAAGAGACATTTTACCATAATTCTAGTGATTTCGTTCGATATAAAGCACTCCATTTTTATAATGAATTCTAAATTTCTGCTGTGAGGTACTCTTTCTGAGATATAATCTCTTTCCTCTCATATTAATTTTTATACTGATTAATTTTAATCCTGTGAACAGACCATGCATAGTTCCTGGTAATCCTTCGGAACATGCATCTCCTGAACTTCTTTCCCTACTCTTTGGTAAATGACGCTTTCTTAGATACTACATTATGTACAAAGAAGATATCTCTGTTGTTTTATTATATTTAAAGAATTTTTTTTTGAGTGCATTTAAGTAATTGATGCGAAAATTTACGTAAGTATAATAATAAGGCATTTTCGCTTCTTATTGTCTTGACGTTGGTAAGATATCCGTACGCCAAAAAGATAAAGAGATAAACTTCTGTAATGAATAATTAATGTATTTTTGAGTAATTACGCTTATTTTCATTTGCTCCTAAATATACCAGTTTTCTTATATCAAGCGAAGCCCATAAAGAGAAAAATCTAAGCGGGTGAACTTAAAGAGAAAATTACAGTTATGTATTTAGAATATTCTATATGAATCACATGATCTGTACAATGAGTTCACAATTTCCGCACTGTATCATTCTTTCTGCGGTATAATCCTTTCCGTCTCAGATTAATTTTGATCCTGATTTATGAAGACGATTACACGAAGCACAGTTTCTGATAAACCTCAGGAACATACATCCCCAGAAATACTCCGGTAATTACGTTTTCTGATATACTACGTTATACTCGAAAAAGATTTATCTCTATTGTTTTATGATGTTTGAAAAGATGTGTTTGTTTCTCGTTTAAATGCGTTCAAGTGATCGATGCAGAAATTTACATAAGTAAGATATTAAGGTCTTTCCAGTTCTTCTTATCTTTATGTTGGTGGGATATCTGCGCACGAAGAAGATAAAAAGATAAACTTAAGGATTGGATAATGTTTCGAGCATTTTGTAAAAAGTTTCTTTGTTTCTTCACATTACATTCTATTTTTTCTCATTCCCCCTTTCCATATTAAAATATGACATAACAAAACCTATTAAAACGAATCTGTATTAAACGCGAAAATGTCATAATTCTTATAGAATCATAGAAAAGCTAACTTTTTGTAAAAAAAAACATTAATGCCTATTATCTCAAAATGAAAATTATAATAATAAAGACAGGTGCTTGTGTGTGTCAGTGTGTTGTTTTCTGAAGAAACGCGCAGAGCTACCCAATTTGGAAGGAATGTACCTACATGTCTGAAATTATGCACCTCGATGTCAGATTTTGGATTTTTTATTTCATTTTTTGTGCAATGATTTAACGTTTTCTCGCGTTTCGTGGCGATTTTTCCCCATGAATACCATAAACAGCTTCAATCTTTTAGTTCAATATAGTAAATTTTCTCCTCTTTTCAATAAAGTTTATTCGAGTTTGTAAAGTGGTTTTTAAATATTTCACCATTTTTTTATTATTATTTTATGCAATTTTTACCGTTTTTTCACATTTCATGGCGATTTTTGGACATTCATAAAAGAAATCCTCTTTCAATCTTTTAGCCCAATCGTTCCTAAATTATGGTATGTATATCCCTGTGGGTATGTGGGTGGGACAGTTTGGTACGCGTAAATTACATTGATAATGGCTGAAAACACAAAAAATAAAAGTTAAATGAAAACAAAAAAATTAAACTGTAAACTTTTGGTTTACAAAGAAAGGCTTGTGTAAAAGTTAAATAGGTTATTCCAATAAAATGAAGAAAAATGCCTAAACCTAGTAATTGGTTATGATTTGTTGCCATTATCTCTGCCCACTCCTAATAATATCTTTTTCGCGTGCGTCCTTCCTATTTTTATTGTTTTTTCTTTCTAGTAATGCTAGAAATATCTAGAATAAGACATGAATCGCAGCGGGGGTTCTGATTTCGAACCCATTTGAAAACCCATTTGAAAGAAGGTCATCATTTTAGTGATCGACTGGGCAACATTAGCTTAAACTCACTAACATGTATTACTTCGTGTATTAACGTTGTTTTAATGTGTAATGTACGTATTAACGCGTAACTACATTGCTTCTTTGTGAGTGCTTAATTTGAAATATTTAGTGTTTTGAGTGACTTTATGTTGCAGTCGCGTTGAAGTTCAAAATGGATAAATGGTTAATAACTGGAATTCTAAAGAGAACTGCACCGAACATTGATAACTAACATAAGAATATTATTAACGAACGAAAACAAAAATATTTTGGGCGGTTTATGCGAGAAGGGGTACGTGAGATAAAAAAGGTTGGGAATAGCTATTTTAGGCCAATATAGTAATTTTTTTCTTTTTTTTCAATAACATTTATTTGGTATAGCAATACTTGATTTTTTTTTTATCTCATTTCCACAGTAAATGAGGACTTTAAAAAGTAAATTTAAAAAATATGAATTAGTTTTTTTAATGAATTATTAAAGAAAGTAAAGTAGTTAGAAAGTAAAGTTTGTTCGAAAACTGAAAGAAGAACTCTCCTGTAAATTTTACTACTCCCGAGGTTAAATCCAAGTCTGGAAAATGCCAAATCGATTCTTATAACAACGTCAACGACGATGCTGAAAATTTGAATTTAATTGGGTCGATCGACGCGTGCCTTTCAAATAAGACAAATTACGCTTCTTTAAATATAAAAACAAATTATCTGTCTACGCAGCCGAAGTCTGTGGCGCCCCCAACCTTCGGTTCGTTTGGGAAGAATATTGTTTAAAATTAAATATCACACTAAGCAAGATTCGTTTGATTCGAGACTGGGGCGGGATTAGCTTCCTAGACTCAGTTTCGTTTGGAAAAATCTACCAGAGGAGCGGGCTGAACTAGTCTACTTATAATAAAATCCGAAGGCAAGAAATTGTCTGTAACCATTCCAGGCGCAACCACTCTGGTCTGCGAATTGACCGTAGTTAAACGCCATGTTAGGTTTAATGAAGAACCTAGAGCTAATTTCAGTTGAAATTAGCTCATGAAATTGTTCCATGAAAGTAAACAAACAAATGATTCATTCGTCGTGAACGTTTAAAATATTAAACCATGAAAGCAACCGTTCGGAAAGCGATCGCAAACGGAAGAAGTTACTTTCCTCCTTGATACTCGCTAAACTACTTTGTTCATTCGTTGTGAGCCTTTATCGCCATCTATCGGAGATTAATATTAACAAAATTTTGAATTGAATATAGTGACCTCTCACTTATACGCGATACACTGTAATTATTTTTCAGCACCAGTTCCTTTTTAAAGTAATTTTCTCCTTATTTAATCGCAGAATTTATGAAATGAATTTTACTGTTTTAAAATAGTGGTACAAAAAGTAATTACTGAATATCGCGTATAAGTGAGAGGTCAAAATATTAAACCATGAAGGCAAGCGTTCGGAAAGTGATCGCAAACGGAAGAAGTTACTTTCCTCCGTGATACTCGCTAAACTACTTTGTTCATTTAGTTTGAGCCTTTATCGCCATCTATCGGAGATTAATATAAAGAAAATTTTGAATTGAATACAGTAACCTCTCACTTATACGCGATACACTGTAATTATTTTTCAGCACCAGTTCCTTTTTAAAGTAATTTTCTCCTTTTTTAATCGCAGAAATTGTAAAACGAATTTTACTGTTTTAAAATAGTGGTACAAAAAGTAATTACTGAACATCGCGTATAAGTGATAGGTCACTGTATTTCTTATAAAATGTAATTAGAATATAAGGAACATGTAATTGTAATACCGTGTACTACATATATTTAATTGTATCAATGAAATAAAATTTTGTATTTTAGCATGGTAGAAACTTTGTAGTGAAAATAAATTTGTAATTTAATAAAAGAATTAAAAAAAAACTTATTTAATAAAAGATGATCTTTAATGATCTTTAGGCCTGTTTATAAAACATCAGAATTTAATTTGAGATAAACTTTTTAAATTTAAGTTATTTAATTATTATTTTGGCAAATAAACTTTCTGTTGAAATTTCACTTTGTTCTGTATTTTATCAATTTTGCTTGCATTGTAAATAAAATGAATATTTTATATCAAATATAATTAAAATATAAGGAGTATAATGTAATACTGTGGTACAACAAGTATTAGTTATATCAATGCAGATAAAATTTTGAATTTTAACATAGTAACTTTGTAGTGATAAAAATGATCAGTCATATTAATACAATTAATAGATGCGATTTAATTAAGAAATAAAATAAAATAAATTATTTTAATGATCGAAATTTATTACAGTTGTATACAGTTGTGAAATCGGAATTTGAATAATGAAATGTTTACTCTGATATAGCAGAGCAGTTTAAAAGATCGAAATGACGCACATTGCCGAAATTATTCGAAATTTTTAATGTCGCTTAAAAATATGCTTTGTAGCGCTGCCTGGTGAAGCATTAGAGCAGTTTTTTATGAGGTTTGTATGCAAGCCCCGATGTAATTAGGGGCCCGGAGATGTGTTAACCCAGCAATCGATGTTTAAACAACTTTGTTGATCTAAACAATGTTTTGAGGATTTTATCGTTCTTAATCTTTACAGAATCTTTTTATAGTGAAATCGTTAAACTATTGAAGTTCAATCAAAACAGTTTATTTCCTTTGGGAATGTCGTTGTTTATATCAAAGGATTGAATATTATTTCATAACATCTTAATGCTGTTTGTATGAAGTCTTATGAAAATTAAACGTAACATTCCGTCATTTTTGACGGGGGTTATATACTAGTTCTTAATAATATCCAAAGTAAAATCCCATCCTAACATTAAGATAGCTGTGGATAAGTTTTAAAACTAGCCTATTCTCTTTTAAATCCTCTTTTCTCTTTTTAAAAGAAAGTTTTACCATTATTCCAGCTATTTCATATATATATATATATGTCGTGTTTCCAAGTTCAAATCCCGGAAAAAGGCAGTCGTGCTCGTGATAAATAGGGTTAGCTGTGTGATTGGTTTCCCTTTTAGCTCGCATCAGGCGGCCGTGTGGTATCATCAACAACAACAAGAAATGTCAGTCCATATTTTTGTCGAAGAACATTTTATTTCCAGTTTAAGACATATCTTCAGGGAAAATGCTCATTAGCCAACGCTAAACGAAAAAAAATACAACGTTCCATTATTTTCTAGAATCCGTCCCGATTCTTTTAGCAAACACCAGCGTCAAAAAATCCTCTCCGAATCAGGATGATCGTGTTTTTAAACTAGCTTGCGTAATAATACAGAATACGTCACGTGACCCACTTCTATCGAATCAAAAGGTCTCTTTTGGAACTTTATCAATATTTCCGGTGGATTTATTTTGTTGTAAAATGCAAAAACTTTCTACGCCCTTCCAGAATATTCCATAATCTCGTACCAGATGCCTGTCATATCAACAAACGAGCTTATCTGTTTTTGAGGCTGTAGCTAAACTTCGAATTTAATACGTAATAAAAATAATAAGAAGAAAAGAAAATGAATCTTTATAAAAGGGAAAAAAAAAAGAAAGAATTAAAGTTTTTCGGAAATATTTTAATAGACATTTGGTATTTAATAATAGGATAACTTTATGAAATAAGGTTTTTTGAGCGGAATATTTTAAGAGATACGATATTTTAGCATTTAAATAAAGAAGTTATAGCAATTTGACCACACAGGAATAATACTAATGAATTTTAATAATGGATTAAAATAAAGATGTTCTATTTAAAGAATAAATTAAAAAAGCTATCGCCATTTTTAGACTAGCTACTTTCGAATAAATATTATTAAGTGGATTAGGAATAATTGGCTTTACATATGGATAGTAAAAGGCTATTTTAAGAATGAGAATTATTTTAATAAGCTGGGTTATATACCGAATATTATTGAATGGACAAATTTTATAGAATAATTGCGGAAAAAATTTAAATTTTGTAATATTATCCTCCCTCCCTAAAGATTTTGGATGAAGTTAATAGTTAAGTAAGTATAAATTCAGACAATATAAATTTAATACTTTAGAAATTTGAATTTTGACTAGTATAAATTTAGAGACTGCCAGCAAGGAGATGGGGAATTTCTGAAGAACTGGAAGACAAAAACAAAAACAAAAATAAAATAATAGTAATCAATTAAAATTAATAGATAAATAAAAATAAAGCTACGAGCATTTCCCCTGTAAAATAATACAAGAAATGGTTACAATCTCACTTACCATTTGTAAGTGCACAAGAAAAATACAATAACAATAAATAATAAATATTAATAAACAAGAAAAACAGGATAATAATAGTAACAGAATTTTGCTTTTACCAAGTTCACAAGCTTTAGAATAAGCAGTCACTAGCAAATTGTTAAAACAAAGTTTAAAAAAAATTTCGACTTCATTCAAATTTGAGTTCATTAGATCCAACTGTTTTATTTCAGTCTCTTTCTTGGATCGTGATAAGTCCTCATTTTGTTTTTGTTTTTAAAAATGGTTACTGCAGTCCCTTTCTTAAAAATACAGTTTTTATGTAAAGGCTGAAAATAAAGACATTACTCCATCAAAATTTTAAAACTGTAGTCATTCTTACCAATACTTTATAATGACCTTATAATGTTAGCACTTGTCACAACATCTTCTCTTAAGTATCACATTAATTTTCTCACATAATAAACAAGTCAAATTATCTCTTGGTCGTTTATTGTACTTGGAATATGTTATCTTTGTTATATTCCTGTGGGATTTGTTATATTTCTGTTGGGATCCCAACATCTTTAACTAATATTTGTCAAACATTTTTTCACTAATAAATAATATAACTCTTCAATAATATAAATAAATGCTACAATAAAATTCAATTCATAAACATAACAATAATAACTTTCAATATAACTAATACTTCACAACATATGTAGTAATTCATAATATAATTCAATAGTAGAAATAATAATATTATAATAACATTTGTATAATTTAAGAAAATATCACAGTTTGCTTATTTATTGTTAGGGAAAATATTGGTTGAGGATAAAATAATTACATAGCAAATAAATAAATTTCTTATTTTTTAATTATATAAGAAAGTATTTTTGCCAGTCGAAAGTATACAAAAAAAATATAATAATAATTTCAAAATCCAAATAAATTTAAATCTAAATATTTAGAAATTGAACTCTCAACCATTAGTTCCTTACAATAATTTTTTCCTCTGATACCCTTTTACAAAATTATACCGTTAAGTTATAAGTATTCATCCTAAATGTAGAGAGTTGTTTTTTGGCAAACTGAGAATAAATAAAGACAATACATAACAATAAAAGATGTTAATTTTAGCTGAGAAATGGAATACAAAGGCAATTAGTTTAGATACTTAATTTTCTATTGTCACACCAAAACAATCACTGTAAAATCACATCATCACTATCCAATCATTTATATAATTATAGAAATACTTATAAACGGTTACTATTTGATTATCTATTGAAGTAAATAACATAATATTAAATTTTTGAAACAATTGGTTTAAGAAAAAGTAAATGAGTAAAAATAGTTTATTTTGATATAGAATTAAAACATTTAATTTTATTTTTCAACATCAATTTGACAATTCCTAAAATCAAAATACACATCTTATGCCTGCATAAGGTGTCTACTCAACCTCAAAAACTCTCAAAAACAAGTAAATATTTTAGTTGATCAGGCTAAAATATAACCACAATGTTGAAATAAAAGCTGTGACATTTATTTTAAATTTTAAAATATTAAACTTTCAAAAATGGGTAATATCTCTGTTGTACACCAAAGACATACCTGATAATGTTGAAACTAGAGTAATAAGAGATATTTAAAGAATTAGAATTTATTCTATTGTTTTTACTTTAGTTTGATTTTGTGATGGTGATTGTGATGTCTGTGGTGATTTTGATTGTTGTTTGGGTTGCTCATGAAATAGTCTGAAGTCATCTGGTGAAAAATATGGTTGCGAATTGTTCCATGTCTCCAAATTAAGACCCTATATACCCTTCTGACAGAAACATAACTGAATTCAAACCTTTCCTATTGAATTTTTAAGAATTATAAGAATTTGTGAATCCAAATTAAGCATTAACCAGAACATTTATTCAATAAAATACATAAAAATCTCCTAAATTTTATTTATTTTTGCTAAATTTAAATTTAATATGTTGCATTAACTACCTTAGAATAATTTTTTTATCATAGTAATAATAATAATAACAATTGTATCATCAGCAAAAAGAACAAGAAGAGCAACATCATCAACAAAATTTTATTACATACCCTATGAATTTTTTGAATGCAACTTACCTACATTTTCCAATTTCTCTTCTAAATATTTTTATTATTTGTCATCAAGGATAACATGACTTTATCTTCATATTGATCGTCATCACGTATTAATTCTATCATCACATCATAATTATTCTGAGTATTCAATTCTAGTAAATTTATTACTGCTGAGGACTTGGTAAATAATGAACTTATTTTTACCTAAGCTATGGACAAATGAGGTGTAAAAAAAATTCCCCATTGGTGAGCTTAAGATTATTAAAATTCAAATTACCTAATAGCGCAATTCAGCTAGGTTAACATAGTGCTAAATGTCTACATGTTCCAGTAATCTAATTTCTACCTGACCTAGCATTTTATTTAAACACTTTATTAATATTATAACACCATCAAAAATTTTCAAAGTTTCTATATTAAATATTTTAGCAAGTTGGTAAATGCATCATAAATCCTACATTAAATGAAAATAAACAATAACATACTAAATTTAATTTTATATATTCACAGTTTAAATAAACAATAAAATACTAACACTCTATTTACATATATACATCATAAATAATCTTTCAGTGGCTCATTAATTTACTACAATTCAAACCACCAGTCACTTATTATTCAGCATACAGATTTTTTTTTTTCCCTCATAATAGCTGTTTTGTAACTTAGGTTTGGCATGGTGCCAGGAATGTTCCCTTAGGATAAAAGTTGTCTTTTTATAAAATACAGATCAGATCTCAGTAACATATTAAAAATAATAGAATTTTTCTTTTAAGAATATCTGTTCTTAAAACAGGAAAATATAAATTATACCGCTGTCTATATATTACAATGACGTATCACACGAAATCATCAAATAAATTAATTAACCTTAACAACACTTAATATTTGCAACAGAAATAAATTTTAAAAACAAAAATTTAATCAGTATAACATAGTATATAAAACCTTTAAATTTCAAAGTAGACTATTAAATAAATAAAACATTTTAAATATAACATAAACTAATAAATATCAACATATAAAGATACCAATAAATAAAAATACCAACTTACAGTTACTCTTGAGCATATTTCACAGGAAAGTTTCACACATCTAAAAATCTTTAATTTTCTTGATAACACAAAAGTTCTGCTTTTTCGCAATCCTTTAAAACCAACACCATGAAGACGCTTATGAAGATGAATAGTATATTCTCTAGCAACAACTTCACTTAGGCCAACTTTTCCTCTTCTTTTCTCTTTTAGGCTTGACCATTTTTAATTTATTATAAAACTACAAAATAACAAAACACCAGACGTAAACGTGCTGTAATGGCGTAGACGTCCTCGTAACATACTCTTCTAATCGGCAAATTTCACGTTTAACTACACAAACTTTCTGTTGATCACCAGCATCCTGTTCGACTTATTATATTAATGTCGTGTTTCCAAGTTCAAATCCGGGAAAAAGGCAGTCGTGCTCGTGATAAATAGGGTTAGCTGTGTGATTGGTTTCCCTTTTAGCTCGCATCAGGCGGCCGTGTGGTATCATCAACAACAACAAGAAATGTCAGTCCATATTTTTGTCGAAGAACATTTTATTTCCAGTTTAAGACATCTCTTCAGGGAAAATGCTCATTAGCCAACGCTAAACGAAAAAAAAATACAACGTTCCATTATTTTCTAGAATACGTCCCGATTCTTTTAGCAAACACCAGCGTCAAAAAATCCTCTCCGAATCAGGATGATCGTGTTTTTAAACTAGCTTGCGTAATAATACAGAATACGTCACGTGACCCACTTCTATCGAATCAAAAGGTCTCTTTTGGAACTTTATCAATATTTCTGGTGGATTTATTTTGTTGTAAAATGCAAAAACTTTCTACGCCCTTCCAGAATATTCCATAATCTCGTACCAGATGCCTGTCATATCAACAAACGAGCTTATCTGTTTTTGAGGCTGTAGCTAAACTTCGAATTTAATACGTAATAAAAATAATAAGAAGAAAAGAAAATGAATCTTTATAAAAGAGAAAAAAAAAAGAAAGAATTAAAGTTTTTCGGAAATATTTTAATAGACATTTGGTATTTAATAATAGGATAACTTTATGAAATAAGGTTTTTTGAGCGGAATATTTTAAGAGATACGATATTTTAGCATTTAAATAAAGAAGTTATAGCAATTTGACCACACGGGAATAATACTAATGAATTTTAATAATGGATTAAAATAAAGATGTTCTATTTAAAGAATAAATTAAAAAAGCTATCGCCATTTTTAGACTAGCTACTTTCGAATAAATATTATTAAGTGGATTAGGAATAATTGGCTTTACATATGGATAGTAAAAGGCTATTTTAAGAATGAGAATTATTTTAATAAGCTGGGTTATATACCGAATATTATTGAATGGACAAATTTTATAGAATAATTGCGGAAAAAATTTAAATTTTGTAATATATATATATATATATATATATATATATATATATATATATATATATATATATATATATATATCAAGCACTCCATTCTCATAATGGGTTCATAATCCCTGCTCTGCGTTGTTCTTTCTGTGATATAATTCCTTTCCTCTCAGATTAATTTTAATCCTAATTCATGAACGTGTGCGCTCTATGCACAGTTCCTGATTAGTCTTCGGAACCTGCATCCCTAGAAATTCTCCGGTAATTACGATTTCGGAGATACTACGTTATGCACCGAGAAGATATCTCTGTTGTTTTAAGATATTTGAAAAGATGCGTTTGTTTCCTGTTTGAATGCGTTCAAGTAATCGATACAGAAATTTGCATAATAAGGCAGTTTCATTTCTTCCTGCATTTATATTGATGGAATATTCGTGCTTGGAGAAAATAAAGACAAACTTCTGTGGTGCATGGCTAATGCTTCAAACATTTCGAAAGAAGTTTTCCTATTTCGTAATATTACATAGTATTTATCCTCTTTTACCTTTATATTAAAGTAGGAAACAATAAAACCTGCCAAAACGAAACCTGTTTTAAACGGAAAAAAATGTAATGGTCGGCATAGAATCTTAAAAAAAGTCAACATTTGTAAGAAAAAAATTAATGGAAATTGTCTCAAAATCAATTTGAAATAATATTTGAACTAACACCACACACGAATATTAAGATAACTGTCAATAATTAATCATGAAAACTAGCTTACTTTCTTTTAAATCCACATTTCTCTAGATAAGAGACATATGACCATTATATATTTTTTTCTATATCAAGCCCTCCATTCTCATGATGAATTCATAATCCCTGCTCTGCATTGTTCTTTCTGCGATATAACCCCTTTCCTCTCAGGTTAATTTTAATCCTGATTAATTTTGATCCTGTGAACACACCATGCACAGTTTCTGATAAGCCACCTAAACATACATGCCCAAAAATTCTCTGGTAGTTACGTGTTTGGAGATACTACATAATGCATAAAGAAGGTGTCTCTATCGCTTTATGAGGTTTGAAAAGGATGTGTTTGTTTCCCGTTGGAATACGTTCATCAAATCGATCGGAAATTTCCATAACTAAGATATTAAGGTTGTAGGCGATACGGGGGAAGCATGTTTGTAAAGAAGTTATCCCAAAATATCCCTACAGCTTAATGTAGTTGCGTGTAGAAGGTTGGCGAAGAAAATCCAGAGTGATGTAGGTTAAACAAACGTCTTTATTAACCTCATAACCATAAGATTTCGAATTTGTAAAAAAAATTATATTGTGCCTTGCACAGAAAAAGAAGTACTTAAGACATATCATTTTTGGGTTGCAGAGAGCTCTGTTCTTTACAACGAAAATTGTTGTTGTTGTTGTTGTTGATTTGACCCAAAGGGCCCGGTTTTGCAGCTTTCTATTTCTATATAGCTGTCATAATCCACTAAGCTTGATACATAATCCTGACTCCTAAATCTCCTAATTTTGAACCAATTTTAGATGAGAAATTTGCATCTGCATTAGCACTCCCAGAGGTAACGCTTATATAGAACTTTGAGGACTTTGGAGCCACGAACAGATTTAACGTGCACCAGCTCCCATTACGTACACGGTCCCACAGCAGAGGCAGACGCAGAGGCACTGACCTTGGTCGATGCTGCTTGGCTTTCGGTGATCTTACGAGAACCGAGCTTTACCGTCCGCGCCACTTCGGGACTACAACGAAAATCCCAGTTTAAATAAAGGTCTTTTAAGCTGTTGCCATTCACAAAAGAGACTAATAGATGAGTCCAGTCCGAGAGATCTTGCATCTTATAAACCATACCGATTCAGCAATCAGGAAAATCCTCATCGAAAAGCATAACCATCCAAGTGGGGCGTAGAAAACTCGAAAGTCCACTGTCATGTGTCTTTTATTTCTCAGATCCAGTAGGTCGAGCTGGCGAGAATTGTCCACTGCCGAAGCAGCTAGAGTGACTGCATGAATGGGTTGCTACTGGTACTCAGATCTAGAGTGCTTATGAGAGATGTCCACAGCAGCAGCAGCTAGAGAACCCTAGACGAATGGGTCACCACAAGATATTTACACATCTTTCTAGTTGGGGTTTGTGGTATATCCAAAGATAATAAGATACAATTACGTAATGCTTCGTGAGTTTTAAAAGAAGTTTACTTGTTTCTTGCCATTACATTCTATTTATTTTCATTTTCATTTGTTCATAATAAAATGCAAAAAAGTTAATCCTAGTAAAAACAAAAGAAAACCTATAATAATGAAAACCTTCCTTAAACAAAAAAAAAGTCATAATCCGGAAAGAAAGTCTATACAATATCGTTACAATAAACGGTAAAAAGAAAAAAATATCACATCATACTTTTTTACTGCTAAATTATCGCAGCAAGAGGCGAGCACTACCATTTGACAGAGTATTGTGTCTACCTTTCGAATATGAAAGGTGTTTTTGAAATAAGGGTCATCTACATATTAAATATTGAACCAATTTTGTTTTTTCAAATGGTAACGTATCCAATTTCGATACTTTTTTTTTAACCATATGGAAAATGGTTGTTGTTTTGTTTTCGGTCGAGAATGGACCTCTTGACGTCGTCACTTTATTTTTTAAAATCCGAAGGCAAGAAATTGTCTGTAACCATTCCACCACTCTGGTCTGCGAATTGACCGTAGTTAAACGCCATGTTAGGTTTAATGAAGAACCTAGAGCTAATTTCAGTTGAAATTAGCTCATGAAATTGTTCCATGAAAGTAAACAAACAAATGATTCATTCGTCGTGAACGTTTAAAATATTAAACCATGAAAGCAACCGTTCGGAAAGCGATCGCAAACGGAAGAAGTTACTTTCCTCCTTGATACTCGCTAAACTACTTTGTTCATTCGTTGTGAGCCTTTATCGCCATCTATCGGAGATTAATATTAACAAAATTTTGAATTGAATATAGTGACCTCTCACTTATACGCGATACACTGTAATTAATTTTCAGCACCAGTTCCTTTTTAAAGTAATTTTCTCCTTATTTAATCGCAGAATTTATGAAATGAATTTTACTGTTTTAAAATAGTGGTACAAAAAGTAATTACTGAATATCGCGTATAAGTGAGAGGTCAAAATATTAAACCATGAAGGCAAGCGTTCGGAAAGTGATCGCAAACGGAAGAAGTTACTTTCCTCCGTGATACTCGCTAAACTACTTTGTTCATTCAGTTTGAGCCTTTATCGCCATCTATCGGAGATTAATATAAAGAAAATTTTGAATTGAATACAGTAACCTCTCACTTATACGCGATACACTGTAATTATTTTTCAGCACCAGTTCCTTTTTAAAGTAATTTTCTCCTTTTTTAATCGCAGAAATTGTAAAACGAATTTTACTGTTTTAAAATAGTGGTACAAAAAGTAATTACTGAACATCGCGTATAAGTGAGAGGTCACTGTACTTCTTATAAAATGTAATTAGAATATAAGGAACATGTAATTGTAATACCGTGTACTACATATATTTAATTGTATCAATGAAATAAAATTTTGTATTTTAGCATGGTAGAAACTTTGTAGTGAAAATAAATTTGTAATTTAATAAAAGAATTAAAAAAAAAACTTATTTAATAAAAGATGATCTTTAATGATCTTTAGGCCTGTTTATAAAACATCAGAATTTAGTTTGAGATAAACTTTTTAAATTTAAGTTATTTAATTATTATTTTGGCAAATAAACTTTCTGTTGAAATTTCACTTTGTTCTGTATTTTATCAATTTTGCTTGCATTGTAAATAAAATGAATATTTTATATCAAATATAATTAAAATATAAGGAGTATAATGTAATACTGTGGTACAACAAGTATTAGTTATATCAATGCAGATAAAATTTTGAATTTTAACATAGTAACTTTGTAGTGATAAAAATGATCAGTCATATTAATACAATTAATAGATGCGATTTAATTAAGAAATAAAATAAAATAAATTATTTTAATGATCGAAATTTATTACAGTTGTATACAGTTGTGAAATCGGAATTTGAATAATGAAATGTTTACTCTGATATAGCAGAGCAGTTTAAAAGATCGAAATGACGCACATTGCCGAAATTATTCGAAATTTTTAATGTCGCTTAAAAATATGCTTTGTAGCGCTGCCTGGTGAAGCATTAGAGCAGTTTTTTATGAGGTTTGTATGCAAGCCCCGATGTAATTAGGGGCCCGGAGATGTGTTAACCCAGCAATGGATGTTTAAACAACTTTGTTGATCTAAACAATGTTTTGAGGATTTTATCGTTCTTAATCTTTACAGAATCTTTTTATAGTGAAATCGTTAAACTATTGAAGTTCAATCAAAACAGTTTATTTCCTTTGGGAATGTCGTTGTTTATATCAAAGGATTGAATATTATTTCATAACATCTTAATGCTGTTTGTATGAAGTCTTATGAAAATTAAACGTAACATTCCGTCATTTTTGACGGGGGTTATATACTAGTTCTTAATAATATCCAAAGTAAAATCCCATCCTAACATTAAGATAGCTGTGGATAAGTTTTAAAACTAGCCTATTCTCTTTTAAATCCTCTTTTCTCTTTTTAAAAGAAAGTTTTACCATTATTCCAGCTATTTCATATATATATATATGTCGTGTTTCCAAGTTCAAATCCGGGAAAAAGGCAGTCGTGCTCGTGATAAATAGGGTTAGCTGTGTGATTGGTTTCCCTTTTAGCTCGCATCAGGCGGCCGTGTGGTATCATCAACAACAACAAGAAATGTCAGTCCATATTTTTGTCGAAGAACATTTTATTTCCAGTTTAAGACATATCTTCAGGGAAAATGCTCACTAGCCAACGCTAAACGAAAAAAAATACAACGTTCCATTATTTTCTAGAATCCGTCCCGATTCTTTTAGCAAACACCAGCGTCAAAAAATCCTCTCCGAATCAGGATGATCGTGTTTTTAAACTAGCTTGCGTAATAATACAGAATACGTCACGTGACCCACTTCTATCGAATCAAAAGGTCTCTTTTGGAACTTTATCAATATTTCCGGTGGATTTATTTTGTTGTAAAATGCAAAAACTTTCTACGCCCTTCCAGAATATTCCATAATCTCGTACCAGATGCCTGTCATATCAACAAACGAGCTTATCTGTTTTTGAGGCTGTAGCTAAACTTCGAATTTAATACGTAATAAAAATAATAAGAAGAAAAGAAAATGAATCTTTATAAAAGGGAAAAAAAAAAAGAAAGAATTAAAGTTTTTCGGAAATATTTTAATAGACATTTGGTATTTAATAATAGGATAACTTTATGAAATAAGGTTTTTTGAGCGGAATATTTTAAGAGATACGATATTTTAGCATTTAAATAAAGAAGTTATAGCAATTTGACCACACAGGAATAATACTAATGAATTTTAATAATGGATTAAAATAAAGATGTTCTATTTAAAGAATAAATTAAAAAAGCTATCGCCATTTTTAGACTAGCTACTTTCGAATAAATATTATTAAGTGTATTAGGAATAATTGGCTTTACATATGGATAGTAAAAGGCTATTTTAAGAATGAGAATTATTTTAATAAGCTGGGTTATATACCGAATATTATTGAATGGACAAATTTTATAGAATAATTGCGGAAAAAATTTAAATTTTGTAATATTATCCTCCCTCCCTAAAGATTTTGGATGAAGTTAATAGTTAAGTAAGTATAAATTCAGACAATATAAATTTAATACTTTAGAAATTTGAATTTTGACTAGTATAAATTTAGAGACTGCCAGCAAGGAGATGGGAAATTTCTGAAGAACTGGAAGACAAAAACAAAAACAAAAATAAAATAATAGTAATCAATTAAAATTAATAGATAAATAAAAATAAAGCTACGAGCATTTCCCCTGTAAAATAATACAAGAAATGGTTACAATCTCACTTACCATTTGTAAGTGCACAAGAAAAATACAATAACAATAAATAATAAATATTAATAAACAAGAAAAACAGGATAATAATAGTAACAGAATTTTGCTTTTACCAAGTTCACAAGCTTTAGAATAAGCAGTCACTAGCAAATTGTTAAAACAAAGTTTAAAAAAAATTTCGACTTCATTCAAATTTGAGTTCATTAGATCCAACTGTTTTATTTCAGTCTCTTTCTTGGATCGTGATAAGTCCTCATTTTGTTTTTGTTTTTAAAAATGGTTACTGCAGTCCCTTTCTTAAAAATACAGTTTTTATGTAAAGGCTGAAAATAAAGACATTACTCCATCAAAATTTTAAAACTGTAGTCATTCTTACCAATACTTTATAATGACCTTATAATGTTAGCACTTGTCACAACATCTTCTCTTAAGTATCACATTAATTTTCTCACATAATAAACAAGTCAAATTATCTCTTGGTCGTTTATTGTACTTGGAATATGTTATCTTTGTTATATTCCTGTGGGATTTGTTATATTTCTGTTGGGATCCCAACATCTTTAACTAATATTTGTCAAACATTTTTTCACTAATAAATAATATAACTCTTCAATAATATAAATAAATGCTACAATAAAATTCAATTCATAAACATAACAATAATAACTTTCAATATAACTAATACTTCACAACATATGTAGTAATTCATAATATAATTCAATAGTAGAAATAATAATATTATAATAACATTTGTATAATTTAAGAAAATATCACAGTTTGCTTATTTATTGTTAGGGAAAATATTGGTTGAGGATAAAATAATTACATAGCAAATAAATAAATTTCTTATTTTTTAATTATATAAGAAAGTATTTTTGCCAGTCGAAAGTATACAAAAAAAAATATAATAATAATTTCAAAATCCAAATAAATTTAAATCTAAATATTTAGAAATTGAACTCTCAACCATTAGTTCCTTACAATAATTTTTTCCTCTGATACCCTTTTACAAAATTATACCGTTAAGTTATAAGTATTCATCCTAAATGTAGAGAGTTGTTTTTTGGCAAACTGAGAATAAATAAAGACAATACATAACAATAAAAGATGTTAATTTTAGCTGAGAAATGGAATACAAAGGCAATTAGTTTAGATACTTAATTTTCTATTGTCACACCAAAACAATCACTGTAAAATCACATCATCACTATCCAATCATTTATATAATTATAGAAATACTTATAAACGGTTACTATTTGATTATCTATTGAAGTAAATAACATAATATTAAATTTTTGAAACAATTGGTTTAAGAAAAAGTAAATGAGTAAAAATAGTTTATTTTGATATAGAATTAAAACATTTAATTTTATTTTTCAACATCAATTTGACAATTCCTAAAATCAAAATACACATCTTATGCCTGCATAAGGTGTCTACTCAACCTCAAAAACTCTCAAAAACAAGTAAATATTTTAGTTGATCAGGCTAAAATATAACCACAATGTTGAAATAAAAGCTGTGACATTTATTTTAAATTTTAAAATATTAAACTTTCAAAAATGGGTAATATCTCTGTTGTACACCAAAGACATACCTGATAATGTTGAAACTAGAGTAATAAGAGATATTTAAAGAATTAGAATTTATTCTATTGTTTTTACTTTAGTTTGATTTTGTGATGGTGATTGTGATGTCTGTGGTGATTTTGATTGTTGTTTGGGTTGCTCATGAAATAGTCTGAAGTCATCTGGTGAAAAATATGGTTGCGAATTGTTCCATGTCTCCAAATTAAGACCCTATATACCCTTCTGACAGAAACATAACTGAATTCAAACCTTTCCTATTGAATTTTTAAGAATTATAAGAATTTGTGAATCCAAATTAAGCATTAACCAGAACATTTATTCAATAAAATGCATAAAAATCTCCTAAATTTTATTTATTTTTGCTAAATTTAAATTTAATATGTTGCATTAACTACCTTAGAATAATTTTTTTATCATAGTAATAATAATAATAACAATTGTATCATCAGCAAAAAGAACAAGAAGAGCAACATCATCAACAAAATTTTATTACATACCCTATGAATTTTTTGAATGCAACTTACCTACATTTTCCAATTTATCTTCTAAATATTTTTATTATTTGTCATCAAGGATAACATGACTTTATCTTCATATTGATCGTCATCACGTATTAATTCTATCATCACATCATAATTATTCTGAGTATTCAATTCTAGTAAATTTATTACTGCTGAGGACTTGGTAAATAATGAACTTATTTTTACCTAAGCTATGGACAAATGAGGTGTAAAAAAAATTCCCCATTGGTGAGCTTAAGATTATTAAAATTCAAATTACCTAATAGCGCAATTCAGCTAGGTTAACATAGTGCTAAATGTCTACATGTTCCAGTAATCTAATTTCTACCTGACCTAGCATTTTATTTAAACACTTTATTAATATTATAACACCATCAAAAATTTTCAAAGTTTCTATATTAAATATTTTAGCAAGTTGGTAAATGCATCATAAATCCTACATTAAATGAAAATAAACAATAACATACTAAATTTAATTTTATATATTCACAGTTTAAATAAACAATAAAATACTAACACTCTATTTACATATATACATCATAAATAATCTTTCAGTGGCTCATTAATTTACTACAATTCAAACCACCAGTCACTTATTATTCAGCATACAGATTTTTTTTTTCCTCATAATAGCTGTTTTGTAACTTAGGTTTGGCATGGTGCCAGGAATGTTCCCTTAGGATAAAAGTTGTCTTTTTATAAAATACAGATCAGATCTCAGTAACATATTAAAAATAATAGAATTTTTCTTTTAAGAATATCTGTTCTTAAAACAGGAAAATATAAATTATACCGCTGTCTATATATTACAATGATGTATCACACGAAATCATCAAATAAATTAATTAACCTTAACAACACTTAATATTTGCAACAGAAATAAATTTTAAAAACAAAAATTTAATCAGTATAACATAGTATATAAAACCTTTAAATTTCAAAGTAGACTATTAAATAAATAAAACATTTTAAATATAACATAAACTAATAAATATCAACATATAAAGATACCAATAAATAAAAATACCAACTTACAGTTACTCTTGAGCATATTTCACAGGAAAGTTTCACACATCTAAAAATCTTTAATTTTCTTGATAACACGAAAGATCGGCTTTTTCGCAATCCTTTAAAACCAACACCATGAAGACGCTTATGAAGATGAATAGTATATTCTCTAGCAACAACTTCACTTAGGCCAACTTTTCCTCTTCTTTTCTCTTTTAGGCTTGACCATTTTTAATTTATTATAAAACTACAAAATAACAAAACACCAGACGTAAACGTGCTGTAATGGCGTAGACGTCCTCGTAACATACTCTTCTAATCGGCAAATTTCACGTTTAACTACACAAACTTTCTGTTGATCACCAGCATCCTGTTCGACTTATTATATTAATGTCGTGTTTCCAAGTTCAAATCCGGGAAAAAGGCAGTCGTGCTCGTGATAAATAGGGTTAGCTGTGTGATTGGTTTCCCTTTTAGCTCGCATCAGGCGGCCGTGTGGTATCATCAACAACAACAAGAAATGTCAGTCCATATTTTTGTCGAAGAACATTTTATTTCCAGTTTAAGACATCTCTTCAGGGAAAATGCTCATTAGCCAACGCTAAACGAAAAAAAATACAACGTTCCATTATTTTCTAGAATCCGTCCCGATTCTTTTAGCAAACACCAGCGTCAAAAAATCCTCTCCGAATCAGGATGATCGTGTTTTTAAACTAGCTTGCGTAATAATACAGAATACGTCACGTGACCCACTTCTATCGAATCAAAAGGTCTCTTTTGGAACTTTATCAATATTTCCGGTGGATTTATTTTGTTGTAAAATGCAAAAACTTTCTACGCCCTTCCAGAATATTCCATAATCTCGTACCAGATGCCTGTCATATCAACAAACGAGCTTATCTGTTTTTGAGGCTGTAGCTAAACTTCGAATTTAATACGTAATAAAAATAATAAGAAGAAAAGAAAATGAATCTTTATAAAAGGGAAAAAAAAAAGAAAGAATTAAAGTTTTTCGGAAATATTTTAATAGACATTTGGTATTTAATAATAGGATAACTTTATGAAATAAGGTTTTTTGAGCGGAATATTTTAAGAGATACGATATTTTAGCATTTAAATAAAGAAGTTATAGCAATTTGACCACACAGGAATAATACTAATGAATTTTAATAATGGATTAAAATAAAGATGTTCTATTTAAAGAATAAATTAAATAAGCTATCGCCATTTTTAGACTAGCTACTTTCGAATAAATATTATTAAGTGGATTAGGAATAATTGGCTTTACATATGGATAGTAAAAGGCTATTTTAAGAATGAGAATTATTTTAATAAGCTGGGTTATATACCGAATATTATTGAATGGACAAATTTTATAGAATAATTGCGGAAAAAATTTAAATTTTGTAATATATATATATATATATATATATATATATATATATATATATATATATATATATATATCATATATATATCTCCATTCTCATAATGGGTTCATAATCCCTGCTCTGCGTTGTTCTTTCTGTGATATAATTCCTTTCCTCTCAGATTAATTTTAATCCTAATTCATGAACGTGTGCGCTCTATGCACAGTTCCTGATTAGTCTTCGGAACCTGCATCCCTAGAAATTCTCCGGTAATTACGATTTCGGAGATACTACGTTATGCACCGAGAAGATATCTCTGTTGTTTTAAGATATTTGAAAAGATGCGTTTGTTTCCTGTTTGAATGCGTTCAAGTAATCGATACAGAAATTTGCATAATAAGGCAGTTTCATTTCTTCCTGCATTTATATTGATGGAATATTCGTGCTTGGAGAAAATAAAGACAAACTTCTGTGGTGCATGGCTAATGCTTCAAACATTTCGAAAGAAGTTTTCCTATTTCGTAATATTACATAGTATTTATCCTCTTTTACCTTTATATTAAAGTAGGAAACAATAAAACCTGCCAAAACGAAACCTGTTTTAAACGGAAAAAAATGTAATGGTCGGCATAGAATCTTAAAAAAAGTCAACATTTGTAAGAAAAAAATTAATGGAAATTGTCTCAAAATCAATTTGAAATAATATTTGAACTAACACCACACACGAATATTAAGATAACTGTCAATAATTAATCATGAAAACTAGCTTACTTTCTTTTAAATCCACATTTCTCTAGATAAGAGACATATGACCATTATATATTTTTTTCTATATCAAGCCCTCCATTCTCATGATGAATTCATAATCCCTGCTCTGCATTGTTCTTTCTGCGATATAACCCCTTTCCTCTCAGGTTAATTTTAATCCTGATTAATTTTGATCCTGTGAACACACCATGCACAGTTTCTGATAAGCCACCTAAACATACATGCCCAAAAATTCTCTGGTAGTTACGTGTTTGGAGATACTACATAATGCATAAAGAAGGTGTCTCTATCGCTTTATGAGGTTTGAAAAGGATGTGTTTGTTTCCCGTTGGAATACGTTCATCAAATCGATCGGAAATTTCCATAACTAAGATATTAAGGTTGTAGGCGATACGGGGGAAGCATGTTTGTAAAGAAGTTATCCCAAAATATCCCTACAGCTTAATGTAGTTGCGTGTAGAAGGTTGGCGAAGAAAATCCAGAGTGATGTAGGTTAAACAAACGTCTTTATTAACCTCATAACCATAAGATTTCGAATTTGTAAAAAAAATTATATTGTGCCTTGCACAGAAAAAGAAGTACTTAAGACATATCATTTTTGGGTTGCAGAGAGCTCTGTTCTTTACAACGAAAATTGTTGTTGTTGTTGTTGTTGATTTGACCCAAAGGGCCCGGTTTTGCAGCTTTCTATTTCTATATAGCTGTCATAATCCACTAAGCTTGATACATAATCCTGACTCCTAAATCTCCTAATTTTGAACCAATTTTAGATGAGAAATTTGCATCTGCATTAGCACCCCCAGAGGTAACGCTTATATAGAACTTTGAGGACTTTGGAGCCACGAACAGATTTAACGTGCACCAGCTCCCATTACGTACACGGTCCCACAGCAGAGGCAGACGCAGAGGCACTGACCTTGGTCGATGCTGCTTGGCTTTCGGTGATCTTACGAGAACCGAGCTTTACCGTCCGCGCCACTTCGGGACTACAACGAAAATCCCAGTTTAAATAAAGGTCTTTTAAGCTGTTGCCATTCACAAAAGAGACTAATAGATGAGTCCAGTCCGAGAGATCTTGCATCTTATAAACCATACCGATTCAGCAATCAGGAAAATCCTCATCGAAAAGCATAACCATCCAAGTGGGGCGTAGAAAACTCGAAAGTCCACTGTCATGTGTCTTTTATTTCTCAGATCCAGTAGGTCGAGCTGGCGAGAATTGTCCACTGCCGAAGCAGCTAGAGTGACTGCATGAATGGGTTGCTACTGGTACTCAGATCTAGAGTGCTTATGAGAGATGTCCACAGCAGCAGCAGCTAGAGAACCCTAGACGAATGGGTCACCACAAGATATTTACACATCTTTCTAGTTGGGGTTTGTGGTATATCCAAAGATAATAAGATACAATTACGTAATGCTTCGTGAGTTTTAAAAGAAGTTTACTTGTTTCTTGCCATTACATTCTATTTATTTTCATTTTCATTTGTTCATAATAAAATGCAAAAAAGTTAATCCTAGTAAAAACAAAAGAAAACCTATAATAATGAAAACCTTCCTTAAACAAAAAAAAAGTCATAATCCGGAAAGAAAGTCTATACAATATCGTTACAATAAACGGTAAAAAGAAAAAAATATCACATCATACTTTTTTACTGCTAAATTATCGCAGCAAGAGGCGAGCACTACCATTTGACAGAGTATTGTGTCTACCTTTCGAATATGAAAGGTGTTTTTGAAATAAGGGTCATCTACATATTAAATATTGAACCAATTTTGTTTTTTCAAATGGTAACGTATCCAATTTCGATACTTTTTTTTTAACCATATGGAAAATGGTTGTTGTTTTGTTTTCGGTCGAGAATGGACCTCTTGACGTCGTCACTTTATTTTTTAAGCGTTTTTAACAAAACTCTGACTTTAGAAGAATTTTATTTTTTTTAAAGCGTTTTTAACGAAATTCTGTAACTTTAGAAGAATTTTTCTTTGAATAGACAATAGAAATGAATAAAATCGTTACAAAAAGGATAGATGCAAACTATCAGATATGAAAAAAAAACGAATTCAAAAATTGACGTCGGATGAGAAATCGTCTTATAAAGCAAAAAACGTGGTCTTCAACTTTAATTTCCTCAAAATACCTTTTGCTCAGACATCAATCTAAACAAGAGTTATTGTAGGAAGGGCCCGATAAAATATTAAGGTATATATTAAGGATAAAGTATAGTAATGGAAAATGCGTTTCAATAACTGCAGCGATGGTTCAAACGAATATTTTTGCAAGGACAGAGAATGCCAGGATCTCTTCAATTGTAGTAATGGAAAATGTATAATAGTAAATGTATAATAATAGTAAATGTATAATATAATGTTATTTGTAGATGGTTCCAATTAATATTTTGAATAATTAATATTTTTTATTAATTTGAATTTTTTTCCTATGTTTGTTGTAATTTGTTATTAAATTATTTTTTTTAGTTCCTTGTATCAAAACAAACCGTAAAAAGGTAGAGTTTATGCAATTTATCTTAAATCTTCCCGGAGTTACAAGCTATCAATGTTTTAAGCTGCTTTAATGTTAAATGCACGTGGCAAGCTTTAATTTATATGATCCAAAAAAAAATATCCAATTGAATTTTCTGTTTTCTTTTCTTTTTTTTTAATGAGATAGAATGAATAGACTAAAATATATTTCCGGCATTTTTTCGATTCAGAAATATATTTTTAATTATGAAAATAATAAATAAATTCATCTTGAAAAAATTATGAATTATTTTTACATAAAATGACCTACATTACCAACATTACTTATAATGACCTACGTTATTTTTACATAAAGTGAACCATAATCGTCAAAAACATGACTGCATCAGTCTTTCGAATCATTAGTGTTCGAGATATAAAGAAATTGTACTTTTCGCCTGTCTAATGTTATTAAAAGATTCACAGAGTAGAAAATCTTAGATACTTGGCCGGAAAGATTTAGATTACATAGTTTCTTTTCCTTTTGTATATAAAAATCTAAAGTACTGGACTTCTAATTATATTTCTCGAGGTGCCTGTGGCCACTGCCACACATCCCCGAAGCATAATATCATTTGGATACTAAATGGTCCGTATACCTTGCTAGTGGCCCAAAAAAAAGATAAAAAATAAACAAAAACAATAAATTTAGAAAAATAAATGCTGCACTAAGATGAGCTCATGATGAAATAAAAGTGATGACTGGGGTTGCACCATATGGTCCCTAAAAAAATCTTAAGTAAATTTGTATTATCATTTTTTATGTAAAATTTCTGTATAACTTTAATGGTGGTTAGTTGTGTATTTTTCCTTGTAAGATTTTAATTTTATTTTGCAAAATTTACGGATAAACTCCCTAACACTTTTTTTTTATCTCTATAACTATTTAAGAAAAAAATATACAAAGTATAACTTTTTCCTGGCTGCTTTGACCCAAGGAACTCAAACAAATTGTCAAAACTGAGTGTTACCATTTAAAAAAATGTAAGTTGGTGCAAGTTTGTAATATGTATACGATCCCTATTTCAAAAGTTGCATTCATATTTGGTAAAGAGACACAATTAATTCCCTGTCTGGGAGTTTCCTTCTTTTTTTTTTTGTTTTTTTTTGTTTTTTTTTTTTATGTACTGGTGTATATTCTACGATGGAAACCTGTTTAAAAAGGAACTTTTTCTCCAGTAACTTGCAATTAGTAGGTTTTACAATAGCATTTATAACATGTAAATATTTTTTATTTTATAAAAATATAAAAAATTATGATAGCTTTGTATTTATATATATATAGTTAAATTCACATACAGTGAAACATCTCAAAACGGAACCTACATATTACAAAATCCTACTTTAAGCATAAATCGTGGTCTCGGTAGAAACAATTCAATACAATTAGAATAAAGTATACCTACAAAGTATTATAGATTTTCTAACCTTTATTTTCAGCTTAAATATCTTCGGAACACCATCTTAATCTCTACGCTGTGTTACATACTATACAAAATATACACAGAATGTAGTAAAATGTTCTCCTGAAAAAAAAATATTATGAACACCACTAAACTAAATAATTAAATTTTATCATTAAGTATGGCTTTTACCTTCCTTCTTAAACCTTTCTGTTTTAAGCGCTTTTCAGAAATATCCTCTAACCAGAAATCTGGAATCTAATTACTGAACAAATTTTAGTGGAAAAATCAAATCTTATCGCAGCTAAGTAAGATATGAAGCTCCATTAAAAATTAATCTCAGAAGGATAAGAATAAAACGGAAATATATATACGCATGCAGATAGAGAGCACGATGTTAATTTATAGTAGATAAATGGTTTTCAAGAAATTGCGAAAATAGAATTAGGATGATAACGATGTTTCAGAATTATTTCTTTAAGACTTATAAATAATTAAATAGTACAGAAGGGGAAGCTGTAAAATGATTAATATTTAACTATACGTGGACATTAAAATGGAGAAAAGTATTCACAGCAGTTATGAAATAGACAATTTAACCACATTAATTGTACTCTGTCATTATTGTCTTAAGGGGGTTGGTCAGTCAGATCTCAAATTCCCCTCGCTAATGTTAAACCTATGGGAGGGGAGTGGAATGCATGCGTATTTTTACATTATCTCCTCAGGAAATTAATATTTTTAATATATTACTTACCCATCATACGTAGTATAGGGTAAATCTTGTAATCGTTTTCAAAATCGAAAAAAAAAATTGACGGATTTACACGTTTCAGACACTGGAGATTCAGAAAATCATAGTTTTAGAAAAAAAAAATTGCCGTCCGTCTGTCTGTGTGTCTGTAAACGCTTTATCTCCCGAACAAATTGAGATAGAGACTTGAAATTTAGTGTATACTTACAGGGATCTGTTTAGGAAAAAATTGGGTCCTTTAAAGGACCCTTCACAATTTTTTTATTTCAAAACAGGACCATTCACAAAACTATTTTCCCTAAAACAGGACCCTTCACAAAACTATTTTTCCTAAAACAGGACCGTTCACAAAATTCTTTATCTTAAAAATAGGTTTTTCACAAAATTTTTCCATCTTTAAACTGAACATTTCACAAATTAATCATTTAAAAGTAAAATATGACCTGTCACTTTTACACATATAAAGAAAATATATGTATTTTACCTCCATATATCTTCTTAAAAATGTATAAACAAGAACCTGAATATAACAATCATTTCAAATTCACAAAATTATGACTAGATTTTTCACAAATATAAAAAGCTGTTCTCAATTTCACAAAAACAGGACCCTGGGAAAAAAGTCTGGACAGACCCCTGACTTAGTATGTAATAATGGAAAGAAGCTTATTGAATTTCAGTAACCTTGAATATCCGGAACTATTTTTTTAGGACTCCCGAAATATTCGTTCTGATAAAAGGTACATAAAAATTTTCGAAATTGTTTATTTCAAGGAATAAATATAAAAGACAATAAAAAAACATAATTTTGCATAAAGAATGAAGTCGATCGGATAATTAGTTGCCGAGATACTTGTAATCCTATTTCCCACACTCTTCGATTTTTCATGACCCTGTATTTCATTCAAATTTAAATTCAAAGATATATTTTAATTGGAAATGAGATGCTTAATCCGACGCAGTAAACCGCTAGTTAATATGATTATCAATTTTGAAGTTATAAGGATGTTTCTTTTACGTAATTCAGTAATAGAGCATTTAAAGTTTATGACGTCACCAAGCCACGATTTTATTCGAATTGCAATGCATTTTATAAATAGTTTACATATGTTTTATTTTCATATTTTATATTATGCATATCCATGATGGGTAAGTATTACGGTGGCGCCCAACGACTAGTTCTTTATGTGTACTCTTCTTGAAGGATGTCTACGTTTTTATAAGTTGTCAAAATATTTCTAAAATGTATACTACTTCATTTTATTTGAAGTGTTAAATTCTTACTCAGTTTCGCTAAGATTTTAAAGCATAAAATTATAAACTAGGTATATATTTTAGAAATATTTTGACAACTAAGCAAAAAAGAGACATTCTTTAAGAACAGTACACAGCTAAAAGAAGTTAAATATATTAATTTCTTGAAGAGATATTTTAAATATAAGAATGCATAACACGTCCATAGGTTTAACATTAGCGAGGGGAATTTGAGCTCGGACTGACCAACCCCTTAAATTCCTATATCAATGGAGGCTCATGGGTAATGAAACAAGAAGTGTTGTATCCAGGATAATAATTTTGCTTTTCACTATAAAACAGTTAATAATAATTTTCAAACTGCAGCGGGACACAATAAATAAAATTACTATTTTAAAATTTTGAAAAACAATTGGGTACTTCTGAATTCTAGCGGCGCCCAAGGATGAATCAACAAGCGACCAAGATTTATCGCCAAATTATAAAACATATATGACATTATAACAGCAAATGAATTATAACATTTCGTGGCGCCAATCGTCCGGTTATATAGTCATATATGACGGATATATATGACATGTGTATAAGATGTATATGATGTATATATGGCATATAAGACGTAAATTATGTGTATATAATGACGTACATGGCACATACGAGTGTTTGGAGTAAATATATGCGTATATATAATGCATTTAAAAGCTTTGCGATACTCTTGGAGGAATTGTAACTGCAATCGTGGCATAATATCTTGGTAATTGTAGGGACCGCTATAATCCAAAAGTGCCAAAAAGTATAAGTCTTCAACAGAAGCCCTCTACTCTATCTACTACTCATAAAAGACACACAATAAGAAGCTATACAAATATTTTAGATAAAAGTTTACAATTGTTTCATATTATTATGCTGTGTTTTTAATTTGCAATCCAAAAATTTAATATAGAATTCGTGGCAGCATTTATAAAATTTACTTAATGTTTTTTTTTTTTTTTTTTTCATTCTCATGTTTAGCTTAACCCAAAAGTACCAAAAAGTATCAGTCTTCAACAGAAGTCCGAGTAGCGGTTTTCAGAAAAATAACCAAGAATTTGGAATATAATAACTGGAGACATTTTAGTTGAAAATTCAAGTTTTATCGCAGGTAAGCAACATATGAATCTCAACAAGAATGTTTCATGTTTCAGGTTTCATGAAAGATCATGTTTCAAACCACATCTTACGAATAGAATAAGATATTAAAATATGTTGTAAATAAAAGATTTAAAAAATATTACAAATTATTAGTATTCAAGAAAATAACATTTACTCATCCATAATATATACATTACCAAATTACGTTAAATATAATCTACGTTAAATATAATTTTAATGTTATGATTTATTTTTAACTTACAATCTAAAAATTTAATGTTGAGTTCGTAGCAGTATTTATAAAATATTCTTATTGATTTGTCATTCCTCATTTTCAATTTTAACATTTTTGAAACCACATTTTCACATCTAATTTATACTATATTAAAATGCACTCAAATGCGTACATTTTTCTTCAAGAAAATATTATTTGCAAACTGCTAAACTCAGTAATAATTTTTTTCTCATTAAATATGGATCTTACCTTCCCAAGAGCTACATGCTTCTTAAGCATTTCTGCTTTAAGCGGTTTTCAGAAAACATCCTCTAACCGTAAATCTGTAATCTAATTACTGAACAAATTTTATTGGGAAAATCAAATTTTATCGCAGCTAACTAAGATATGAAGCTCCATTAAAAATGAATCTCAAAAGAATAAGAATGAAAACAAAATATAAATACTAAGTAGATAGAGAGCAGGGTAATAGATAAATTATAATAGATGAATCGTTATAGACTAATTATAATAGATAAATTACTAGGGGGCTCAGCCCCCTACTCGCTAACGCTCGCCAACCCCCCGTGAATTGCAAAGCAATTCACATTGAGACCGCTACGCGGTCACAGCTCGCCCCTTTTTTTCAGCAATTCTAGCCGGAATGAGTTTCACCATAAAACATTTGAACATATGAAATTAACAATTTTTTTTAATGTAAAAAAGTAATTCTCCGTTGAAAACATAACTGAAAATGTATTTAGTTGGCGCTACCAATGAGCATATAAATCTTTTAAATACTATGAAAAAAGGATGTTTTGTGCAGCACGACTTAAGGGGTCGGGTAACCTTTGAACTAAAAAAATACATGAAAAAGGGACCGCTATAAGAATTACCATAACTCCGTAACTATTTGACTTTGAATTATAAAATTTAAAATGCATATTAATAAAGGTTTATTTTATAAATTAAAATTATCCAGAAATGTATACACTCATATAAAGCTTTTAAATTTATTTTAAAATATAATACATTTTTTACGAAAGAATTATTCTTGCATGTACTGCGCGCATGATTTTCCCCATTTGAATTGCTAAAACCAGCCAATTTTTTTTTTAATGAATACATATCTAATGTGTTCTCAAAATGACCTACGATGAAAAAAATTAAATGTGTAGATCTTGAGAATTTTTTTTTTTTTTTTTTTTTTTTTTTTGAGAAATTCGAAATATCGAATTATTTTTACTATAAAAGTAGACATAAATTCTAAACTTGTTACTTGAGAAACATAATAGTAGGTGATTTTGTGCATCTGTCTGGTGAGGACATTCAGTCAAAATTTCATCAAATTCTAACCAACCATTTTTCTTAAATCGTGCGCGCAATGACCAAAATCGTCGTTTTGAGAAAATTGACTTCAAAAATCAAATTGTCCCTTGATCATATAACAAAAGCTGAAACTGTTTTAGACATAACTCCACTTCTAAAGTGAATTTTTGCATCGGATTTATTTTAAATTATTCCTAAAGAATCATATTTAATTATAAGCTAATAAAAGAAAAATCGAATTTCTGACACTTTAAAGGTTACCTGACCCCTTAAATTCATTAGAAAAAAAAAAAAACTACGTAGAAATTATTTTTTACTGATGGCGCCAGGTGCAATCTACAAAGTTGATTTTTTTCTTCTCCGACTTTTGAGTGAGTGAAATTCGCAAATGAATTCTGAATAATAGTTGAGAATTCATTTGAAATTTACGATATTGCACAGCACGACTTAAATTGATTAGAAAAAAAAAACTACGTAGAAATTATTTTTTACTTCCTCAATACATCAACAGATGGCGCCAGGTGCAATCTACAAAGTTGATTTTTTTCTTCTCCGACTTTTGAGTGAGTGAAATTCGTAAATGAATTCTGAATAAAAGTTGAGAATTCATTTGAAATTAACGATATTGCTCATAATTAAAATGAGGACGCTCATCTCAGACGCTTTGGATTACGTACATGTTATTTTATTTTTAATAATTGCTAGTTTGAGGTTTGAGCTTCATTCTATGGTTTCAATGCTCTCACACTGACGGCCATATTGGAGGTGGAGCTAATCTAACACAATCTAGTCTGTTCATTGGCCTGAGCTCTGAAAACTACGGTTGTTGCCAAACCATAAGTTACAAATTCAGCCCTACTTTCGCGCCACGCAAGACAAATATATATATATAGATTTTCAGGAAGCAGCAAAAATAAAAGTATGAATAAAACGAAGTTTTAGAAATATTTTTAAGCCTCATATATAATTAAGAAGTATAAAAGGAGAAGTTGTACATTGATAAAAATTAACTATATTCAGAGATAATAAAATGTATAAAGCTTTTCACAGCATTTAAAAAAAAAAAAGAAAAGAAGAAAAAGAAAAGAAAAGAAAGAAAATTTAACCATATGATTATTATTCCATCATTATTTTCAAGTTCCTATCATGGTTAAGAAAATTAAAGATGATGAATCCAAGATATAATTTCGGTTTTCACTGTCAAAACTATATAAATAAGTAAACTTATGGCGAGACTAAATGAATAAAAATACTATTTTAAAGATTTTGATAAAAGATTTATAAATTTTCAACCTTAGTCATTTAATTTTTCTCCAAAATAGGCATTTAACAAAAATCTATGAAAAATGTCCGATAGATAAAAGATTAAAACTGTTTCAAATTATTATGATTGATTTTTTTATTTACAGTTCGAAAATTTAATATCAAATTTGTGACAACATTTATAAAATTTTTTTACTGATTTTTTTATCCTCATTTTCAGTTTTAACATTTTTGAAACCACGTCTTTACTACAATTTACGTTACAGCAGAATGCACTAAATGGCGTTCATTATTCTTGAACAAAATATTATTAGCAACACTTCTAAGCTGAATAATAAATAATTCTCATTAAATATGTATTTTATCTTCTCAAGAGCTGGAATGTTTCTTAAACATTTAAAGCGCTTTTCAGAAATATCCTCTAACCGGAAATCTGAAATCTATTAACTAGAGAAATTTCAGTAGAAAATCAAGTTTCATCGTAGCTAAGCAAGATATGACGTTGCATTAAAAATTAATCTCAAAAGGATAAGAACAAAACGTAAATACATATACGTGTGTAGGTAGAAAGCATGGTGCTAATTAATAATAGATAAATGGTTTTTAGGAAGCACCAAAAGTAGAATTATGATGAAAAGGATGTTTCATAAATATTTTTTATGCCTCTTCAATAATTAAGTAGTACAAAAGGGGAAGTTGTACAGTGAAAAAATTTAACTATATTCGGGGGGGGGGGGGTGAATAAAGTTTTTCACAGCAGTTAAAAAAATAATCATTCGATTAGTATTTTTTCATTATTGTGTTAAGTTTCTATCAATAGAGACTCATGGATAAATAAACTATAAATGTTTTATCCAAAATATAATTTTGGTTTTCGGAGTCACAAATAAATAAATAAGCAAACTTGTGGCGAGACTAAATAAATACTATTTAAAATTTTTGAAGATAAAATTGTAAATCTTCAACCGAAATCCTTTAATTTTCTTCCTCATAGCAAAACATTTAATGGAAAGCTATGAAAAATGTCTTGTAGATAAAAGATTAAAATTGTTTCAAAATATTATGATTTATTTTTTCATTTACAATCCAAAAATTTAATATCGAATTCGTGACAGCATTTATAAAAAAAATTTATTGTTTCTTTTTTCCTTGCTCACTTTCAGTTTTAACAATTTTGAAACTACATCTTCGCCTCTAATTTGTTTTATATTAGAATGCATACATTTTTCTTGAGCAAAATGCCACACTGCTAAACTGAATAATTAATTTTTCTGGTTAAATATGGATTTTGCTTTCCCAAGAACTGGATGTTTCTTTAAACAATTTAAACGCTTTTTAAAAATATCCTCGAAAATCTGGAATCTAATTACTAAACAAATTTTACTGGGAAAATCATATTTTACCTCAGCTAAGTAAAATATGAAGCTTCATTAAAAATTAATATCGAAATAATAAGAATCAGACGTAAATATATATATGCGTACAGATAGAGAGCACGGTGCTAATTTAAATAGTTTTCATGAATAAGATACAATAGAATTATGACGATGATGATGTAATGATGTTTTATAATTATTTCTTTAACACTTATAAATAATTAAATAGTACAGAAGAGGAAGTTCTAAAACGAAGAAAATTTAACTATACTCTGCGGGGTATTAAAATGAAAATAGTTATTCCCTGCAGTTATGAAATAGACAATTTAACCATATAATTTGCACTCTGCCATTATTGTCTTAAGTTCCTATCGATGGCGACTCATGGTTATGAAAACCAAAAATATTGAAACCAAGATAAATATTTTATTTTCGTTATTCACTATCTGAGCTTGCAGTGAGACAAAATGAACAAAATTACTATATCGAAGATCTTGAAAAAAAATTATCACGCTTCTATAGAAATCATCTACTATCATCTACAATCATGTACTAATATACAAAATCTTGTATATAAAAGTATAAAAAATATTCATGGCAATATCATGGTAAATATCAAAGCTATTGGTAGAGGGGGACCCCAAAGTAACGTCGGACTTTCCCTACTTTTATGTCTTAAGAGGGCCCTGTGATCATGATGATTTTTTCATCTTGTGCTGTGGTTGCAACCAGTCCGACATACATATAAGAGTGAGAAATTTCGAGTTTGGATATCGATCGTTGTAGCTCAGTGGTAGATCCTCCGTGCGCTGTTCTGAGGACCCGGGATCGAGTCCCGGCTAGGGACTTTGTTCAATCTGTCGGTTTACGCTTGAAAAAAGCAGGATAAAAATTCATTTGTTATTATTCACGGATTACAGGCGTATTTCACTACTGAAAATGAATTAAAAAATAGTTTAGATTGGTTCTAATGCAAAAAATAATTTTAATGTAAATATTATAATTGTTTCTGTAACAAAAACCTTTTGTTGTTAAAACAAAGAACATTCTTAAAATTACACAAAACAATTGTTCTTTAAACAAAAGTTTTTGTTGCCGAAACTGAAAAGAACTCTTAAAGTAACAGATAATTATATTTATTATGAGAAAACTTCCGACAAAAGAATTTTGTTAATTCAAGTAAAATTGAACCATTTTTACTTGAATTAACAAAACATTTTTTTTTTTGATAATACAAAATTTTTTGTTGGAACTGCAAAAAAAATCAATAATATTTTTCTTGTTGATTCAAACAAAATTTCCATTGACCCATATTTAAACGGAAAGTTTTGTTGGGCCAACCAAATTTTTGTTGATTCAACAAAACTTTTCTCTGGGTGTAGTGAAATCAAAACTCTCACTTTCTTAGAGCACGAACAACTTGCGGATTAGCATGCGATGGTTCCATGAAAATTGGCTTACAAGAGAATAGCCTTCTCAAGCAATTACCTTTCCCTTCTGCACCACATATTTGTGGAAAAAGACTTTACCCAGCCTTCTGCACATGCAAAACACATGTAGAAATAGACTGAATGTCGAGGCAGAATTACGGATACATGTTTCAAACATTGAATCAGTTATTGTACATCTAGTAACAAACAAGCAGCTTCATCCTTCTCCTAATAAATAGAAGCATGTATACTTTAACTGTCTTCAAATATATGTTAGAATTATTTTTCTTATTAATGCAACTGTTTTTTTCCAACGCTGTAAACTAAACATAGAATATGTGCAATGAAAATGTGTAAGGTGTATACATTAAAAAATGTTCTTATCTTATATTAGGAAAAATATTGTTGGGGGTCCCCGAAATGCATATTAGATCAAAGGGGGTCCGCGAGATCACAAAGTTTAAGAACCGCTGGGCTAGACCAAGTCCATGAGCCCAAAAATTTGGAGAAAGTCCAAAACGATGAAAGGAGACTCCAAAAGGTCACTCCTAGTCAAGTCCAAACAGGAAAGGAGATGGTCAGGGGTGGATGGCGCAGTCTTGCACTTCCCACAAATGGGGGAAATCTTGATACCGTTGTCAAATTTCAGGCATCTCAAGTGTCCACTCAAAAATCTTGAAATAACAGACTGCTGGTCACGGCTACCCCCAAGCGTAATAGCTCCTCCAGGCTTTTTATCACAGTACTAGTTGTGAACTGGAGGGGAACGCTAAGATGTGTCTAGAGTATATTTGGCTCTTGAACAGATCTCCAGAAAAGTCAAGGTGGAAGTGTGCAGCCAATGTATGTGAATGTCTTTAGCCAAGGTATCTGCCATTTCATTTCCGCCAATGCCAACATGCAAAGGGATCCATTGAAAGAATATGTCATGGTAGCCTAAAAGTCCTCTCAGTAGAGATAGAATAGATAATGAAGTTCTTTCACCAACGTGAGGCCAATTTTGTAAGTGTTGTATGGAACTGCGACTGTCAGTTAGAATCCAAATATCTTTATAAGTGGTACAGGAAGTGGCAGCTTTGAGGCCCTCCTCAATCGCAAGTAGCTCCGATCGAAAAACTGAGCAGTGGTCCGGATTTCTTATCTTTTTGGCAAGTATAATTATACCTGAATTACATTATAAATTATATAAATTGATAGAATAACAATAAGAATTCGTAAAATCGACGACAAAGAAAGTATAATATGTAAGTATGTTACGTAGTATTTAATTATACAATTCAATACCTATTCATTTGTTACTGGCTTACAAAATGAAACATCTATTTTTGTTACATGGCAGTTTTCTGAAATCATTTTTTTTCTAAGTAAGGAATATAACGTATTATATTCGCTATCTGTAGTGCCATTTAAAGACGAAATATTGCTCCTTAGTTCATCAATGTATTCTGAGGCTTTTTCCTTTGTAACATTCGATTTGGGAGGTTCCTCTTCTTCAGGATCGCTGTCGGATTCAACTGCTGGCCTGTCTTTCGCTTCCAAAACATTAGCTACAATGTCATTTATTGTTGCGTTAAGAAAATTTTTTAATATGGCAGACAATCTTTGTAAGAAAAAATTCTGTCATCTGGAATGTCAAGTTTAAACTTACACTCATGCACAGCAAAAACTGGGGGGTTTTGGAGATAACCTTGACAAAGAAATAGGACCGAGTTTGCCTATCGCACTCTTAAAAGTGATGTATTAAGTGGAGTGTTATAAAATTGCGAAGCAATAAGTGGAGTACAATATATGAAAAGTCGTATGAGAATGGTCGGGACTGCTGAGACATGACGCAATATGCGGAGTGGCGTTTTAACCAGGTGACTTACTAAGGAGGTTTGACTGTAGTTCTTTTTACATGAATACGTCAAAAATTTTAATACATCATCGTCCACTGCACGTTAAAAAAAATAATATTTTCAACAAACGAAACTAAAATGAATGTGAATTTAGAATCCTGCATCAGATTTTTTCCGAACGCGATCCAACCTTTGCGCCTCGGTTCAATTCAGATCGTGTAAACGCCAAACTTTTTCGTAACGGATAGGATTCGAGTCGTTTTGACAGTTTCGAGTTCGGGTTAGTTTCAGATTGGATTTTGTCTCTTTTCGGTCAGGTTTGATAACCTGTTTTCAAAAACTATTCCACAATATTGTTTCAGATAGAAAATCTATGTATTTGAATATAAATCACTTTATATGTGTTAATTTTTCTACATATAGGATAAAATGGATATTAGCTATATAATTATAGAGTATTTTTCCATAACTGAATTAAAAAGAAAGTTAATTTCTTTCAAGTTAAATTGATTGCGAGTTGAAGTGCGTAAGGCTAAAATTGGGTTCCGGGTTAAGGAAATGTTTGCCTTTTTTCGGTTCGGATTCGGTTTCAAGTTAACTTTAGATAGAATTTTTGGATTTGTTTCGTGTCTACACTCGATCCTTGCAAGACGCCAATGTGGATAACGAAAAATATTGCCACAGAAATACGAAGGTTAAAAACAATCTCTTGGAATCGATTTTATTTATTTTTTCTTAAAACTTACGTGAACAAATAATTAGTTAGTTATTGTCTTTAACAGACCGAATTAAAAGAATATTCCCTATTTGACTATTATGTGTATATGTAATTTATTTTGTAGTAAATAATGTTTGAATTGAAATGTTGAAATTTTTATTAAATCTGTTTTTATCGAGTAATCATAGATGCAATTTTTTGACAGTTCGAAATTGTTCCGCAACGGAGAGATAAGATGCTTCATTATTTTCTGCATTTCAAGTTTTCAGTTACTGAAAACGTATTTGATTTCTATTAAAACAATACGATACCAAAGTTTGAAAATTATCGGAAACTTTTGTGCAAGTTTGAACGAAAATTATTTGATTTTTACAAATAACCGTGTTTTTTAAATTAAAGCTTTTCCTAAGACTTTATTTTATTTTTTTTACTAACTTTTGTAGCAGAAATATTAACCCTTTCCGGCACAGACAAAGTCTGTTCGTAAAATGATAAATTACTGACTGACACCGGAATTTTTAAACGACTTTTTTGGTAAATAACAACTTCTTATTTAAAGCTTTCATTGCTGGCACTTGGGCCTCATATACAAACTCATTCTGATAAAATTCCCTGCCAGACACATACACCTTATATACTCTTACCTTAGCGATCGCATATTTCGCGTCCGCATTAACAGCATCCTCTCTGCTATTTTCCATATCTTATCAGGCATCCTCCAAGGGAGCGTAATCGGTCCCTTGTTGTTTAACATTTACTTTAACAACATACCCAGAACACCTTTCACTCACCTTGCTCTTTATGCGGACGACACCACAATTTACGCCTACGCTCACCACCCGCACACCTTATACAGGTACCTACAGACCCACATTGATACCTTCTTACACTGGTGCGACCTTTGGCGCATTAAAATTAACGAAAACAAGACTGCAGCTGTCTATTTCTCTAAAAAAATTATCTATCCTAACAGAATCACTATTAATAATACCACCATTCCTTGGACTAACGAAGCTAAGTACCTAGGGGTGACCCTCGACCGTAGACTCACATTCAACAAACACATCCTCCGCGTTAGGGGTAAAGTCGCCGGTGCATCCATTGCACTCAAACCTCTTCTTAATAACAAAACCCTGGCTATCCACAATAAACTTCTCCTTTATAATTCATGCATCTTACCTATAATCACCTATGCATGTCCGGTCTGGGCCTTCATATGCAAAACTTCCATAAATAACCTCAGTCGGCTACATAACAGACACCTGCGCATTGTTAGGGGTGCCTCGCGTTTCCTTCGTAACAGTACAGTCCGCAGAGACCTCAACACTACCACACTTATAACTCGTATTAACCACCTTTCCACTAATTTTTTTTTGACAAACTCTACGACCTTCCCAACGAAATTATCGCCGAGCTGCCGGACTACGACGCATCCGAGCCGCAACACCGCAAGCGACCTAAATATTCATGTTTGACTGACGGTGATCATTAATGCTCTAGGGTGGAGTGAAAAAACGAAAGTCGGAATTATGATTTTGGATAGCAGACAAAAGTTGCCTTTTAGTACCTATAATATACGTGAAAAATTTCAAGAATTTTGAAAAATTCCTTCAGGGCTCTACCAGGACTTTTATATTTTCGTTGTTACACACAGTAGGTTCTTACCATATATTGTACATTTACACTGTTTGTCGGTAATCTTGTTTGACATTTTTATATTTAAAATATTTAGTGTGCCTTCCTTTATCATTTCTAAACCTCAAGTCCTTATTTTAAAGTTTTTGAAACGTTTTATTAAGTTTTACCAATTGTTTTTTCTCATTTTTAGGGTCAAAATGAGTGCGAGTGTAGACAAACTGAAATTTACCATTACTAGAAGTGCAGTGAACTATCCCATATTTGCTGCTCCTTCAGAACTAAATAAAGTTGTTTTGCCAACAATAGCAGATGTTATAAAATGTTACTTATATACAAGACAAGAATTAAATACAGCAGAAATGGTAAAGATCCACCAAAGTCAGCTGTAATTCAAATTCTAAGAGAAAAGATCGAAGAAATTTAGAAGAAAGCATCAATTCCTGTAGTTTCCCAGAGGCGTATTGATCAAATGATAGACAACTATTTTTCTGAATACCAGAACCTTATTCGATTCCCCAAATCCAAAAGAAATGATGATAATTACATTAAGAAAGTTCAGTTTTTCTAAGCTGAAGCTGTAAGTAGTCTTCTAGACATTTCGGCATGCAAATGCAAGCCAATTTCTAAGTGTACTTGTGAAAAATCAAAGAAGGTGCCTGCAAAAGAAAGGGAATTTCTTCTTGACCAAAGGTCAACAAGAATGATGGTTATTGGCACGCTCGATAAGGCCGAGACAAGTAAATTGAGACTAAGGGAATACAGGAAAACAAGGAACTCAATGAAGACTGAAAAGGTAAGTTTAAAGTCTGCAGTTAATCAGGACAGTACAGTTGTTATGTATTGTGACAGTGGTATTGAAGAAAGAAGTAGTAGCTCTTCATCAAGATGTGAAGAATTAATATCCGTATCACAAGCATCTACTTCTAAAGAAGAGTCACAAAGACAAATGAGAACAGAACTACCTACGGTTTCAAGGGTCTCAGATCAGTATGATGTTTCTGATAGATACGTGGCAGCAATAGCTTCTGCAACTCTACAAGATGTTGGATTTGTAACAGAAAATGATTCATCACATATAATTGACAGAAGCAAAGTACGCAGAGAACGAAAGAAAACTATAGAATGTGCTAAAAAAAGATGATCTTAAATCTTTAGAAGCAGGAATCAAAAGTATATATTTTGATGGAAGAAAAGATAAAACATTACATCAAGAGAAAATTGGAGATAAATTACATCGAAGAACTATAAGTGAAGAACATGTATCTCTGATTGAAGAGCCAAATTCACTGTATCTGGGGCACGTTACACCATCTTCTGGATCAGGGAAGCATATTGCAGAAAGCATTTTAAAATATTGCACTGAAAACAACTTAAACCTTGACAAACTTACGGCTATAGGATGTGACAGGACAGCTGTAAACACTGGGAGAAAGAATGGTGTTATTAGATTTTTTTAAACAAAGATTAGTCGTCCCTTGCAATGGTTAATATGCCAGCTTCACGCAAACGAATTGCCATTACGTCATTTATTTTTTAACTTGATGGACAAACTACAGGTCCAAGAGCCTTTTCTGGTCCTATTGGAAAATTGTTGGATCAATGTGAACAACAGCCAGTTGTGGAATTCAAAAAGATCTGCTCTTGCCTTCCAGAAAGGAATTCTCGAGAGTTAAGTACTGACCAAAATTATTTATACGACATGTGTCAAGCAGTTTCAACTGGGCATTGCTCGTTAAATTTGGCAAATCGTAATCCAGGAAAAATGTCTCACTCTAGATGGTTGACAACTGCCAATCGATTACTTAGACTGTACGTTGGAAGTGAGAATCCTTCCCAAAATCTGAATATTATGGCTGAATTTGTAATGAAAGTATATGCGCCTATGTGGTTTCACATTAAGAAACATTCTTCCTGCAAAAGTGGAGCGCAAAATGTTTTTAAAACAATTAAGTTTTTTCGTTATTTGAGGGAAGATTTAAAGAAGATTGTCGATCCCGTTATTCAACGAAACGCATACTTCTGTCATCCAGAAAACATTTTACTAGGAATGATAAACTGATGAAAGAAACCATGTTCGAGAACTTGGATTAAGAATAATATTGAAGGCAAGGGAAATGGAATTTTCAACAATAAGGCAGTTTCATATTCCAATATTGAACTTCAGTGCTACAGACTATATTGACATTATTGACTGGCAAAAATGTGAAATTACATCATCCCCCATTCTTAATTGCGTATCAACAGAGGAGCTGAAAGTTCTCATACATAGATCGTAAGTGCCATCTTTTCATTTCCCCAAGTTTCCGTGTCATATTCAAGCAGTTGAAAGATGCGTGAAATCAGTTACTGAAGCATCATTAGCAGTTGTAGGAGTAGAAACAAGGGACGGATATATAAGAGAAAAATCAAATCACGAAATATAATGCCTAGTTTTGATACCAAAGGGCAATATAAATTAGAGTGAAATGTCAGTTCGTTTTACAGTATATTGTACATATTATTTTATTGTATTTCTAAATATTCAGAAAACTATCTTCCATGTATATTTAAAAACTAAAAGTGAACTGTATATATAATTATTTTGCTTTTTGTTTATCTTTTTTGCTAACAATTCCCATTTTAGGGTTACCTTTAACTTCAAGGTGTCAAAACATGAAGACACTTGAATTAATCACAAGTAACACTTTCATAAGTCATGTTTTATGGGTTATTTTAGTGAAATTGGAGAAATTCTGTAAAAAAAAAAATAATTTGAATAATTTACACGACATAGTGCTATGGTGGTTTTCCACGTATAAAGTGCATAATCTTTAAGAGCTGGTAGAGCCTTAAAGATGAATTACAAATGAAAAGAAAATTTAACCTAATATTAAGAGTACCAAAAGGCAAATTTTAAGACCTATCCAAAAAAAAATTCCAAAAAAAAAAATTTATGGCCATTTTCACTCCACCCTCTCTCTACTAAATAATTTATCCTCATATTCACTTCTCTTTATTAAATTTAAAAAAATAATAAATAAATAAAATAAAAAAATAAAAAATAAATAAATAAAAATCATAAAAATTTTGTATAGCCTTAATTTCTTATTTAATCTCATTCTCAGCTATACCAAAAAAAAAAAAAAAAAAAAAAAAAAAAAAAAAAAAAAAGTATTGTATGGCCACTGAAAAGTGTCTTTTTTTTTAAAGTTTGCTTTGCCCGCCTTTCCACCTGGCATTTTGATGTTTTTATGGAACATGTCCCGAACCCTATTTAATCCTTATACTTTTATTCAGTAGTATTTTACTACAGCTATACCATTTTACTTCCTATTATCGACTCTATCCGTCTCTTTTGCGTTTCTTATTATTCCAAATTTGTTCTGCCATTCGTTAAATTTCTCTTCTTTTCCTTTTAATTGCTATTTAATGCAATCTTATCTTTTCCCAACGGCTCACTATTTAAAAGACAATCAACTCACAATCGACTGGGCGTAAAGTTGTTGCAACTAGGAAGCCCCTGAACCGGCATCAACTGTTCCGGACTGTTTCGGAAGCTTTCATTGCAAAAACGAAATTTTATTAAATATTTTTGGTTGTCGAATGCAAGTTTGGAATTAAAATTAGGTGTGCCCGGAGTGGGACGGGACCACTGTGCCGGAAAGGGTAATGTACGTTTACTCAAATCGCTTGTTTAATAATAGTTCAAATAACATCGCAATCAAAGAATAAGAAACTTCTGAATGGACATTAACGGAGGAGAACACTTAATTTTTTTTTTTTTTTTTTTGCACAAACGGTCATCTAACATTCTTTTGGCATACAGTAGTTACGCTATTACAAATTTAAAATACAGGGTGTCCGAGACGAAACGCCCTAATTTGAACAGACTGCAATACAACATGTAATCGTTGCATTAAGAAGATTGAAACAACAATGGATACACATAGTTATGAAGTTGTGTTTGTGCAATCACACCATTTCTACATGTGCTCCACGAGTGGCACGGAGAATGTCTAAGGAGGACGGGCAGAGAATTGGACCACCTTTCCAAATCTATCTTTGTGAGAATTCAGCCGTCAAGGTGTTTCGGACTCCCAAATTCCAGAGTGGAGGTGCTCCATCGTGCCAATGGACCCAATTCCGCATACCACCACACGGTTTGTGCTTTTTCAGAATTCGTTGTCATTTTTCAATTTTTCCGATTTTTAGCACCTGAAATAAAAATCGTTGCTATTACATAATGAAAATAGTAAATTTCCACATCTTAAGCTACTATGTACTACCTAAAAAAATTGTCTTGGTTGTTTATTATCTTCAGTATAAAAGTATTTAAAATTAGAGCGTTTCGTCTCGGACACCCTGTATTTCATAACAGTAATAAAAGATCAACTATACATATCAGTAGTATTAGTAGTATTAAAAAATATGGGAAACTTTCCGGCAAGATTAAACGAAAGTTATTTGATTTTTACAAATAACTGTTTTTTTTAAGTTAAAGCTTTTCTTGAGGCTTTATTTTTTTTTAATAACTTTTGTACCAGAAATATTATTGCACGTTTTCTTAAATGATATTTTTAACAATAGTTCACATAACATTGCAATCGAACATTATGGACCAGGATATTTATTTTATTTTATTTTATTTTATTTTTTATTTATTTATTTATTTTTTGTTGCACGGAAGGTCATCTAACATTCTTTTGTCAAGCAGTAATTACGCTATTACAAATGCAAAATACTTCATAACAGTAATAAGAAACAAGTTACAAGAGCAATTATACATATCAGTAGTATAAATTGAGCTTTAATTTCGGCAAAATTTGTGAGAGTAAAGTTTCGGAAAAATCACGCTTGTCGTAAAATTTGCTACAGTGGGCTCGATGTAAGTTTAAAACTAGACTATTTTATTTTAAATCCTCCTTTCTCTAGATAAATGAGACATCTTGCTATTATTCCAGCTACTTTTTTTCTACATAAAGCACTCTATTCTTATAATGAATTCAGAATCTCTTCTCTGCGTTATTATTTCTACAATATAATTCCTTTCCTACTAGATGAACTTCGATCCTGATTCATGAACGCTACTTCCTGATAATCCTCCGCAACCCACATCCCTAGAAATTCTCGGGTAATTAAGTTTTCGGAGATACTACCTTACGTTCAAAGAAGATATCTCTGTTGTTTTATGATGTTTGAAAAGATGCGTTTGTTTTCCGTTTGAGTGCGTTCAAGTAATCGATGCGTAAATTTACATAAGTGAGATATTAAGGCATTCCCACTTCTTCCTATCTTCATGTTGGTGGAATATCTGTGTATGAAGAAGATAAAATTATGCAATGAAGAACTATTGTTTCGAGCAATTTCAAAATAACTTTCCTTATTTCTTGACATTACATTCTATTTATTATCATTCCCCTTCCCTCATATTAAACTGTGTTACAGTAAAACCTCTCAGAAAGGAAACTGACTCGAACTGAAAAAATTTCATAGACTTCATAGAATCACAGAAAAATTAATTTTTGTAACAAAAAACTTTAATTCCTGTTTTCTCAAAATGCATTTTTAATAATATTTGAAGTAACATCACCACATGAGCATTAAATGAGGATAAGCTTTAAAACTAACTTATTTTCTTTAAAATTCTCCTTTATCTAGACAAAAGAGACATTTACCATAATTCTAGTGATTTCGTTCGATATAAAGCACTCCATTTTTATAATGAATTCTAAATTTCTGCTGTGAGGTACTCTTTCTGAGATATAATCTCTTTCCTCTCATATTAATTTTTATACTGATTAATTTTAATCCTGCGAACAGACCATGCATAGTTCCTGGTAATCCTTCGGAACATGCATCTCCTGAACTTCTTTCCCTACTCTTTGGTAAATTACGCTTTCTTAGATACTACATTATGTACAAAGAAGATAGCTGTGTTGTTTTATTATATTTAAAGAATTTTTTTTTGAGTGCATTTAAGTAATTGATGCGAAAATTTACGTAAGTATAATAATAAGGCATTTTTGCTTCTTATTGTCTTGACGTTGGTAAGATATCCGCACGCCAAAAAGATAAAGAGATAAACTTCTGTAATGAATAATTAATGTATTTTTGAGTAATTACGCTTATTTTCATTTGCTCCTAAATATACCAGTTTTCTTATATCAAGCGAAGCCCATAAAGAGAAAACTCTAAGCGGGTGAACTTAAAGAGAAAATTACAGTTATGTATTTAGAATATTCTATATGAATCACATGATCTGTACAATGAGTTCACAATTTCCGCACTGTATCATTCTTTCTGCGATATAATCTTTTCCGTCTCAGATTAATTTTGATCCTGATTTATGAAGGCGATTACACGAAGCACAGTTTCTGATAAACCTCAGGAACATACATCCCCAGAAATACTCCGGTAATTACGTTTTCTGATATACCACGTTATACTTGAAAAAGATAGATCTCTATTGTTTTAAGATGTTTGAAAAGATGTGTTTATTTCTCGTTTAAATGCGTTCAAGTGATCGATGCAAAAATTTACATAAGTAAGATATTAAGGTCTTTCCAGTTCTTCTTATATTTATGTTGGTGGGATATCCGCACACGAAGAAGATAAAAAGATAAACTTAAGGATTGGATAATGTTTCGAGCATTTTGAAAAAAGTTTCTTTGTTTCTTCACATTATATTCTATTTTTTCTCATTCCCCTTTTTCATATTAAAATATGACATAATAAAACCTGAAAAACGAATCTGTATTAACCTGGAAAATGTCATAATTCTTATAGAATCATAGAAAAGCTAACTTTTTGTAAGAAAAAATATTAATGCCTGTTTTCTCAAAATGAAAATTATTATAATAAAAACAGCTTCTTGTCTGTGTCAGTGTGCTGTTTTCTGAAAAAACGCGCAGAGCTACCCAATTGGGAAGGAATGTACCTGCATGTCTAAAATTAAGCACTTCGATGTCAGATTTTGGACTTTTTATTCGATTTTTTGTGCGATGATTTTTAACGTTTTCTCGCGTTTCGTGGCTATTTTTCACCATGAAATTCTCACCATGCATTTTTCCTACCAAAAACGACTTCAAACTTTTAGTTCAATATAGTATATTTTCTCCTCTTTTCAATAAAGTTTATTCGGAAATTGTAAAGTGATTTTTAAATATTTCACGATTTTTTATTAGTCTTTTATGCAATTTTTACCGTTTTTTCGCATTTCATGGCGATTTTTTGACAATCGTAAAAGAAATCCTCTTTCAATCTTTTAGCCCAGTGGTTCCTAACTTGTGGTATGCATATTCCTGGGGGTATGTGGGTGGGACAGTTGAGTACGCGTAAATCACATTGATAATGGCTGAAAACGCAAAAAATAAAAGTTAAATGAAGTCAAAAAAATTAAACTGTAAACTTTTAGTTTACAAAGAGAGGCTTGTGTAAAAGTTAAATAGGTTATTCGAATAAAAAGAAGGAAAATGCAATAATAATTAAATAGTAATTGGTTGATCATTTGTTGCCATTTGTTGCCACTCTGCCCACTCCTAATAATATATTTTTCACGTGCGTCCTTCCTTTTTTTATAGTTTTTTCTTTCTAGTAATTCTAGAAATATCTAGAATTAAACATGAATCGCAGCGGGGCTTCTGATTTTGACGATTTCATTTAAAACCCATTTGAAAGAAGGTCATCATTTTAGTGATCGACTCGGCAACATTAGCTTAAACTCACTAACATGTATTACTTCGTGTATTAACGTTGTGTTAACATGTAATGTACGTACTAACGTGTAACTACATTCCTTCTTTACGAGTGCTTAATTTGAAATATTTAGTTAATATTTAGTGTTTTGAGTGATTTTATGTTGCTGTCGCGTTGGAGTTCAAAATGGATAAATGGTTAATAACTGGAATTCTAAAGAGAACTGCACCGAACATTGATAACTAACATAAGAATATTATTAACAAACGAAAACAAAAATATTTGAAGAGGTTTATGGGAGAAGGGGTACGTGAGATAAAAAGGGTTGGGAGCAGCTATTTTAGCCCCATATAGTATTTTTCCCCTTTTCCAATAAAATTTATTCGGTATATGCTTGATTTTTTTTTTTTTTGTTGTTGTTTTGTGATATTTTTTAAATATCATTTCCACCGTAAATAAGGGCTTTAAAAAAATAAATTAAAAAAATATGAAGTAGTTTTTTTAATTAATTATTAAAGAAAGTAAAGTAATGGAATTTTGTACGAAAACTGAAAGAAGAACTGTCCTGTAAATTTTACTACTCCCGAGGTTAAGTCAAAGTCTGAAAAATGCAAAATCGATTCCTATAGCAACGTCAACGACGATGCTGAAAATTTGAATTTAATTGGGTCGATCGACGAGTGCCTTTGAAATAAGACAAATTACGATTCTTTAAATATAAAAACAAATTATTTGTTTACGCAGCCGAAGTCTGTTGGACCCCCAACCTTCGGTTCGTTTGGGAAGAATTTTGTTTAAAAATTAAATATCACATTAAGTAAGATTCGTTTGATTCGAGACTGGGGCGGGATTAGCTTCCTAGACTCAGTTTCGTTTGGAAAAATCTACCAGGGGAGCAGACAGAACTAGTTTTTAATAATATCTAAAGTAAAATCCCATCCTAGCATTAAGATAGCTGTGGATGAGTATTAAAACTAACCTATTCTCTTTTAAATCCTCCTTTCTCTTTTTAAAAGAAATATTTACCATTATTCCAGCTATTTTTTATACATATATATTATATATCAAGCACTCCATTTTCATAATGGGTTCATAATCCCTGCTCTGCGTTGTTCTTTCTGTGATATAATCCCTTTCTTCTTAGATTCATTTTAATCCTAATTCATGAACGTGGACACTCTATGCACAGTTCCTGATTAGAATTAGAAACCTGCATCCCTAGAAATTCTCCGTTAATTACGATTTCGGAGATAACTACGTTATGCACCAAGAAGATATCTCTGTTGTTTTATGATATTTGAGAAGATGCGTCTGTTTCCTGTTTGAATGAGTTCAAGTAACCTATTCCGAAATTTGCATAATAAGGCAGTTTCATTTCTTCCTGCGTTTATATTGGTGGAATATTCGTGCGTGGAGAAAATAAAGACAAACTTCTGTGGTGAATGGCTCATGTTTCAAACATTTCGAAAGAAGTTTTCCTATTGCTTAACATTACATAGTATTTTATCCTCTTTTACCTTTATATTAAAGTAGGAAACAATAAAACCTGTTTTAAACGGAAAAATATAATGATCGGCATCGAACCATAAAAAAAAGTCAACATTTGTAAGAAAAAAATTAATTAATGGAAATTTTTTCAAAATCAATTTTAAATAAGAAAAAATTATAATTTAACAAATTACAATAACCATTGGAAAAATGTTCCGGAAATTTAAAAAAAAAAGAATACCGTACTTTCGTTTTATAGCGGCCACCATAATTATGATTATGCCAAGGTTGCAGTTATGATTTCGCCAAGATCACCGCAAAGCTTATAAATAGGTCTCTTGGTAATTCATCCTTGGGGGCCGCTATAACACGAAAATACTAAATTTACAATATATTATTGAAAACAGAAACAAAAATGTTATATATATATATATATATATATATATATATATATATATATATATATATATCATATATTATTATAATATCATATATATGCTTTATAATTTGGCAATAAATCCTGGTCGCGTGGCGATTTATCCTTGGGGGCCACTATAACACGAAAATACCAAATTTACAATATATTAATGAAAACAGAAACAAAAAATTTATAAAACGTTTTCTCATCCGACGTCAATTTTTGAATTCGGCTTTTTTTTCATATCTGATAATTTGCATCTATCCTTTTTGTAACTTTAACATTTTTGTAACGCTTTTATGCATTTCTATTGCCTATTTAAAGAAAAATTCTTCTAAAGTTACAGAATTTCGTTAAAAATTCTTCTAAAGTTACAGAATTTCGTTAAAAACGCTTAAAAAAATAAAGTGACGACGTCAAGCGGTCCATTCTCGACCGAAAACGACAACCATTTTCCCAATGGTTAATAATATTTGAAGTAACATCACACACGAATATTAAGATAACTGTCAATTATCATTAATACTAGCTTACTTTCTTTTAAATCCACCTTTTTTCTAGATAAGAGACATATTACCATTATAATTTTTTTTTTCTATATAAAGTTTCCATTCTCATGATGAATTCATAATCCCTGCTCTGCGTTGTTCTTTCTGCGATATAACCCCTTTCCTCTCAGATTATTTTTAATCCTGATTAATTTTGATCCTGTGAACACACCATGCACAGTTTCTGATAAGCCTTCGAAACATATATCTACAAAAACAACTTTTCAAAAGTAAAAAAAAAAGCCAAGCGTAAAAAAAAAAAAAAAAAAAAAAAAAAAAAAAAAAAAAAAAAGTTGTGGCTAAAAAATGGTGTGATATCAAATTTCCAAGCTATTATATTACTTTTTTAACTTTTTTCCATTAAATAAGTTATCATATATATAAGTCGAGTGCCTACGTATATGTTAATAGAAATCGTTTTCTCCGGTACTAAATACATCCTAACGAGTTTCTGAAAATTCAATTTTTTTCAAATTATGCATGATGGGCTTGGCGGCCATCTTTGCATATTATTCACAAAATTCTAAGCATCCAAATCCGTAGTTAAAATCCGAAGTTCAAAATTGTTATTTAAGCAAATATTTTAAGCGTTTCATTTATAGATTTGTATGATCTGAAAATTGTGTCTTAAGATAATGATGACTTATCTTAAAGATTCATCTTATGATTTATTTTTTACAGTAATTAATAATTTCAAACTAGTAAAAATCAATTTCTCAAAATATTAGTCTTATCTAATTTATCTGTCCGTAGTTAAAATCTGAAGTTCGAAATTGTTATAAACATATTACATTGCAAACATATTACGCTTTTACTTTAGAAATTTGGGTGCTTAGAAATATGAAAAGATGGCCGCCAAGCCCATCATGCATAATTTGAAAAAAATTGAATTTTCAGAAACTCGTTAGGATGTATTTAGTACCGGAGAAAACGATTTCTATTAACATATACGTAGGCACTCGACTTATATATATGATAACTTATTTAATGGAAAAAAGTTAAAAAAGTAATATAATAGCTTGGAAATTTGATATCACACCATTTTTTAGCCACAACTTTTTTTTTTTTTTTTTTTTTTTTTTTACGCTTGGCTTTTTTTTTTTTACTTTTGAAAAGTTGTTTTTGTAGATATCATTTCTTTTTTTAAAACAGAATAAACATAATTTAAATAATCTAAACATGAGAAATAATTTAAAATTACATTTTACTTTCAGACATTGTTTAAAAGGTTAACTAGAAATACCAGTAGATTTTTAAATTAAACTAATAACAACATACTAAATGTGGCTTGTTATAATACTTGTTATCACCCGTTAAAAAATATCACTGACTTATCGATGAAATGAATAAAAATGCAATACGTACATAGCGTGCCAGCGCTGCATTTGAAATCAAACGTGATATCACGCTCTTTTATTATTAGCACTAGCTGGCTTCGCCCGCTAGCGGACCCCTAATTTATATCGGGGCCTCGAATCTTGTAAAACCTCGAATAAGATAAACCTCGAACCGAACGAACCTCCGACCTGGTTCTCCGGTGCCGAAGGCAGCGGATAATCCCTTAATTTGCACATCGAATAGTATAAACCTCTAACCAAACTAACTTACGACACGGGTCCCCGCTGCCTTCGGCACCGTATAGCAGTCGTGCTGCGCACGCTCAAGTTCCATCTTCCACCACCAGGTAGCGCAATCTGTTCTGTATGAACCTCGGGCACTGAAATCGTTAAGGCTATAGATGTCGAGTCGAATGAACTGTACCCCGTCGTGATCTAGCCCATAGAACCAGAGATAGAAAAGTGCCCCCTGGTGGTGAAAAAACGATCTAAAATCGGAAAGCTCTATTGATGTCGAGTCGAATGAGCCATACCCCGTCGTGATCCGACTCGTAGGAACAGATATAGGAAAGCGTCCCCTGGTGGTGAAAGCTAATCGCGCTTGGGGGGCAAAAGGGGGGATGAACACCGGAGATGCATAATAGGATTAAGCGGTCACAGACCTTTCCAACGATGTATCACATGAGGGGTATGTGCAAAATTTAGAAAATACCCCCCCCCCCCTTCCTGCATATTATGATTAAGCGTTCACAGACTTTTCCAACGATATATCACATGAGAGGTGTCGGCAAAATTTAGAAAAGTGCCCCCTTTGGGTGGGAGGGCTGAAAGTGGGAGGATGGACCCCGAAGATACATAATATGAATAGCGGAACAATTTTTAGAATTTCTGAAAGCTGATTTTTATTTATTTATTTATTTATTTATCTATTTTTTATTTTTTGTTTATTATTATTTTTTTTTTTTTTTGCGTTGCCTTGTGCATGTTTGGAATTTCTTAGCAATTTCTTAGATTTACCTTATTTTATTCAATTAAACATTGTACTGTTACAATAAATTTAAATGGAAACTTCACTTCTAAAACAAAAATAATTTAACAACTGGATTTCATTAATTTATAGGAAAACTAGCAAGCTACGCCCGCTGCGCTGGTCGGTTTCTACAAATGAACCCTGAATCAAACGAAATATATCGTTTAATTTGACCTTGTATTTGAAAGAAATCTGTATATTTACGTGGAATATCCTTCCACATTACTGAACAAGTTGGAAATTGTACGTCAAACGTTACAAACGAGGTGCGTTCGTACGCACGTTTTAGAATTAAATTCATGATATCCCGTGCGTAGAACGGGTTAAACAGCTAGTTAAGTATATATTTTATGACACTGTTCATACAAATATCTTAACTAGTTATATAAATATTCAGATATATATGTATCAGCTAGTTATATAAATATTCAGATCTTGATGATTTTTAATTCTGTGAAATGAATTATATCGTCTGCAGATTAATTTCTATCATAAAATAAGTATCTCGGTCGCTTGACGATTTAACATCCATCGGAAGCTCCTATAACAAAAAAGCACCGATTTAAAAAAAAAAAATTATATTTCTTAATAAATATTTTTATTAATATCTCCTAAAGTTTTGATTCGATTTTAATAAAATTTGAAATGTCTCGACAAAATTCTGCAAAGATAATATATTTTAAATTTCAAACCATTTGGTTGGGTAGTTTTTGCGTTGTTATATGCGGACAGACAGACAGACGGACGGACAGACAGACAGACAGACGGACGGACAGACGGACGGACCAAACGACGACTATAGGTGCTACGTTTTTATATAATTACGAACGCACCTAAAAATGACGCGATTGCGCTATTATATTTTCTAATGTGCAGTCAAAATTTTAGCTGTTAAGGACCAACTCTTTTATTTGGTCATTTACAGTTAGGGTTTGCTAAAGAATGATAAAACTATATGCAATATACTAAAACCATCACTAAAAATTATCGAAATAACAATGCAAACAAATTAACTAACAAAATCCATTCAGAAGAAGTTTTTATAAAGGCTAATCTTTGATAATCTGATTATTGAACTTTTCCACATAATTCTAAAACAACAAAACGATATAAAATATACTAAAACAATCCTTACAAATTATCTACTTAACAATGCAAGTCGCAAAAAATACGCCCAGTAAAATCTATCAAAAAGGCTAATATTTCGGAATCGGGTTCACTTGACTATATAACCTTCACACATAACTGTTGGACTAAGCAACGTAGGACAATATATAGTACATTAACACCATTTCTGAAATAGCATCTAACTAACAATACAATTCTCATCAAAATCCGTTCAGTAGAACTTTTTTAGAAGGCTAATCTTTCATAATCGGAATCAAATATTGAAAAGGCTAATATTTGATTAAAAAAAAATGGTCACCCGATTTTCGAATTTCCCCCTATAATTCTAGAACTAAGCAACGTTATATAATAAAACGTTCCCTAGAAAATTATTTAACAGTATAGGTTCCATCGAAATACATTCGGCAAAATCTTTTAAAAAGGCTAATCTTTCATAATCGGATTGATCTGATTATAGAACTTCCCAGAATAATTATATAACTAAGCTACGTAGAACGATATGTTATACATTAAAACCTTCCCTTAAAAATTATCTTAGTTTAAGTTCTACGAAAATGCATTCAGCAGAACTCGAGTTATAAGCAGCCGGAACGAAATTTCATATATGTAGAAGTAAATAGAAGTATATTGCCATTAATATAGTTTGCATTTGAATAAACAAAGGTACTTTTCGGTTAGCCGGGCACCAGTGATATATGAACACACACACACACACACACACACACACACACACACACATATATATATATATATATATATATATGTATGTATATACATGTATTTGTGTAGATATATGTGTATATATGTGTATCACTGGCGCCCGGCTAACCAAAAAGTACCAAAAAAAAAAAAAAAATACTGCGAAAATGCAGTCGTACACTTGAAAAAAAAACACCTTTTGGCCTAAAATCTCTCATCAAAACTGTTTTTCTTTTTTTTCTTTTCTTTCTTTTTAAAAAAAATAAAATTAGTAACAGTTTTTTCTTTTATTTTTCCAGATGTATAGCCATTTCAATTCTTTCTGCAACAAAAAAAGACACTTTTTGGCTTAAAATCAAATTGTTTGGGGTCAAAAGTAAAATCAAAATCGCCAAAAACAAAAGATAAATCGCCAAATTTGTTTCAATAGAAATCTTGCTCCTTGAATAATGTTTTAAACATTATGAACATTTCTAATCATGTTTAAATTAAATATTTTCGTTTTATAATATTCTCTCATCAAAACTCTTTTTTTTTCTTTCTTTCTTTCTTTTTTTTTTTTTTAAATAAAATTAGTAACAGTTTTTCTTTTATTTTTCGAGATGTATAGCCTTTTCATTTCTTTCTGCAACAGTAATGATCGCCAAAAAATTAGCAATGGTAACCTTTTCGGCCAAAATAACAGAACTTTCTATCATAATTCGATAGCTATTATACGTAGAACGTTGTGTTACATACTAAAACCTTCCCTGAAAAATTATCTCTCGAACAGTGCAAGTTCCATCAAATTCCATTCAGCAGATCTCGAGTAATAAAGGAACGGAACGAAATTTCCGTTTGTGTTTTATATATATAGTGAGGCTAACGAAAAAGACAGGCTACCGCGGTGCGTTCCACTTATCTTTTTTTACAGACCGCTAGAGTGACGTGATGCTCTTTTAGTACACCTGCATTGGTGGATTCGAGCCTCACGTGATTCCCGCGGTCTGTAAAAAAAAGATACGCGTAAAGCACAGCGGTAGCCTTTCTTTTTCGCTAGCCTCGTATATATAGTAGATGACGTGAAAGGTATTCCTGCGAACGAAATGCCTGTCCTTTACCGTGTTTTTTTATTTTTAGAAATAAATGAATCGCATTTAATTCATTTCAAAATGTTTGTTTACGTTTGGAAAGAAATTTTAAATGGCGATAACTCTTAATGTATACATTTTAGAAGGTAAATCTTCCCTCAAAAACTAATTTATTTTTAAAGATCTTTCTAAAAACGTAAATTATATATTTAAAATATTTTCAAAGCATAAACACTACGTCTGATTACCTTATTTATAAGAACACGCATTTTATCAGACAATTAAATACACTAAACAAACATGAGTGAAAAATTGACCTGGGCCTGGACTCGAACCTGGGACCTTATGCGTACCATGCCGACGCTCTGCGACTGAGCTACCCAGATCCATATCCGTAACAGGCAATTTCTCATACTTATTCATGTTAGAAACAATCATCTGCCACAGTTTGCAGTCATATTTAATTATTTGAAAAAATATGTGTTCTTATAATTGTGAAGTTTTATTTAAAAAAAAAATATCTTCAGAAGAAAATGGCTGACTTGCAGATGAAATTTGATGTGGTTATATTATAACCTGTAACTGATTTGTGCTATTTTAATACAGATGGTACATGGTCGTTGGCGGGTTTTATCTCTGTTTTGGCATAATTTTTTAATCGCCAAGTTAATTAACAGTTTTTTGCTAATTAAGGATAGAAAATATTTTTTTTTTACACTGAATTTTATAAAAGCACATAGATTACGTAATTACTTGTCCAAAAATGCAATCCTTTTTTTATTGTGCCCAATATTAAGGCCTGTAGCTTGTTTGAAAAAAAAAAAAGGTTGACGAAGAAAATAGTGATCATTTTAAGTAACTCGACGTTTTTTAAAAAAAGCTATCTCTGTTTATAAATCACTTATGAAGATGAGTTTGGTCTTAAATTGAAGAAATTCTTCCTTAGATTCTTCTAGTTTTCGTTTTTTTTTCTACGACGCTTGGTTTGTTTGATATCTGATATTTTAATCTGGCATGTTTTGTCGATTTAACATTGCGAAGTTGCTTTCTGTATATAAGCATCAGCGGTCTTTATTCCAGTTCTTGGCGTTGTTTGTGTGGCGTTTTTTTTTTTTTTTTAAGCTTGGCTTGGCAGAGCGACCGCCCTGCTTGATGCTCAAAAATTCTCTGGTAGTTACGTTTTCGGAAATACTACATAATGCATAAAGAAGGTGTCTCTATCGCTTTATGAGGTTTGAAAAGGATGCGTTTGTTTCCCGTTGGAATGGTTTCATCAAATCGATCGGAAAGAATCAGGGTCCATAAGCCATGCTTTTGGCCCATGATATAGACTAAAACTCGATTTTGTTATACTGACTGAATTATTTCACTTTTTAATATTATAAGGTTTATCCTGTACGATTTCAACAATAGTTTTTGCATTTTGTTCGGATTTATATGACTTACACAAGCTCAAAGTTCGTATTATTCGTAGTTTTTGATGAAAAATACGCAATTTCTCCTAATTTTACCTCAATTATCCATATGAGCGCAATCGTGCAACACTTTCTTCTTTACATATATTATAAAATACATCAAAATGTACACTATATGTAAAAAAAAAGTGTTGCAAAGCTGCGCTCATAGTAAAATATTAAAAAATATATTAAAACTTGGGGTAAAATTAGGAGAAATTGCGTATTTTTCATCCAAAACTACGAATAATACGAACTTTGAGCTTGTGTAAGTTACATAAAAACGAACAAAATGCAAAAACTGTTGTTGAAACCGTACAGGATAAACCTTCTAATATTAAAAAGTAAAGTAATTAAGTCAGTATAACAAAATCGAATATCAGTCTTATTTCATGGGCCAAAAACACGGCTTATGGACCCTGATCCTTTCCATGACTAAGATATTAAGGTATTTACACATCTTTGTGTTTCGGTGTTAGTGGTATATCCAAAGATAATAAGATACAATTGCGTAATAAATGGGTAACGTTTCGTGAGTTTTAAAAGAAGTTTTCTTGTTTCTTGCCATTACATTCTATTTATTCTCATTTCCCTTTGTTCATAATAAAATGCAATAAAGTAAATCCTACACTCTAAAAAAAATCCGTGAAAATACAACAGATTTTCCGTTAAATTTTACGGAGAAGTTTCATTTTTCCAAAACAACAGTACAATTTCCGTAAATGGCATTACTTCCGTAAAGGAGATTTCAAATCCGTAAATATGCAGAAAGTTTTCCGTAAATTTAATGGATTTTTCCGTATTTCTTACAAAACTGTACAATGTCCGTTTTTTAGTGCCATTTCCGTAAATGACGTTCAGAGGTTTGCGTACAGAAATCGCCTTGTTTGAAATGCGAATTGATTGTTGCATTTACTAGAGTTCTTCTAGGATCCAAATCTGAACCAGTCCTACCCGTGGGCCGATTTTTTGTCATTGGACTCGGGCCGATCCTGGAACTCATTCTAACCAGGGTTGTGTCTGGGCGGTAATTTTAAGTGAAAATAATAGTGATATTTTTATTTTTTAGTGAAATCTTTAGAAACTTATTTCATTTCCATAAATTACAGAAAAATATTTTTTTAAATCTACTTTTTTTTTTCTTTATGGTACTTTAAATTGTGAATTTTTTCACAGACGTTTTAAAATTTTATTTGAATTTTATTAACGTGAGGCAATATTAGGTTATTAAAGGTTTCATAAAATATTATCTTTGAAAATTATCGATATGTATATTGTATTGAACAAAACTGATTTGTCTTAGAAATTTGTGAATTAAACTAAAATTAAATTTTTTATAAATTATAATTTTTTACAAAGTTTATATATATATTTTTAAATTTATAAAAGTTATTAATCATTTTTTCTTTACTTTCATAAAAATGAAGTTTAGGATTTTATAAAGTTTATAATTTATTTCGTTAGTTTATGATTCTATAAATTAAACTAAATTAATTTAGACTAAATTAATAAGTCCAAATTTAAACTTACCTATCCCAAGGTCATAAATTTCAAAATTTTCTCTAAAAATCTATTTTTTTATTTTAATATTTTTAAGTTTTCATAAAATAATATCTTTGCAAATTATCGGTATGTGGGTATTAAACTAAACTGATTTGTCTTATAAATTTGTGAATTAAACTAAAATTTATTATTTTATAAATTATAATTTTACAAAGTTCATAATTTTCTCTTTAAATTTATAAAAAATAATAACTTTTTGTTTACTTTATAAAATTATAAGCTTCATTTTTATAAAAGTTTATAATCTATTTTGTTTGTTTATAATTTTTATAAATTAAACTAAATTATTAAGTTCAAATTTAAACTTACCTATCCTAAAGTTATTAATTTCAAAATTTTCTCTAAAAATCTATTTTTTCGTTTTGATATTTTAAAAAATATTCATTTTAACAGAACCATACACAAAAGCTCGCAGCAAAGCTTAAATATAATAATTTAATTTATTATAAATTTGTTTATTCACATAAGTTTTTAAACTAAGAGATAAAGGAAATTTACTTTAATAGCATGTAATAAATACGTCTGCTTAAGATAATTATTGATTTTACTGAAATTGATAAATAAATCAACACACAAATTATTAAAGTATATGCACTATTGCAAAAAGAAACAATCATTACTGTTAATACAATATTTTACGCATATAATACATATATTTTTTTAATTTATATGTTATAAAGCATCAAATAATAAAGCCGAATATAGAACAATTTTGAAAAGAAAATATTAAAAACAATAGAACTCTGAAAATATCCATCTAACTATAAAAACTCCAATTTTTTTGCATCATTAAAAACTTCTCAAATAAGTAACTATATTTGAATACGTTTCCTGTCCAGCCGTAGCGTAGTGGGTTAGAGCTCTGGTTTAGTAAACGGAAGGTGGTGGGTTCGATACTTATCGTGGGAAATAGTTTATTAAAAACTAGCTCAGAAATGAACGAAAAAAAAGAAAAAGAAAGTCTGGTGTCTGTACCTTATAAGTGACATAGAGTGATGACTTTTTTTAGGTCCTATAAAATTTATTTTAACGGCATAAAAAAAAAAAATTTTAAATACGGAAGATATCTGTTATAAAACGGAAATTTAAAAACGGATATTTCAGAAATTACGGAAAATTTCCTGGAATTTACGGAATTTTTTTCCGTTATTTTCAGGAAATTTTTTTTACAGTGCACTAAAAAAAAAAACCTATAATAATGAAAACCTTCCTTAAACAAAAAAATTTTCATAATCCGGAAGGTATGTCTATATAATATCGTTACAATGAACGGTAAAAAGAAAAAATATCACATCATACTTTTTTACTGCTAATTTGTACCAGCAAGATGCGAGCACTACCATTTGACAGAGTATTGTGTCTACCCTTCGAATATGAAAGGCGTTTTTGAAATAGGGGTCATCTACGTATTAAATATTGAACCAATTTTGATTTTTCAAATGGTAATATATCCAATTTCGATACTTTTTTATTAAGAGAGTTAAATGGGGGGGGGGGTCGAAAGTTTTAGGTCATTTTGCCTGTTCGGCATATCTCAGCAGCATTTTTAGTTAGGCGCTCCGAATTCGGGATAACAAATCTACAAAAATTATAGACAAACATGTATTTCAGCAATTTTAGAAATTCAGCAACTAAGGTGGGTTAAATAGGAGGTCAAATATTTTAGGTCATTTTACCATATCTCAGTAGAAATTATAGGTAGAATCATGAAACTCAGGATAACAAATCTACTAAAAAATAGTTAAACATATATTTCAGCGATTTTAGAAATTTATTCCTTAAAGGGATTAAATGGGGGGTGGAAAGTTTCAGGTCATTTTGCCTGTTCGCCATATCTCAGCAGCATTTTTAGTTAGGAGCTCGGAATTCGGATGACAAATCTACAAAAAATATATACAAACATGTATTTCAGCAATTTTAGAAATTCAACAACTAAGGTGGGATAAATAGGAAGTCAAATATTTTAGGTCATTTTACCATATCCCAGGTAGAATCATGAAACTCAGGATAACAAATCTACTAAAAAAATAGTTAAACACGTATTTCAGCGATTTTAGAAATTCAGACACTAACGGGGGTTAAATGGGGGTCGAATGTTTTACGCCATTTTGCCATATCTCAGTAGAAGTTATATTTAGGAGCGGGAAATTCGGGATAACAAATCTACAGAGTGTCTCATTTATTTTGCAACCCGCGTAAATACGAAGCAAATGAACAAGACAAGTGCATGCGTACACCGTTAGAGCAGGTATCGGTGTGGAGGGGCTTGCCAGCAACACTACCAACACGCTAGAAAACCGCACGAGACACTTCAGTGCTAAGGAGAACGAAGTGAAAGGTAGTTTTATGTCATGGTGCTGTGTGCGGAAAAACGCGCGTTTATTATGGAACATTATTTTCGAACGTCTTCGTACAAAACAATCAAGGAACGATATGAAAACAAGTTTCCAGACTCGGTGGTGCCGAATAAAAGCACAATTAAGCGAATCGTGGACCATTTTCAAACGGAATGGACTGAGGAACCGAAAAGAAAGAACCATCTGTCGTTTGTCCTAAATGACCACAAAATGAAGGAAATCGAGACGAAAATCAAGGAGAAACCGGCCACGTCAGTAAGAAAATTAGCTTTACAACCTAACGTTCACCGAGCCACTGCATACCGCGATTGAAAGCGAACGGATCGCGAAACGATTTAAAGTGCACGCTTATCGCGCCACATTGATGCAGGAATTGAAGGCACCTGATCCAGCGCATTGTCTCAATTTTTGTCCCTGGTTAAAAACTTTTGTTCGAAAACATGGCATTGGTGTTTTAGATCGGGTGTTCTTTAGTGACGAAGCCTGGTTTCATTAAACAGGCTACATTAATACACGCAATTATCGATTTTGGTCATCCACAAACCCAGACATTTACGAAGAAGCAGAATGTGTCTCGAAACCTCCTCAAACGGGCCCAGATATATAAAGATGAAGAAGGCGGTCACTTCCAACACCTTTTGTAGTCGTTTAAGTACTGCTGTAAAATAAAAATTAATGTTTGTAGATTGTTCTTTTTTTTAGGGTTGCAAAATAAATGAGACACTCTGTACTAAAGGATAGTTAAACATGCATTTCAGGCGATTTTAGAAATTCAACTACAAAAGATGTTAAATGAAGGCTTGAAATTTTTCGGTGATTTCACCTTATCACCATATTTTATCAGCAGTTTTATAAAAAAGCGTGAAATTCAGGATAACAAATCTCCTTAAAAAAAATAGTTTTAAAAGTATTTCAATGATTTTAGAAATTTGGCCACTAAGTGGAGTTAAATAGTGGGTCGAATGTTTTATGTCATTTTGCCATTTCTCAATAGAAATTATAGGTAGGAGCATGAATTTTGCTATAACAAATCTACTAAAGAATAATTAAACATGTATTTCAGGCGACTTTAGAAATTCAACTACTAAGGGGGTTAAATGGGGGGTCGATGATTTCACCTTTTCACCATATCTCATCAGTAGTTTTAGTTAAAAGCGTGAAATTCAGGATAACAAATCTACTAGAAGATAGTTAAACATATATTTAACACGTTCGCTGCCAAGCTAAAAATACCGGATTTTTCATTTCATTAGAAAGTTCAAATTCATACCAGAAAATACTAATAGCAATATTTACTTTGTTTTATTACAGACATTTCGTGATTACATAAAATAAAAATTCTTCTTTTGAAATTTCCGGTGCGAATAACTAATTTTAGATTGAAGAAACGTAGATAGCACTACGAGTATACTCGTAGTGCACGAGTGTACTCGTAGTAGAATACTTCTTGTCTAGTGAGAATATTTGTAATCTGATAGAAACATTTAAAGATATTTAAAAAGAATTTTGAGATATTCATACAAAAAAATGCAAAAATTAATATTTTATATTACATAATAGTAAACCATTCTTTAAAGTGGATTTTAAGAGGGTGTTCTTACTTCAAAACATATCACTTTAAACTACACTTACGAAACAATTTTCATTCAAATGTGCATAACAAATTCCGATATTCGTTTCAAAATCTGATGTATAGACACAATAACAAATTAAAGAAATTTTCAGATACGACAACTTTGAGTTATAGAAAATATTTAAAGCGTGTTTTTTTTTTTTTTTTTTTTTTTTTTTTTTTTTTTTTTTGTCTCGCAAGAATTGTTTAACAATGCTTAACGTATCGAAAGATCTAGTTATAAGCAACTCGAGTAATACAGATGTAATATTATTATTCGGCTAAAATTTTCATAGGTATAATACATATATAAGTTCAAGTGACAATAGTAAGGGAATATCTTTTCGAATATAATTGAAATTTATTTGTTTTTTTTTCTTTCAACGTTTTTTTTCTCTTTATTGCATTCTCTTGAAATTAGAAAATGTTATATTAGGAATAAGTGAAAACGCTTTAGTATCTTACTTATGTAAGATTACGTACATTTCCATCAATTACTTGAATGCTTTCAAACGGTAAGTAGAAACAATTTCTCAAAAGCCATATAGCAAGAGAGATTTTCTGTGTGCATAATAGAACACGTTGGAAAGTGTAACTCATTACCGGAATATTCATTATTCATTTAGTACGGAAGTTTATGTCTCTATTTTCTTCGAGTGCGAATATCTTATCAACCTCAAGACATGAACAAGTGAAAATGGCATTAATATCTTACTTATGTAAATTTCCGCATTGATTACTTAAACGCATTGAAACGGGAAACAAACGCATCTTTCCAAACACCATAAAACAAAAGAGATATCTCCTTCCTGCATAAAGTAGCATAATAAAGAAACCATATATATACTTTTTACAATTTAAAGTAAATCTATCTATAAATTATTTTATTAAATATATTTTCCTTTTTCCATTAACGCGAGTAGAGAGAAAATGAGCGTCCGACCCCAGGAGGTGGAGTGTGGAGTGAGGAGGGAGGAGGGCTCCTCCTCCCGAAGTGCCCTCCTCCTCCTCCCAAAGTGCACCTCACACCTCCTCCCAAAGTTCTCTCCTCCTCCCGAAGTGGCCTCCTCCTCCTGAAGTGCCCACCTCCTCCCGAAGTGTCCTCCTCCACCTAAGATAAGGGGATTAATTAAGGATTAGTGTTAATTAATTTTAATTAGGGAACTTAGAAATTTTTCGAAGCAATTTTTTTTTTTCGCGGAGAATTTTCTACTAGAGTACGAGGTGTGTTTCAAGGGATTTATTTTAGCGAATTAGAAATTTAATTAATTTTAATTGGAGAACTTAGAAATTTTTCGAAGCAATTTATTTTTTTTCAACGAGAGTAGGGTATTCCAAATATATGTTAGGGTATATTTGAGGTGAATTTTAAAAGTCAATAAGGGTTTAATTAAAAAGTGTCATTAATTAATTTTAATTGGGGAACTTAGAAATTTTTCGAAGCAATTGTTTTTTTCGCGTAGAAATGTCTATTGCAGTACAAGGTGAATTTTAACGAATTACAAATTTAATTAATTTTAATTGGGGAATTTAGACATTTTTCGAAGCTTTTTTTTTTCTAAACGAGAGTATGCAGTTTGAATATGAGTGTATGCTGTAGAAGTGAATGAAATAAATTAAAAATGGCCATTCATTAATTTTAATTGTAGAACTTAAGAAAATTTTACGATTTTTAGTTTTAAAAATTGCCAAAAAATAGAATTTTTAGTTTTAAAAGTCGCCAAAAGTAGGATTTTCAACTGAAAGTAATCTAAGATATAAACTCTCAACTGAAATGAATTTTGCCTTAAGATGTGAGCTTTTGGCTAGAAGTGACCTAGAGTCAAAACTTCCTGGTCCCAGGAATCACCACGGTGGTTATAGTAAAAAATACAGGGTCCCGTATGAATTATACTGCACTAAATTTAATAGCTCGCCCCCTCCCCCCTCCCTTTTTTTACCCAGAGGGGTTCTTCGATAGACTAACAATACACACTTCAAAAAATACAGAGTGATATAAAAAGAAGAATTTTAACGTACATATAAAATAATAAATAAACAAGAATGAAAAATCATGCATAGCATCATAATTCATGAATCACTTTCCACAAAAAAATACAGAGTGATACCAAAAGAATTTTAGCGTATATATAAAATAATAAATAAACAATTATGAAAAATCATGCGTAGCGGTATAGTTTATGAATTACTTTCGAACATTATCGAAATGTTATGTGAACAAAATTTAATTTTATCAGCTAGTACATAGTTAATTAAAATAGTGAACAGATCCCCTTTAGAATAAAAAAGCATCCTTCACAAAAAAACAATTATGCATAAGATCCCTTCATACATTCAGTTCATTGACCCCCCCTTTTTCCCCCCTTCGAAGTGTAAACACTCATTAGACTATAGGGTCCCTTCATAAAATAAATGAGATACGTACCCTATTCGAATAAAAAAAGCATCCTTCACAAAAATCCAATTATGCATAAGATCCCTTCATACATTCAGTTCATTGACTCCCCCTTTTTCCCCCCTTCGAAGTGTAAACACTCATTAGACTAAAGGGTCCCTTCATAAAATAAATGAGATACGTACCCTATTCGAATAAAAAAAGCATCCTTCACAAAAAACCAATTATGCATAAGATCCCTTCATACATTCAGTTCATTGACCCCCCCCTTTTTCCCCCCTTCGAAGTGTAAACACTCATTAGACTATAGGGTCCCTTCATAAAATAAATGAGATACGTACCCTATTCGAATAAAAAAAGCATCCTTCACAAAAATCCAATTATGCATAAGATCCCTTCATAAAATCAGATAATTTACACTTTCGCCTTTTTTCTTCAATTCAAGTTAGGCTAAAAGTACAGCTTGCGCATCGATAGATTCAAAATACATTGTTATAGATATTAAGCTACCTTCGCAAAATAAATTCAATAGATTCATGTTATATTATGGCGACAGAAATACGAGGCACACTGACCTTCCATAAAAATCCAAGATCCCCTGTTTGAATGAAAAGGGCCCCTTCACGTACCCTGTAAAAATACTATGATTATCCAGTTATTTTAAGAAATAGAGTGCTATTCTCAAATGAGTACGTATTCATACAATATAAAAATAAGTTTTACACGAATGTATTTTTAGTTTAAAGTTCAAAATATATTCAAAGTATATTTTAGAAATGAAATTAAGAAAAACCGAAGGCTATCCCTTAACCCCTCAACAGACGGAATGCTGAATCATAATGAGTCATATTATCAGATAAGCGAAGATCTTGCTTTGACACGGTGAATCACTCGCGATAAGGAATACGGCTATTGGGCTTTTTCACAAATTTAATCAGTTTCTGATACATTTCGTGTAGTCCTATATAGCTTTCATATATACATATGGTGATACATATATATATATATATATATATATATATATATATATATATATATATACTAAAATCTGTTAAGTTTTAAAAGGCTTCACTGTGTATTTAATGAAAAATAAGAACTAAGAAATAGCCATTAAGCGATACCCTTAAGAATTTTGAGGATGAGAGACGGATTTTAATGAATTTGATACAGGTTAGGGTAAAAAAAATACAGGGTCCCCTATAAGATATATGAATTAAATAACATAAAATTAAAATTAAATTGAATTCGTTTATGCTTTTTGTATTGCAAAATATAGAAAAAATATACTAAATTGAGTTTTTAGTATTTTAACTTAAAAATTTCTTTTGAGGAATGTATAGGATAACTAACCTTTTGACTTTGTTTTTATAAAATATATATTGTACTATTTAGTTAGGGCATTATTTCAAAAAAATGTTTGTTTTTAATATTGAAAAAATACACATAAAGTTATCTTACCTAAAAAGTGTAATCATAATGTACTGGACTTCATACAAATTCGACCTTCTACTATGCTTGTCTTACAACAACTGAACGGTAATGTGTTTGCTTATCTCTTAAAACCACGGGATATCGTGACGTCATGGATAAGGCATATGGTAGAATACAGAATGAATAGGTATTATAAGACTGAAAAATAAAATAATCATAAATCATAAATTTTGCATACTTCATACAAACACTTACAGTTATGAGAAATGATTGCTACTATTAACCATATGAGAAAATGAATCATTAGCTAATCTTATTAGTGTATGTCATATTTAACTAACAGGCTCGAACAAGTGTGAATTTTGACTAGAATTATTCACTGAATGTAAAAAAATGATTTATATTTAGATCTAATATTTATATCGTTTAACATTTTAAAATTCTATTAAAAGTATATACATTAGTATGCTTGTGAAAGGTCTATTTTTAAGACGAAACATTGTGTGAAGTGTCCTGTGTTAAGGTTAAAACTTTCGTGAAGGGCTCTGTTTTAAAGTTTCGTGAAGGGGTCTGTTTGAAGGATCCTGTTTTTAAATAACTTAAGAACACACAATTTATTCCTAAACATTCAACTCGATTCGTTATATATGTTTCATTGAGTATTCAATCAAAAATAATAACTAAGAAATAAAATTAACAATACTAATTAAGAGGCAGCCTTAAGAATTTTTGGAATAAGAGATTGGTTTTAATTAAATAGGTTAATGAACCTAATTCGATACAAGTCTTACTAAAATAGAAATTACACTAAAAATACAGAGTCCCCTACAATATATGATTTATACTCCACTAAATTTAATAGCACCCTCCCCTATTTTCATAGAAATTGCTTCAATATAATTTAGGCTAACAATATACACTTCAAAAAATACATAGTGACCACAAGAAAGGACAGGAATTCGAAATGTACTACTACTTAAGTAAAATATAATTTCTCTTATCGCATAAAATATATTAACAAGCCCTGTAAAAATATATTGACAAGACTATATGAACTATTAATACATGATTTAAAACATATTGGTTATACAAAACATATATATATATATATATATATATATATATATATATATATATATATATATATATATATATATATATATATATATATAAATTTATCGTTACCTAAAAAGGAACTTTTTCTCCAGCAACTTGCAATTAGCAGGTTTTACACTAGCATTTATAACATGTAATTATTTGTTATTTCATAAAAATATAAAAAATCAAGAATTATGATAGCTTTGTATTTATATATATAGTTAAATTCCCATACAGTGAAACCTCTCAAAACGGAACCTGCATATTACAAAATCCTACTTTAAGCATAATTCGTGGTCTCGGTGGAAACAATTCAATACAATTACAATAAAGTATATCTACAAAGTATTATAGATTTTCTAATCTTTATTTTCAGCTTAAATATCTTCGGAACACGATCTTAATCTCTACGCTGTGTTACATACTATACAAAATATATACAGAATATAGTAAAATGTTCTCTTGAAAAAAAAAATATTATGAACACTTCTAAACTGAATAATTAAATTTTATCATTAAGTATGGCTTTTACCTTCCTTCTTAAACCTTTCTGTTTTAGGCGCTTTTCAGAAATATCCTCTAACCAGGAATCTGGAATCTAATTACTGAACAAATTTTAGTGGAAAAATCAAATCTTATCGCAGCTAAGTAAGATATGAAGCTCCATTAAAAATTAATCTCAGAAGGATAAGAATAAAACGGAAATATATATACGCATGCAGATAGAGAGCACGATGTTAATTTATAGTAGATAAATGGTTTTCAAGAAATTGCGAAAATAGAATTAGGATGATAACGATGTTTCAGAATTATTTCTTTAAGACTTATAAATAATTAAATAGTACAGAAGGGGAAGCTGTAAAATGATTAATATTTATCTATACTTTGTGGATATTAAAATGAAAAAAAAAATGTTCACAGCAGTTATGATATAGACAATTTAACCACATTAATTGTACTCTGTTATTGTCTTAAGGGGGTTGGTCAGCCAGATCTCAAATTCCCCTAGCTAATGTTAAATCTATGGGAGTGGAATGAATGCGTATTTTTAAATTATCTCCTCAGGAAATTAATATTTTTAACATATTACTTACCCATCATACGTAGTATAGGGTAAGTCTTGTAATCGTTTTCAAAATAAAAAAAAAAAACTTTTAAAAAAATTGAAGGATTTACACGTTTCAGACACTGGAGATTACGAAAAACATATTTTTAGAAAAAGAAATTGCCGTCTGTCTGTCTGTGTGTCTGTAAAAACTCTATCTCCCGAACAAATTGAGATAGAGACTTGAAATTTGGTGTGTACTTAGTATGTAATAATGGGAAGAAGCTTATTGAATTTCAGTAACCTCGAATATCCGGAACTATTTTTTTAGGACTCCCGAAATATTCGTTCTGATAAAAGGTACATAAAAATTTTCGAAATTGTTTATTTTAAGGAGTGAATATAAAAAACAATAAAAAAACATAAATTTTGTATAAAGAATGAAGTCGATCGTATAATGAGTTGCCGTGATACATGTAATCCTATTTACCACACTCTTCGATTTTTCATGACCCTGTATTTCATTCAAATTTCAATTCAAAGATATATTTTAATTGGAAATGAGAAGCTTAATCCGACGCAGTAAACCGCTAGTTAATATGATTATCAGTTTTGGAGTTATAAGGATGTTTCTTTTATGCAATTCAGTAATAGAGCTTTTAAAGTTTATGACGTCATCAAGTCACGATTTTATTCGAATTGCAATGCATTTTATAAATAGTTAACACATGTTTTATTTTCATATTTTATATTATGCATATCATGATGGGTACGTATTAAGGGGGCGCCCAACGACTAGTTCTTTATGTGTACTCTTCTTGAAGGATATCTACGTTTTTATTAGTTGTCAAAATATTTCTAAAATGTATACTACTTAATTTTATTTGAAGTGTTAAATTCTTACTCAGTTTCGCTAAGATTTTAAAACATAAAATTATAAACTAGGTATATATTTTAGAAATATTTTGACAACTAAGCAAAAAAGAGACATTCTTTAAGAACAGTACACAGCTAAAAGAAGTTAAATATATTAATTTCTTGAGGAGATATTTTAAATGTAAGAATGCATAACACGTCCATAGATTTAACATTAGCGAGGGGAATTTGAGCTCGGGCTGACCAACCCCTTAAATTCCTATATCAATGGAGACTCATGGTTAATGAAACAAGAAGTGTTGTATCCAAGATATAATTTTGCTCTTCACTATAAAACAATTAATAATAATTTTCAAACTGTAGCGGGACACAATGAATAAAATTACTATTTTAAAAATTTTGAAAAACAATTAGGTACTTTTCAATTCTAGCGGCGCCCAAGGATGAATCACCAAGCGACCAAGATTTATCGCCAAATTATAAAGCATATATGACATTATAATATAACAGTATATAATGAATTATAACATTTCGTGGCTCCAATGGTCCGGTTATAGTCATAGATGACGGATGTATATGACATGTGTATAAGATGTATATGATGTATATATGGCATATAAGACGTAAATAATATCTATATAATGACGTACATGGCACATACGAGCGTTTGGAGTAAATATATGCGTATATATGATGCATGTATAAACTTTTCCATACTCTTGGCGGAATTGTAACTGCAATCGTGACATATCTTGGTAATTGCCGCTATAATCCAAAAGTACCAAAAAGTATAAGTCTTCAACATAAGCCCCCTTCTTTATCTACTACTCATAAAAGACACACAATAAGAAGCTATACAAATATTTTAGATAAAAGTTTACAATTGTTTCATATTATTATGCTGTGTTTTTAATTTGCAATCCAAAAATTTAATATAGAATTCGTGGCAGCATTTATAAAATTTACTTATTGTTTTTTGTTTTGTTTCTTTTTCATCTTCATTTTCAGCTTTACTATGTTTCAAACCACATCTTTAACACTAATTTATGATGAAACAAAATGTACTAAATGACATCCATTATTCTTGAAGAAAATGTTATTAGTAACACTTCAAAACTGAATAATAAATAATTCTCATTAAATATGAATTTTACCTTCCCGAACGTTGGATGTTTCTCAAACATTGTAAGCGCTTTAAGCGGTTTTCAGAAATATCCGCTAACCAGGAATTTGGAATATAATAACTGGAGACATTTTAGTTGAAAATTCAAGTTTTATCGCAAGTAAGCAACATATGAATCTCAACAAGAACGAAAAATCATGCGTCAAGCATAGATTTTGAAACGCTTTCTAACTTATTCAGAAAACCGCAACAAAATTTCACAGTGTAATATGGTGAAAGATGATATCTGAGTAAACAAATTGAAAAACACGTACCACATTTGAAAACCCAATGTCAGCAGTTACCGTCAATAATCAGAAAATATCCAAATTCTTTTGTGCAGCCCTGTATAGGATCTATAGATTTATATATATACTACATAGTATTCTAAAATTTGAGTTAAGAAACGCATAGAACAGTTGAAAATTTTATTTCAGCAAACTTCGCCAATTTATGGAAATATACTCGAGATCTTTTGGGCAGCCTTGTATACGATCTATGGAATTTAAATACACTAAGTAATATGAAAAAGATAAGTTAAATTTAAAAACGCGTACCACAACTGAAACCGCACTTTCAACAATTATTATTGATAGACACTACTGTAACTGAATTATTTTGAGTGTCCCTGTAAATGAAAAATGAAGTATGCTATGCACAACCTATTCTATAGTAAGCATCTTGTAGTGCACCTTAGGGATATAGATATATCAATTTCAAAGTGTTTAATTAGTATAACATTACTAAAATACACCGCAAACTATTTTCTCCATCGACCGTGATGTAACAGAATTCTTTCGAGTGTCCCTGTAAATACCACTGTATATACACCCTATAAATGTCCACTATAAATGCTACACACTTGGCCGAAGAGCCCACCTGTAGAGATGTCCCGGGTAAACTGGGCCTCCCTGGTGGATCACTCGCTTGGGTTCACAAGAACCTGGAATCGGCGGTGAAGTACGTCTGCGTTCGGCAGCGTAGCTTGTTTATACCAAAAAAGCCATTGTAAACATCAATAATATATATAAATTGCATGGCAATCCCAGTATATTTAGGCGAGTAAGAGCACGGACAGACAGCAAACAGACAAACCGAATTCATAAAAATTTTTCTACCATGTTGGAAAGCGTTAAAAAAATAAGAACGAAACAGAAATATATATGTGTGTGTAGATAGTGTGCACGGTGGTTATTTATAAAAGATAAGTGATTTTCAGGAAGCAGCAATAATGTAATTAGGATGAAAACGATGTTGCATAGATATTTTTAAGTCTCATTAATAATTAAGTAGTGCATAAGGGGATGTTATAGATTGATTAAAATTAACTATATTCAAGACGGATAATAAAATAAACACATTTTTTTCATTGCAGTTTCAAAATATCACGTTGAGTAAAAAATTTTCCATCAAAAATTTTTTTTCATTGTAAAATGATAAATACATACGAAATCATCAAAGCTAATGAGGATAGTAATCTCCGTTTAAATCTACAATCGTTTACCAACATTTTGGCAACTTTTCAATCCCTTCTGCGAAAAATTGTGGCGTGCGCGAGTCCAGAAAGAGATCGCCCTCATTTATGACCTCCACATTTGAATGGAAGATTGTTCCATCAAGATGCAGCAGCAGATGTGAAAAGAGATAGAAATCTGAAGGGGCCTTGTCGGGGCTGTATGATGGATGTTTCATCAAATCCCACTCTAGCTTGTAAAGCGTCCAGCCGGTCACCGTACTAACGTGTGGCCGGGCGTTATCTAGATGAAAAAGAACCACCTTCCTTCTGAACTCGTTTCTTCGTTTTTTGCGAATGACATTGCGAACTTTGATTAGCATGTTACTGTATATTTCACTGTTGATAGTCTGTACGCTTTTCAGGTACTCTTTATACAGAATTCCACGATAATCCCACCAGATGCAGAGGAGCACCTTCTTGTTAGTTAAGGCATGTCTTGCAACCGAGCCAGCTGATTCCCCAGGCGCTGACCACCCTTCTTTATGGCTTGTATTGTTGTAGTACACCCATTTTTCACCACAAGTCACTATTCTGTCCAAGGTTCTGTTTCCTTTGATATCTGAGCAGAGCCAAACAACAGTTTTTTCTCCTGCACTTGTCTTCATCAGTCACTTCGTGAGGCACCCAGTGGTTGCACTTAAACGTTGGGTTTATGCGTTTTAGAGCGTTAACTATTGTTTTTGGCAAACGTTAAGCTCTAACGCAATAGTTCGTGTTGAAATATTTATGTCTTGATCAATGATTTGCTTTAACTGCTCACAATCAACTTCAATAGGGCGGCCGGAACGTGGTTCATCCTCACTGCCGAAATTTCCAGCTTTAAATTTCCGAAACCAAACTTTGACTGTATCATAAGAAACAGTATTGATTCCTAAACTTTCACACATCTGTCTAAGGTATTCAGTCGCACTGAGTTTATTACGCAACTCATAGTAAATAATCGTTGTGATCTTCTGACAAGATAGCTCCAATTTAAACACTTTTTTGAAGCACAAGGTAATAAATTTTTAACAAACAAATTACACAGTCATGTAGTTCCTGTGCTCTGCTTTCGAATGCAAAAATTGGTTGGCTGAAAAGCTAACAACCGCACAAATGTTTGCGCGAAGGTATCTCCCCTTGGCGGAAAACTTTTTACTCAACGTAATAGAACGTTTAATCATATGATTTGCATTTTGTCTTTCTTGTCTTACTTTCCTCTAAATATAAACTCATGGTTAATATAAAAATTAAAATGTGTCTGTCAGTCTGCACTTCTATACAAATCAACAGTTTGGAAGCCAGAGCTGTGAAATGTTACGTATAGGTGTATTAAAACAACTAAAGTAATCCAGAATCGAAATAATGTATAGTTATTTTTTATTAATATAAAACCAAAAATCTAATAGCCTTTACCTATCAAATTTAAACATTTTTCGTTATAGCAGTTGTCAACAGTAAAAAATCTACAATAAAATTATTTCTACAGTAATTAATTTTCTATTGAAAGATTTCCACGTGAAAAATGAAAATGAAATAAAAAGTTTCAACAATTGAAATACAGATTAATATGACGTCATATTGGTAATATCACAGAAATTTTCAAACATTTCTCAATAATACAAAGAGTATGAGTATGTGTAAGTACAAAAAGCAGGTTAATATGACATCATTAGAGAAGTAAAAATGAAATTAATATGACGTTATATTTAAAGTTTAACGGACTTTTTCAAATGTTTGAGAATTATACAAAGAGAGTATCAGCATGAGTAATACAGAAAGCAAGTAGATACGACGTCAGCAGGTGAATATAACGTCATATGGGTTTGAGGAACGTATTGAATCATGATAAAAACCCGATTATGGAAATATTGACATTTTTTAACATTTTGAAGTTCTCTGTACAACATGTATAATTATGAAATTGATTTTTCTATACAAAGATTCTTAAAATCCCGGACAACGCCGGATACTTCAGCTAATGGTTAATAAAACTAAAGAAGCTTTATCTAAGATACAATTTCGGTTATCGCCGTCAAAAATAAGTAGAGAACTAAGTAAACTTGTGGCGAGACTAGATTAATAAAATTACTATTTTAAAGATTTTAGAAAAAATACATAATCTTTTTGTTTTTCCTCATAAAAGACATTTAATGAGAATAAGATATTAAAATATGTTGTAGATAAAAGATTTAAAAAATATTACAAATTATTATTATTCAAGAAAATAACATTTACTCATCCATAATATATACATTACCCAATTCTACATTAAGTATAATTTTAATGTTATGATTTATTTTTAACTTACAATCCAAAAATTTAATGTTGAGTTCGTGGCAGTATTTATAAAATATTCGTATTGATTTGTCATTCCTCATTTTCAATTTTAACATTTTTTAAACTACATTTTCACATCTAATTTTTACTATATTGAAATGCACTCAAATGCGTACGTTTTTCTTCAAGAAAATGTTATTTGCAAACTGCTAAACTCAGTAATAAATTTTTCTCATTAAATATGGATCTTACCTTCCCAAGAGCTACATGCTTCTTAAGCATTTCTGCTTTAAGCGGTTTTCAGAAAACATCCTCTAACCGTAAATCTGTAATCTAATTACTGAACAAATTTTATTGGAAAAATCAAATTTTATCGCAGCTGACTAAGATATGAAGCTCCGTTAAAAATTAATCTCAAAAGAATAAGAATGAAAACAAAATATAAATACGTAAGTAGATAGAGAGCAGGTTAATAGATAAATTATAATAGATGAATCGTTATAGACTAATTATAATAGATAAATTATTTTCAGAAAGCAGCAAAAATTGAAGTATGAATAAAACAATGTTTTAGAAATATTTTTAAGCCTCATATATAATTAAGAAGTACAAAAGGAGATGTTGTACATTGATTAAAATTAACTATATTCGGAGATAATAAAATGTATAAAGCTTTTCACAGCATTTAAAAAGAAAAGAAAAGAAGAAAAAAAGAAAAGAAAAGAAAAGAAAGAAAATTTAACCATATGATTATTATTACACCATTATTTTCAAGTTCCTGTCATGGTTAAGAAAATTAAAGATGATGAATCGAAGATATAATTTCGGTTTTCGCTGTCAAAAATATATAAATAAGTAAACTTATGGCGAGACTAAATGGATAAAAATACTATTTTAAAGATTTTGATAAAAGATTTATAAATTTTCAACCTTAGGTATTTAATTTTTCTCCATAATAGGCATTTAACAAAAATCTATGAAAAATGTCTGGTAGATAAAAGATTAAAATTGTTTCAAATTATTATGATTGATTTTTTTAATTTACAGTTCGGAAATTTGATCATAGAAACTCGACAGAGTTTCTCGCCAAGCATAAGAAACAGCAATGTATTGAACCGTAAATGAAAGGAATTTCTGCCAATGGATGCCAAACGATTTTACATTTTTTTTTTTTTTAACTCTGTCTAGTTTATATTTTGCGGACGGGACAAAACGGGTTTTTGACACATCTATATCTCGCGTTCTATTTATGATAGAAACAAAATTCTTGATTCTATGGAATGGGGCGTGCCACGGGACTAAGAATTCAAAAGTAAAGCAAAATCCGACGAATAGTTTTTCAGTACATGCGATTTTAAAAGTGCTGTTTTTTGCACTTTTTAAATCTTGTTCAGGCCAAAAACTGTTGACAGTTCTACAGCAATGTGTATTATCGGATTTTTACGCGGTTTACGTTATTTGAATCGTTTTTATGAGTAGTTCGGACCTTTGTAAGTTTCATGTAAAAATATTAATTAGTTTTTGATTTATATCAGTTTAAAGTTATTGATTCATATACTTAACATAGAGCAAAAAACTGTTGACAGGGCTACAGCAATGTGTAACTATCGGATTTTTACGCGGTTTACGTTATTTGAATCGTTTTTATGAGTAGTTCAAACCTTTGTAAGTTTGATGTAAAAATATTAATTAGTTTTTGATTTATATCAGTTTAATGTTGTTGATTCCTATACTTAACATAGAGCAAAAAAAAATAATAAATGACCCCACTCTTTTAGCAATGGTCGTATACACATGATATTAAGATATGTTATTACACTCGACCCAAGTAAGCTTCCTATTATAAAATATCTTAACATTTAAGGTTCGTTTACAGGGTCTCACAAAAGATCTTTTGATATAGGGCTAAAGAGTTGTGTAATTATCCGATTTTTACGCGGTTTGCAGCATTTGAATTGTTTTTATAAGTAGTTCAAATGTTTAATATTTCGTGTAAAAATATTAATTTGTTTTTTATGTATACCACTTTAAAGTGATTTATTCCTATACTTAAGATGAAGCAAACAAAATATTAAATGGTCTAACTCTTTTCAAAAATAGCGTATGCGCATGATGTTAAAATATGTTACTACGAACTACCTAAGTTAGTTTCCTATTGTAAAACAGAAGTGTAGAATTTACTGTTCGTTTACAGGGTAACTCAAAAATTTTTTTAATAAGACTAAAAAGTTGTGTAATTAGCAAATTTTTACGTTGAAGTACATGAATCCTGTACTTAACACAGAGGAAAAACAATAGTAAATTGCATAACTTTTGTCAAATTCGCTATATACACAAGATATTAAAATATGTTACTACATCCTCTCTATTGTAAAGCGGCATTGAAGCATATAACGTTTCGTTTACAGAGTCTCTTAGAAGATCTTGATTACACTACAACCGATGTATATTTACTGAGTGAGATGTATTTTAATGATTTTACACTGTTTCAATCTCTGTAAGGTTTCATTATCTTGCTTTAAAATTTAATATAAGATCATTTTGTCCGTCTGAAATCTCGTCGATATTAAGCTCTAAATCTATTAATATATAGTATTTTCATCGATTAAAAAAACTGTGTTTATTTATAAATATATAATTCTAGCGTATTAGGAATTGATTGAAATAGCGATTACAAAATTCCAACTTTACGTTCATGCGCTGAGTAATAGAATGTAAAAATGTTGATACCCCAAGATTACAAGTTTTGCGTTTAAATATTTGCCGTTCATCGAATCTCCGGCTATGACGAACTTAAAATGCTAAATTTCGTATAAAATAGGTGATCGGTAACGAACTGTTCGGTTTACGAACAAATCGGTTAACGAACACTTTCGCGTGAGATTTTTATGTTCGGAGAACGAACTCCTCTCGAAACAAAGCCATGATGAAGCAATGCCGTGTTTCATATTTGCCAAGCTATACTTATTGCCTCTATTGTCAACTTTGAGAACATTTTAACAGTTGCATACATATGTCCTAATTAATTCATGGACTGCCGGAGATTGGTGACCTACATTTTAGGATCACCGAATTGGAATGAACAGACTATATGAACAGAAATCACTTTAATAGTTTTTATACTTTGGCAAACGTTGCGAATTTTATATTTTTCAAATTCTCGAAACGTTGAGTTAAAAAAATTAAACAAATAAAAAACTTCTAAGGTGCTCAGTAATTTTCAAAAATAATATATTTAATATGTTAGTATAAAAATCCCTGTAAATTTTTTATACTAATAGAAATAGGTTCGTAGGAAAAAAAAAAATGTTGATTATTCTCGGTAAAGTATGCTCCATAAACTTATCGTTGTAGTTGACCGAAAAAAAGTGCTTCTTATTTTTCCACATTTTTCTGAAACTGTAGTATTTTAATTAGTTTGTAAACTACTGTAAAATTGTGTAATTTTTTGTTTTTGAATGTATATAAACGGAAGAGTGATATAAACAAAAGAAAAAGGAAAATAAATATGTCATAAATAATAAGATGAATACAATGTAAGGAAATTAATTTAAAAGTTTCCCAGTTGTTATGGTAGCGACATGTACATTGGAATAAGTCACTCAATAAATTGTATAATTCTGATGTATAATTCTGTTTATAGCATCACTATTATTTTTTTTTGCCCCTTTTATCTTTTCTTTTCTGAATAAAAATGGAATCCGTATAATTGAAATTAAATACCTTACAAAAAGGAGTGATATCTCATCAAAAACAACTAGTTGTAAATGATCCCGCCAAGCCACAAACCTAAAAAGTCAGTCACAAAAAGAAGTGATATCACATAAAAAGAAGCGATATAGAAGTGCATACTCCGAGTCCCGTGTAAAAATCTATCACCACTCATAATGTTTCCAAAGGACTCGGAGTGAGGTACAGTATGTGAAAACTGCTTGGCGACCTGCAGGCTTTTATAATGTTTGCGTTTCCTGCAATTACGTACACTGTTAAAAATAATCTGAAATTCACGAGTATTTTTTTCCTGAATTTCACAGAAAAAGTCCCTTTTCACGACAAAAGGGCATTTTCCGTTAAAAACAGAAAATTTCCTCATATTTCCTGAAAATAACGGAACGGAAGGAGAAGAAAGTGGCCAACGGAGATATTCCGTTATCTGCTGCATATTTATTTCCAATATTTAAAAAAAAGACATGTTGCAGCACAGAAAAACTAAAAATTTAATAAATTAAAAATTCGAGTTTATTTAAAAGAGCAAAATAGTTCTTTCGAATTTAAAAAGCAACAATTAATTTTCCCATGCTTTTAAAATTATTAGCAATTTATTTTTTTAAGTTACAAAAAAAATATTCACACTTAAAATATATTCTAAACAAATAGCTTAGTATATATATATATATATATATACATATATATATATATATATATATATATATATATATATATATAATAGTTAAATTAAGTGAAAAAAAATCGATTTTACGCAAAAAAGCAACAAACAAAAATAATGCTTTCGAATTTAAAAAAAATAACAAATAACTTTCTCATTCCTTTGAAATTATTCGTAATTTGCTTTTTAAAGTTATAAAAGACACTCTCAATGAAAATATATTCTAACAGAACAGAACACATTTTAAAAATATATAATAGTTGAAAAAAAATCGATTTTCTCAAACAGCAAACATACTTTATCGAATTTAATCCAAAATATAATATTCATATTTTCCATCTAACAATCAAATTAAGAATTAATATAATTCATGTTTCAATCCTCTATCAATACTAAATTTTTCAGTCATAATCTTATAACAAAATATCCCCCCACTTAATTTCAAAGTTACCAGGTTTCTAAACCCCAGATTGTTTAAGTTCCAAGCAGCGATTTGAAGAAATCCCCTAGCGTCATTTCAAACTCTTACTCTGGCCCGCTGGTCTAGCGGTAAAACACTCAGCTCAAGGCGCTATCATCCCTAGTTCGAACCCCAAGGGCAGCCAGAAAATCTGTACCAGCGAGTATTTAATAATAATAAAATACCAAATATTACTACCATAATACCATATATACTCAGATCACTAGTCAACAGATGGCAGCACAAACAGATCGGTAATTTTTTTTTTAAACCGAGGTCATTCATAACAAAAAGTTACCGTTTCTTCAATCTTTCAAAACGGAAAATCTACTAACGGAACGGAAAAAGTCCGACAACTTGCTGCCAGTACTTTTACCGTGAATTAACGGATTTATTTTTAACAGTGTATGACTATATTATTTTAATTTAATTTAATTTAATTTAATTTAATTTAATTTATTTATTTTTCTCCCATAAAATTGTAAAAAGTTGAAGCTTCTGTGTTTGCATGTCCTTTCTTATTTATGAGCTTGAAAAATCAATTTGTTGATTTTATTTACCATTATTTAAACTAGAAACACACTCTTACGAAGAGGATTTTTTAAGTAAACATGTAAAGATTTTGAGTTTGTAATATATATATATATATATATATATATATATATATATATATATATATATATATATATATATATATATATGATGATTATACGCATATTAATAACATTGTACCTTATAATAAACGTTAACTAAATTGAGATATATTGCAGTAATTCTAGCGTAAGCGGAATCGCATAGATCTGGGGAAAAATCCGTTCTGTCAGTTCTTTCGCATACAAAAATATTTAAAAAATGATGTAACAAAAATTAAAAATTTATTTTTTTCGATTTTCAAAATTGATATACTGCATATATTATAAAAGCCTGCAGGTCGCCAAGCAGTTTTCACATACTGTACCTCACTCCGAGTTCTTTGGAAACATTATGAGTGGTGATAGATTTTTACACGGGACTCGGAGTATGCACTTCTATATCGCTTCTTTTTATGTGATATCACTTCTTTTTGTGACTGACGTTTTAGGTTTGTGGCTTGGCGGGATCATTTACAACTAGTTGTTTTTGATGAGATATCAAATTTGTGACAGCATTTATAGAATTTTCTTATTGATTTTTTTTTCATTCTCATTTTCAGTTTTAACATTTTTGAAACCGCATATTTACTGCAATTTACGTTACAGCAGAATGCACTAAATGGCGTTCATTATTCTTGAACAAAATATTATTAGCAACACTTCTAAGCTGAATAATAAATTATTCTCATTAAATATGTATTTTATCATCCCAAGAGCTAGAATGTTTCTCAAACATTTTAAGCTCTTTTCAGAAATATCCTCTAACCGGGAATCTAAAATCTATTAACTAGAGAAATTTCAGTAGAAAATCAAGTTTCGTCGTAGCTAAGCAAGATATGAAGTTCCATTAAAAATTAATCACAAAAGGATAAGAGCAAAACGTAAATACATATACATGTGTAGGTAGAAAGCATGGTGCTAATTAATAATAGATAAATGGTTTTTAGGAAGGATCAAAAGTAGAATTATGATGAGAAGGATGTTTCATAAATATTTTTTATGCCTCTTCAATAATTAAGTAGTACAAAAGGGGAAGTTGTACAGTGAAAAAAATTAACTATATTCGAGAGGGAGGGGGAATGAATAAAGTTTTTCACAGCAGTTGAAAAAAATGTAACCATACGATTAGTATTTCATCATTATTGTGTTAAGTTTCTATCAATGGAGACTCATGGATAAATAAACTATAAATGTTTTATCCAAAATATAATTTCGGTTTTCGGTGTCACAAATAAATAAATAAGTAAACTTGTGGCGAGACTAAATGAATACTATTTAAAATTTCTGAAGATAAAATTATAAATCTTCAACCGAAATCCTTTAATTTTCTTCCTCATAGCAAAACATTTAATGAAAAGCTATGAAAAATGTCTTGTAGATAAAAGATTAAAATTGTTTCAAAATATTATGATTTATTTTTTTTTATTTACAATCCAAAAATTTAATATCGAATTCGTGACAACATTTATAAGAACTTTTTATTGTTTTTTTTTTTCCTTGCTCACTTTCAGTTTTAACAATTTTGAAACTACATCTTCGCCACTAATTTGTACTATATTAGAATGCATACTTTTTTCTTGAGCAAAATGCCACAATACTAAAGTGAATAATTATTTTTTCTGGTTAAATATGAATTTTGCTTTCCCAAGAACTGGATGTTTCTTAAACAATTTAAATGCTTTTAGGTAGATTTCGTAAGAAATACTACCTATTACATTCTCACCTAAGTTGGAAATTTTGAAAAATTTTTGCAGATCTACGCCGATCATGACTCCCAGAACCCAAAACCACCCCCAGTTCAAAAGTTTATATATATATCTATCTATCTATCTATCTATCTATCTATCTATCTATCTATGTCACTTTTTTCTGACCACGATAACTGGAAAAATTCTGCATAAATCTCTTCCAAACTGATACATAAAATCAAGGGTCATAAAATCTCGGTCAAGTTCGTTAATGGGCAAAATCGAACCAAGGGGGGGGGAAATGGGGGGGCTTTTTGTGAAAACAGAAAAATCCTCATAATTTCTTTATTATTATACGTATCGAATCCGTTTAAAGTTATTATTACTTCTAGGAAAAAGACCGAAAATGTATGTATGGCAAATTTTTGATATAATTAAAAATGGCGCCAAGGGGGGGAAAAAAGGGGGGTTTTAGAAGAAAAAAAATCATAGCTTCGTCAATTCAGAAGATATCAAATCCGCGTAAATTTATTATTATTCCTCTTAGTATTATCTAAAACTTTTATATTGACAAGTTTTTTATAGGACCAACCGTTATAGCAAAAAAAATTAAAAACAAAACAAATCCCTGCCGGCTCCGCCTGCAAACAAGTTATTTTTCGAAGTAGGCGGTTCCAACTCCCGCATCTTTTCGAAACTGATACATAAAATCAAGGGTCATAAAATCTCCGTCAAGTTCGTTAATGGACAAAATCGAACCAAGGGGGGGGGGGAAATGGGGGGGGGGCTTTTTGTGAAACAGAAAAATCCTCATAATTTCTTTATTATTATACGTATCGAATCCGTTTAAAGTTATTATTACTTCTAGGAAAAGGGCCGAAAATGTATGTATGACAGATTTTTGATATAATTAAAAATGGCCTCAAGGGGGGGGGGGAAGGGGGGTTTTAGGAGAAAAAAAAGCATAGCTTCGTCAATTCACAAGATATCAAATCCGCGTAAATTTATTATTAATCCTCTTAGTATTATCTAAAGCTTTTATATTGACAAGTTTTTATAGGACCAACCGTTATAGCAAAAAAAAAATTAAAAACAAAACAAATCCCTGCCGGCTCCGCCTGCAAACAAGTTATTTTTCGAAGTTGGCGGTTCCAACTCCCGCATCTTTTCGAAACTGATACATAAAATCAAGGGTCATAAAATCTCGGTCAAGTTCGTTAATGGGCAAAATCGAACCAAGGGGGGGGAAAATGGGGGGGGCTTTTTGTGAAAACAGAAAAATCCTCATAATTTCTTTATTATTATACGTATCGAATCCGTTTAAAGTTATTATTACTTCTAGGAAAAGGGCCGAAAATGTATGTATGACAGATTTTTGATATAATTAAAAATGGCTCCAAGGGGGGGGGAAGGGGGTTTTAGGAGAAAAAAAATCATAGCTTCGTCAATTCACAAGATATCAAATCTGCGTAAATTTGTTATTAATCTTCTTAGTATTATCTAAAACTTTTATAGTGACAAGTTTTTTATAGGACTAACCATTGTAGCAAAAAAAAGTTTAAAACAAAAAAAATCCCTGCCGGCTCCGCCTGCAAACAAGTTATTTTTCGAAGTAGGCGGTTCCAACTCCCGCATCTTTTCGAAACTGATACATAAAATCAAGGGACATAAAATCTCGGTCAAGTTCGTTAATGGGCAAAATCATACCAAGGGGGGGGGGGGGGCTTTTTGTAAAAACAGAAAAAAAAAAACATAATTTCTTAATTATGATACGTATCGAATCCGTTTGAATTTATTATTACTTCTAGGAACAGGGCCAAAAACTTATGTATGACAGATTTTTGATATAATTAAAAATTGCCTTAAGGGGGGAGGGAAGGGGGGTTTTAGAAGAAAAAAATTCATAACTTCGTCAATTCCCAATATTTCAAATCCGCTTAAATATATTATAAATCCTCTTAATATTATCTAAAACTTTTATATTGACATGTTTTTTATAGGACCAACTCTTATAGCAAAAAAAAAAAAATCCTTGCTGGCTCCGCCTGCAAACAAGTTTTGTTTCGAAGTAGGCGGTTCCAACTGCAGCATGATCGCAAAAAGGTCATTTCTTCCGCAATTCCCGACAAACAGGCACCCCACGTTCTGCGTCTTCGAAATCTACCTGTGCCTGTAGGCCGAGCCGTCAGGGATTTTTTAAAAATATCCTCGAAAATCTCGAATCTAATTACTAAACAAATTTTGCTGGGAAAATCACATTTTACTGCAGCTAAGTAAAATATGAAGCTTCATTAAAAATTAATATCGAAATAATAAGAATGAGACGGAAATATATATATGCGTGCAGATAGAGAGCACGGTGCTAATTTAATAAGAGACAATAAATAGAATTATGACGATGATGATGATAATGATGTTTTAGAATTATTTCTTTAACACTTATAAATAATTAAATAGTACAGAAGAGGAAGTTCTAAAACGAAAAAAATTTAACTATATACTCTGCGAGATATTAAAATGAAAAACGTTATTCCCTGCAGTTATAAAATAGACAATTTAACCATATAATTTGCTCTCTGCTGTCTTAAGTTCCTATCGATGGCGACTCAAAGTTATGAAAACCAAAAATTGAACCCAAGGTAAATATTTTATTTTCGTTATTTACTGTCTGAGCTTGCAGTGACACAAAATGAACAAAATTACTGTATCGAAGATTCTGAAAAAAATATATATAACTCTTCAATAGAAATTATCTACTACCTAACATACAAAATCTTGTACATGAAAGTTTAAATTTTTTCATAAATATTGTGATTATTTTTTTATTTACAATTCAAAAATTTACTATGGAATTCGTAGCGGCATTTATAAAATTTTCTTACTGAATTTTTTTCATCCTCACTTTCTGTTTTAACATTTTTGAAACCACATCTTTGTCACTAATTTATGCTACAATAGAATGTACTAAACGGCGTTCATTATTCTTGAACAAAAGGTTATTAGTAACACGTCTAAGCTGAATAATAAATAATTCTCATTAAATACGCATTTTACCTTCTTAAGAGCTGGAATGTTTCTCAAACATTTTAAGCGCTTTTCAAAAGTATCCTCTAACCGGGAATCTGGAATCTAATAACTAGAAAAATTTCATTAGAAAAATCAAGTCTTATCGTAGCTAAACAAGCAAGGTATGGAGCTTCATTAAAAAATTAATCTCAATATGATAAGAATTCGCTTAAATTCCTATCAGTGGTGACTCATGGATAAATTAACTATAAATTCTGTATTCAAGATATAATTTCGGTGTTTGCCGTCAAAAATAAATACATAAATAAGTAAACTTGTGGCGCAACTAAATGAATAAAATTACTTTCTTAAAGATTTTGAAAATAAAATTCTTCAAATGAAGTCTTTTAACTTAGCCTCATAACAAAGCATTTAATGAAAAGCTCTGAAAAAATTTTAGATAAAAATTTAAAGTTGTTTCACAATATTATGATATTTTTTCATTTATTTACAGTCCAAAAATTTTAATATCCAATTCATAACAACATTTAACAAAATTTCTTATTACTCAGTTTCAACATTTTTCACACCGCATCTTTGCCACTAATTTATGCTATATTAGAATGTATTGAAATGCGTACTTGTTTCTTGAATAAAATGTTATTAGCCACTGACTTGTTAATTTTTCCCATTAACCCTTTTAGTGCGAGAGTCGACTAATGTCGACATCTAGGAGTTGGGTGCTGTAGACTATATTAAGCGTCGACAAAAATCGACTAGGCGTTCACGCTTGTATTGTGCTCACTGTAATGCATCATGGGCTTAGCACGAGGCTGACGAAAAAGACAGGCTACCGCGGTGCATTCCACTTATCTTTTTTTACAGACGGCTAGAGTGACGTGATACTCTTTTCGTACACCTGCATTGGTGTATTCGAGCATCACGTGACTCCTGCGGTCTGTAAAAAAAGATACGCGTAAAACACCGCGGTAGCCTTTCTTTTTCGTTAGCCTCGGCTTAGCAGTGATGACGTATTGCGCTTGCGTAGTGCAGTAATTTGGCTATAACCAAAACCAGTAGCGTGCTTTTCGTATAACCATAAGATATGATTTTTAGTTTTGTATTGGGTCGTTCGGAAAGTCGTGTCCCTTTGGGAAAACAAATTCGTACCGGAAAATTCTGCCTAGTAATCAGATAAATAATGTTGCTTTTTTGGTCAAAATATTCCGCACAGGGCATTAAACCCCCAAAAAAATTCCGCACTGAAAGGGTTAAATAAGGATTTTACTTTCCCAAGAGCTGCATGTTTCTTAAACATTTCCGCTTTAAGCGCTTTTCAAAAATATCCTCTAACCGCGACTCGTGAGTCTCAGTGGGAAAATCAAATATTATCGCATCTAAGTAAGATACGAAGCTCCATTAAAAATTAATCTCAAAAGAATAAGAATAAAACTGAAATAGGTATCCATGTGGAAATAGAAAGCCAGCCTGGTGGTAATTTAAAGTAGTTAAATGGTTTTCGGTAAGCAGCGAAAATAGAATTATGGTGATGATGAAGATGTTTAAAATTATTTCTTAGAAAGTCCCAGAAGGGGACATAGTAGAAGGATGAAAAATAATTGTAATCTCGGTGATATTAAACTGAATATTCTCAGCAGTTAATATCAGCTAGAAAATTTAACCGCACGATCTACTATAATCTACCATTATTGTCGTATGTTCCTATCAATTTTGATGAGTACTAAAGGAAAGCCAGCGTTGTGCCCAAAATATAATTTCGCTTTTCGCTGCCATAAAAACAAATAAATAAATAATAAAAATAAAAACATTGTTTTAAAATTGCAGCGAGACAAAATTAATAAAAATAGTATTTTAAGTATTTTGAAAACACAACTACAAATTGTCTTTAGACGTCATTTACATCTGCATAACAACATGCAATAAAAAGCTATAACAAATCTGGTAGGAAAAGATTAATGTTCACCATTATTATTATGTATTTTTAATTTACATTCAAAAAAATTAATATCGAAATTTCGACAGCATTAATCAAATTTAGTTCTGGGTTTTTTAACCTCAGTTAACCACATCATGATTTTTTACTAAGAGGTGTACATTTTTCTTGAACAAAGTGCTTTAAACAACTTACCCTAAACGGAATAATTTTTTTTTTTATTAAATTCGGATTCAAGAGTTGCATGTTACTACATTTTGCTCACTTAAAGCATTTTTGAAAAATATCATCTAACCAGGAATCTGGAATCTAATTACTGGACAAATTTTAGAGGAAAAATCAAATCTTATCGCAGCTTACGAAGATACGAAGTCACATTAAAAATTAATCTCAAAAGAATAAGAATAAAACGGAAATAGATATCGGTGTTCAAATAGAGAGCCCGGTGGTAATTTAAAGCAGATAAATGTTTTTCGGTATGAAGCGAAAATAGAATTATGACGATGACAATGTTTAAAATTATTTCTTTAACACTTGTTAATAATTAAGCAGCATAGAAGGGGAAACAGTAGAATGATGAAAATTAACTAAATTCCTGGTGATATTAAAATAAATATTCTCAGCAGTTAAAAGCTAGAAAATTTAACCGTACGTTCTATAATCTACCATTATTATCTTGAGTTCCTATCCATTTTCATGAATATTAAAGGAAAGGAAATTTTGTACCCAATATATAATTTACCTCTTCAGTGTCAAAACATAAATATAAATTTAAAAACATTATTTTTAACTTGTAGTGAGACTCAATTAATAAAAATAGTATTTTAAATATTTTGAAAACACAGTTAAAAATTTCCAGTAGAAGTAATTTACATTTCCATAAATAACATACAATGAAAAGCTATGACAAATAAAATCTTTTAGATAAAAAATTACTGTTTCAGATTATTATTATGTATTTTTTAATTTACATTCCAAAAATTTAATTTCAAATTTGCGACAGCATTAATAAAATTTAGTTATGCTTTTTCTTCATCCTCATTTTTCAGCTTTAATATCTTTGGAACCACTGTTCTCATCTCTTATTAAATTGTATACATTTTTCTTAAGCAAAATGCTATAAACAACGTCACCTAAACGAAATAATTATTTTTTTCTCATTAAATTTGTATTCAAGAGCTGCATGCTTCTTAAACATTTTACGCGCTTTAAGCGCTTTTCAAAAATATCCTCTAACCAGGAATCTATAATCTGATTACTGAACAAATTTTAATGAATAAATCAAATCTTATCGCAGCTCAGAAAGATATGAAGCCCCATTACAAATAAATCTAAAAAAAATAAGAATAAAACAGGAAAATATGTACGTATACACATAGATGAATGGTTTTCAGGAAACAGGGAAAAAGTAATGATGATTAATATTTTTCAGAATTATTTATTTATCCTTCATTAATAATTAAGTAATAAAAAAGGGGAGTTTTAAAAGAATGAATATTTAACTATACACCGAAGGATGTCAAAATGAATAGAGTTATTCACACCAGTTAAAGAATTGGAAATTTAACCGTATGATCTGTATTCTGCCATTATTGTCTTAAGTTCTATCAATACCCAGTTATGGTTAAAGAAACAGGAGGCGTTTTACCCGCGATATAATATCGCATTTCGCTGTCAAAAAAATTAACTTTGAACCTGTGGTAAGTCTAAATAAAAATACTATTTTACAAATTTTGAAATAGGTATTTTTTACTCATTTAACTAGAAAAGTTATCCAATGAAAAGAAATGCAAAATTTTGTTGATAAAACAGTAATTTTTTTTTAAATTATTCTAATGTAATTTATAATCTAAAAACTTAATATCGATTTCGTGGCAGTATTTATAAAATTTACTATTTTATTTCTTTTTCATCTTTTCATTTTAAATTTTAATACTTTTGAAACCACATCTTTATCACTAAGTTATTCTATATCAGAATGTACTAAATGTGTACGAAATGTGTAAAATGCGTTTTTTTTTTTTTTTTTTTTTTTTTTTGAAAACTTTTTTATTAGCAACACGTCTAAACTGAATAATTCAGTTTTCCCATTATATATGGATTTTATCTACTAAAGAGTTGGATGTTTCTCACATATTTTCGCTTTAAACCCTTTTCAGAAATATCCTCTAACCTCAAATCCGGAACATTAATACGGAAATGATTTTAGTAGAGAAATCAAATCTTATCGCGAGATAGTAAGACGTGAAGCTCCATTAAAAATTAATCTCAAATGAGTAAGAATAAAGCGGGGATAGATATCCGTGTGCAAATAAAGAGACCGTTGGTAATTTAAAGTAGATAAATGGTTTCCAAGAAGCAGCGAAAATAGAATTATGATGATGAAGATGTTTAAAATTATTTTTTAACCCTTGTTAATAATTAAGCAGCATAGAAAGGAAGCCTTAGAATGATGAAAATTAACTAAACTCCGGCTGATATTAAAAAAAATATATATTCTCAGCAGTTAAAAGCTAGAAAATTTAACCGTACTATCTATAGTCTACCATTATTACATTGAACTCCTATCCATTTTGACGAATAGTTAAGGAAAGCAAGTCTTGTTCTCAAGATATAATTTTCCTTTTCACTGTCACAAAATATAAATTTTAAAAATATTATTTTGAGCTTGTAGTGAGTCTAAATTAATATAAATAGTATTTTAAAGAGTTTGAAAACACAATTACAAATTTTCGATAGAAGTCATTTACATTTCGATACATAATATGCAATGAAAAGCTATGACAAATCTGGTAGATAAAAGATTAATGTTTCTCATTATTATTATGTATTTTTAATTTACATTCCCAAAATTTAATATCTAAAATGCGATAGCATTAATAAAATTTAGTTATGATTTTTTCCATCCACATTTTTCAGCTTTAATATCTTTGGAACCATCATTCTCATCTCTTATTAAAATGTGTACAATTTTTTTCAGCAAAATACTATAAACAACGTCACCTAAATGGAATAATTATTTTTCTCATTAAATTTAGATTCAAGCGCTGAATGTTTCTTTATCATTTTACGCACTTTAAGCTCTTTATACAAATATCCTCTAACCAGGAATCTGGAATCTAATTACTGAACAAATTTTAGTGAATAAATCAACTCTTATCGCAGCTGAGTAATATATGAGTCCCCATTAGAAATTCATCTCAAAAGAGTAAGAATAAAACAGGAAAATATGTACACATGCAGATATCTAAAAGATTTTCAGGAAGCAAGGAAAAATTAACTATGATGATTAATGTTTTTCAGAATTATTTATTTAACCCTCATTAATAATTAAGTTATACAAAAGAGGGCCTTGTAAAAGGATGAAAATATAACTATGCATCGAAACATATAAAAATGAATAAAGTTATTAATAACAGTTAAAGAAATGGAAATTTAACAATATGATCTGTACTCTGCCATTATTGTGTTAAGTTCTATCAATGGCAAGAAATGGTTACGGAAACAGGAGACATTTTACCATAGATATATCGCATTTCACTGTAAAAAAATAATAATAACAATAACTCGGAACTTGTGGTGAGTTTAAATAAAAGTACTATATTACAAATTTTGAAAAAAAGAAAATTATAAATCGGTACATCCGATATCTTTTACTTATTTAAACATAAAAGATATCTAATGAAAAGCTATGCAAAATTTTGTAGATAAAATATTAAAAGTGTTTTAAATTATTATAATGTATTTTAATTTATAATCTAATAACTTAAAATCAAATTCGTGGCAGTATTTATAAAATTTATTTGTTTTATTTCTTTTTCATCTTCATATTAAATTTTAATATCTTTGAAACCACATCTTTATCACTAAATTATTCTATATCAGAATGTATTAAATGCTTACATTTTTCTTGAAAACTTTTTTATTACCAACACGTCTAAACTGAATAATTCAGTTTAGTCATTATATACAGATTTTATCTACCAAAGAGCTGGATGTTTCTCACATATTTCCGCTCTAAGCACTTTTCAGAAATATCCCCTCACCTTAAATCTGGAAACTTGATACGGAAGGGCTTCTAGTGGAGAAATCAAATCTTATCCCGACTTAGTAAGATGTGAAGCTCCATTAAAAATTAATCTCAAATGAGTAAGAATAAAACGGGGATAGATATTCGTGTGCAAATAAAGAGCCCGGTGGTAATTTAAAGTATATAAATGGTTTACAGGAAGCAGCGAAAATAGAATTATGATGATGACGATGTTTAAAATTATTTCTTTAAATCACATTAATAATTAAGTAGCACGGAAGAGGAAGTAGTAGAATGATGAAAATTAACTATACCACTTGTGATATTAAATTGAATATTCTCAGCAGTTAAAAGCTAATCAATTTAACCGTGCGATCTATAATCTACCATTACTGTCATAACTTCCTATCTATTTTTGAAGAATAATTAAGGAAAGCAAGTCTTGTACCCAAGATATAATTTAGCTCTTCGCTATCGCAAAAAATATAGATATAAGAAAATATTATTTTGCACTTTAAGCAAGGCTGAACTAGTAAAATTAGAATTTTAAATATTTTGAAAACACAATTACAAATTGTTAATAGAAATTATTTACATTGCTATAAATAACAAGCAATGAAAAGCTACTAGAAATCTTGTAAATAAAATATTGCTGTTTCACTTTATTATTATGTATTTTTAATTTACAATCCTAAAATTTAATATCGAATTTTGTGTCAACATTAATAAAATTTAGTTATGACATTTTTTATTCTTATTTTTCAGCTTGAATATATTTGAAACCACATCTTCATCTCTTACTAAAATGTGTACTTTAAAAAAAAAGAAAAAAATGCTGTAAACAACATCATTTAAACGAAAAAATTATTTTTTCTCTTTAAATTTGGGTTCAAGAGCTGGGTGTTTCTTTAACATTTTACGCGCTTTAAGAACTTTGCACAAATATCCTTTAACCGAAATCTGGAATCTAATTACTGAGCAAATTTTAGTGGAAAAATCAAATCCTATCTCAACTTAATAAGATATGAAGCCCCATTAAAAATGAATCTCAAAAGAATAAGAATAAAAATAAAAGTTTCCAGTTAAACTGATGGCATTGAGCTCACAGGCTATTCACACTAATTGTATATTATACTTTTATTTCAAAGAAACATTCCCCTCGAAAAATAAAGATAATAAACCTGCATACCAAATTTGAAGCGAATCGGATAGTTCTGCTTGAAATACTCATTCAGCTAAATTAAGGGGGTGATTAGTCCACCCGTTTCCCCCCCCACCTTTATACTTAAACAATGAACCTCAAAATCTAATCAGGGAAGCGCCTTATCAGAATAAACCTGTATACCAAATTTGAAGCAAAACGGATAATTCTGCATGAAAAACACATTTATCTAAATTAAGGGAGAGAATTCGCCAACCGTTCCCCCTTTTTGTACTTAATCAATGAACCACCCCCAAAAAAAAATAATAATCAGGGAAGAGCCTTATTAGAATGAACCTATATACAAAATTTGAAGCAAATCGGATAATTCTGCATAAAATACCCATTTATCTAAATTAAAGGGCGTATTAGCCCCCCGTCTCCTCCCTTTAAACTTAACCAATGAACCCCCAAAACTAAACAGGGAAGAACCTTATCAAAATGAACCTATATACAAAATTTGAAGCAAATCGGATATGTCTATCAAGAGTTATCGCGTTACATACGTACATACATACGTACATACATACGTTCGTACTACATACAGAACCTGCGGGCACATTAGCTCTCAGGCTTTGATAGCCTGTGAGCTAATAAAACGGAAAAAAATATACGTCTCCAGATAGAGAGTACAGTGGTAATTTTGAAATAGATAAATGGTTTTCAGGAAGTAAAGAAAAGGGAATTATGATGCTGAAGATGTTTCAGAATTATTACTTTAAGCCTCATTTATATTATATAGTACAAAAGGGGAAGTTATAAAATGATGAAACTTTAACTTATCAAAATGAATAAAGTTATTCAAAGCAGTTAAAGATTTTGGAAATTTAATCATATGATCTGTATTCTTTACTTTATTGCCCGAAAGGGATTGCTCAGACTAGGAACCAAGTCTGTAGAGCAAAGATGTCTCCCCTCGGTCCCCTTTATTGAGGTTTTTAAAAAAATACAAAATCCCGCCAGTAAGCGCGACAGAAGGTAGTGTGGTGAACAATAAATAAATGAATATATGAATATAACGGAAATAATATTTGTAAAAAAGACAATAGTACAAAATAATGTCACTGCCGAAGAATACAAAGCTCCGACTCGACAATGGGTAGTGAATAAGGGGGAACCCGAGACCCTGTCTCAGCGATGGATTAAGATCACATAGGAAGTTAGAGATGTTTTTATGCTTTGTGAGTAAAGCCGGACGCGATATTATCCAGCCGATCGCCTGGAAGAACAGGAGGAAGGTGAACGTGCCAGCAAGCTCTTAAAAGACAATTATAGAAGTAATGAGAAGCAAGAGTGACATCATCGCACTCACAAAGAGGAGAAAGGTGCTCTTTTCAACTTAAAGAGATAGCCCCTAAAGGGACCATGACCGGTAAGGAAAGCTGTAGTGGAGGGAGTGAGCAGGAAAAGATCCAAGGAAATCATCGGGACTAGATCATAGGTATATCTACCGTTATCCGAGTAGTCCCAGTGATCCTGCCACTGCTTCATAAAATGAGCGCGAAAATGTCGTTTGATATGTGAGGTACTGTAAAGTGAAAAGTCAACTGATGATCTAGAAGTTGTTTTCTTTGACCAGAATATCTGTCGTCCATTGCCTAGGATACCCTTATGTGCTGAAACGTAGCCTAAATAGGTTTTACAGAAAAGATTTTTGAGAAGTGATTTAATCTCAATAACTTAGGATTGTTGATCTAAATCGATTGCCTGCAGGCTGGAGAGACTGTCGCTAAAAATTGGAATAAAAAAAATTACGTTTTATTGAGAGATCCATTCTTCTGTTATTATTGTCTTAAGTTCTATCAATGGCTCGTCGTGGTTAAGAAGACCAAAAGCCATCCATCCACGATATGCTATCGGTTTTCATTGTCAAAAAAATTAACTTGGAACTTGTGGTGAGACTAAATAAAAGTACTATTTTACAAATTTCGAAAAGAAAAATTAGAAATCTTCAATCGATGTCTTTTACTTATTTAAACATAAAAGGTATCCAATGAAAAGCTTTACAAAACCGTATAGATAAAAATTAAAATTATTATTGTTATGATGTATTTTTAATTTATAATCCAAAAATTTAATATCAAATTCGTGGCGGTATGTATAAAATTTACATTTTTTTTTCTTCCTCATTTTCAATTTTAATATCTTTGAAACTAAATTTTTATCACTTAATTATTATTTATTACAATGTACTTAATGCGTACATTTTTCTTGAACAAAATGTTATTAGCTACACTTCTAAACTCAGTAATTCATTTTCCTCATTATATATGGGATTTTATTTACCAAAGATTTTATTACTCAAACATTTCCGCTCGAAACATTTTTCAGAACCCCAAAAAATAACCCCAAATCCGAAATCTTATTACTGCACAAATTTTAGTGGAAAAGTAAAATCTTATCGCTGCTAAATAAGCTATCAAGCTCTATTAAAAATTAATCTTAAAATGATAAGAATAAAACATAAAAATATATAACGTATGGAAATACAGAGTACAATAGAAATTTAAAATATATAATTTTGTTTTCAAAAAGCAAATAAAAGAGAATTATGGTGATAACAATGTTTTACAACAATTTCTTGAAGACTCCTTAATAAATTAAATAGTAGAAAAGAGGGGATTATTTTATTAGAAGCAATAATAAACTGAATAATTTATATTTTTTTCTTTTATATATAATGAATCTAATTCCCGACAATTGAGTCTTTATTAAGTGTTTTCACTTTGAGTACTTTTCACTTTAGAAAGATTAATTTAAAATTTAAAATTTATTTGCTGAAAGAAATTTTAATTCGAAAAATCAAAACTTACTTGAACTAAGTTATTAATCTCCATCAAAATTAATATGAAAACATTATATTAGAAAGTACTAATGAATCAATATTTTATTAAAAATACCCAAAAATCTGTTTAATTCGAAACATCAGAAAATAGTATTTCAACCTATGATCTTTTATAATGTCATCAGTAAATATATTAAAATAAAAAATTAACTCAATAATGAATGTTTTTCATCATTTAAATATATATTACCATTTTATCAAGAGTCGGTTGCACTAAAAATCTTTGCTTTAAAACCCTTTTCAGAAATACCCTTCAATATACAATTTAAAATCTAAATAGTAAATAACTTTTAGAGGAAAAACCAAAATTTTATAGAAATTAATGAATGAAGCTCCCCGCCAAGTCGAGAAAGCACGGCCGTAAGCATACTTTTCTGGAAGCAACTCAGGGCACTTTTGAGCCCCCCATATCTCCGCACTGGAGTATCCCAAAAATTTGAAACTTCGTTTTCCTAGAGTATATGGCACACAGGACCAAAATTTAAAATTACAACTTTCTGTCTTTTCTAGTTCAGACGATATATGAACTCAAACATTCGATTTTTTGTCACTCACTCACTCACTCACTCGTTCATGCGTCATCAAACAGATTAGGTAGATCCCGTAGCCCTAGAAACTTGACATTTGGGAAAAGGGTAGTGTTTAGGATACAAAGAAAGAAAAAATTATAAAATCCGGAAAATTCGAAAAAAAAAAACATTCGAAAATTCAACAAATTCCATCAAAATTGGAAATGGAAAATAATACGATCTTGTAGTCTTAGAAACTTAAGATTTGGTGTGAAGGTAGTGTTTAGTATCCAGAAAAAGAAAACATCAAAAACACCAAAAAAATCGAACGCAAAATTGAAAAAATCGAAAAATTCGAAAAAAACCCAAAATTTTCAAATAATCCGATTTTGTTGCGCTAGAAACTTGGAATTCGGAATAAAGGTAGTATTTAGGATGCAAAATAAGAAACAATTTAAAAATCCAGAAAATTCGAAAAAAAATAATCAAAAATTCGAAAAACTCGAAAAAAATTTAAAAAATAAAAATAATTTGATTTTTTAGCCTTAGAAACTTAAAATTTGCGGTAAAGATAGTGTTTAGGATTCAGAATAAGTTAAAGTAAAAAACGCAATAAAATTCGAAAATAAAATCAAAAAATCGAAAAAAATCGAAAAATCGACAAATAAGGAAAATTTGAAAATATTTCGATTTCATAGCGCTAGACACTTGAAATTTGGAATAAAGGTAATATTTAAGATACTAAATGAGAAAAAATTAAAAAATATGGATAATTCGAAAAATACCCATAAATTAGTGCAGACGATATATGAACTCAAAGTTTCGATTTTTTGTCACTCACACGCTCACTCACTCACGCGTCATCAAAAAAATTGGGTAGATCCCGCAGCCATAGAAACTTAAAATTTGGAATAAGGCTAGTGTTTCGGATACAAAGAAAGAAAAAATTATAAAATCCGGAAAATTCCAAAAAAAAAAACATTCGAAAATTCAACAAATTCGGACAAAATTGAAAATTGAAAATAGCACGATCTTGTAGTCTTAAAAACTTAAAATTTGGTGTGAAGATAGTGTTTAGAATTCAGATAAAGAAAACATCAAAAACACCAAAAAAAATCGAAAATAAAATCGAAAAATTCGAAAAATTTCAAATAATCCGATTTTGTTGCGTTATAAACTTGGAATTCGGAATAAAGGTTGTATTTAGGATGCAAAATAAGGAAAAAAATTAAAAAATCCGGAAAATTCGAAAAAAAAAATTGAAAAATTCGAAAAATTCGAAAAAAATTGAAAAAAATTAAAATAATTTGATCTTTTAGCCTTAGAAACATAAAATTCGCGATGAAGATAGTGTTTAGGATTAATAAGTTAAAATAAAAACGCAATAAATTCGAAAATAAAATTGAAAAATTGAAAAAAATCGAAAAATAAGGAAAATTTGAAAATAATTCGATTTCATAGCGCTAGAAACTTGAAATTTGGAATAAAGGTAATATTTAAGATACTAAATAAGAAAACATTAAAAAATATGGATAATTAAAAAAAAATCGAAAATTTTAAAAATGAAAAATTTAAAAAAAAAAGAAAGAAAGAAAAAGTGAGAAATTGAAAATAATATGATCTCGTAGTCTTAGAAACTGAAGATTTGGTGTAAAAGTAGTGTTTAGGATTCAGAAAAAGAAAAAATTAAAAACACAACAAAATTCGAAAATAAAATCGAAAAATCGAAAAAAACGAAAATTTGAAAATAATTCGATTTTGTAGAGCTAGAAACTTAAAATTTGGAATAAAGGTAGTATTTAGGATACAAAAAAAAATAATAATAATAAATCTGTAAGATTCGAAAAAAAAAATCGAAAATTCGAAAAATTGAAAAAAATTTGATTTTGTAGCTTTAGAACTTAAAATTCGGCGTAAACTTATTGTTTTGGATACAGAAAAAGGAAAAATTAAAACACAATAAATTCGAAAATAGAATTAAAAAAACTCGAAAAAGATCGGAAATTTCAAAATAATTCGATTTTGTAGCGCTAGAAACTGGAAATTTGTAATAAAGGTTACAAAATAATAAAAAATTAAAAAATCCAGAAAATTATAAAAAAAATTCGAAAAAATCAAAAATTGAAAATAATTTTATTTTGTAGTCTTAGAAACTTAAAACTTGGTGTAAAGGTAGTATTTACTATTCAATAAAAGGAATAATTGAAAAATTCGTTAAATTCGAAAATAAAATCGAAAAATCGAAATATCTTTAAAAATCGAAAATTCGAAAACAATTTGATTTTGTACTGCTAGAAACATTAGTTTTAAGATAATTGTCCTATTAGTTAGTACAGCGACCCTAATTGTTTTATGTTATTTCCCCCGGATTATGGTTTTCTTTTCTTTCGTTTACGAATTTCGTTATAGAAAAGTTCCGCTATAGACTGGCTACGTTATAGGCGATTTCTTTATAGACAGGTTTGTTTTCTTTCAAAGGTTATACTCTATTTACTTCGCATATGAAATATGGATTGTTAAATGATGTTAGCCCCACAAAAATTTTCACAGCTTCCCCTACCCTCCCGACATTAGTGGCTGGTTATGGCTTAATAGTCCTTTCTAAATAAAATCATGGTGACTCTAAGATTCACTTGATTTATCTCTAAATTCAACCTAAATGATCCTAAGAAGACGGATCAATGAATTACTATATTGGCATGACAATCAGGTAACTTAGAATTAAAATCGAAAAATCAATACATTTATAACAGGTCGAAAGTTTGAAAATAATTCGATTTTGTAGTCCTAGAAGCTTGACATTTGGCAAAAAGGTAGGGTTCAGTATACAAAGTAAGGAAAAATTAAAAAATCCGTAAATGATAAAAAAGACTAAAAACAAGTAATATAATTTTTTTCTTTTTAAGTCAATTCCTACTTTTTAATCATAAATATATAAAATAAACCGGTGCAGCATTAATGTTCCACGTTATCTTTATTGAACATTATTTTATAATCATCGTTGTGTTATTTTATTTTTTGTTGGCATCACTAATTTGAGATAAATTTTTCATTTCATTTATGAAAACAATGGGAGAATTTTTTTTCTCCCATATAAAAATTAAAATTAATTAATTAAATTTAATTAATGAATTAATATTTGAAAAAACTGTATTAACATCAATTATCATCCAGTACAAGTTTTAAAAAATTTATTTGAACTTGAATGGATGAATAGAAAATATTTTATTAACGATTGAAAATTCCAACAAGATATATATAGAGAGAGTGTAAGCTAATAGTAGGAATTTTAAAAAAAAACATCGAAAAAATGAATATAGTTAGATTTATTGGAAATTTCCGGAAATTTTAATTTTGGCTTTCTTTTTATACTAAAAAGTACTTTTATGCTAAATATAAAGTATCTAGGACTGCGAGTAATATCTCAGATGGATAACACCTATCCTGGAAGCAATTGAGAGTACTTTTGACACTCCCCCTCCCATAACTTAGTGCTTGCCTAGGAACCTGAAATCTCTTTTTATCTACAGTACTTTGCAAACGAAACTAAAGCTTCAAATTTTTGTAACCTGTAAATAATAGGGACAGAGTTTGGGCTTAGCGAAAATCAGTGGATGATCTCCAAAAAGAACCCAAAATCAAGAAAAGGAGGATTACTTTCAAAAAGAAGTGAAATCTCATCAAAAACGTCACCTGTAAAAAATGCAGCCAAGTCTCGTGACTCTTTTTCCGTAAAAAGTTCTGAGATCGTGCAAAGCCAAGATTAACTATCTTATTAACTCTGAAATTTTCATTCACAAATCACTCCTAGTCTCTACATGTTTAGTTAAATATTATTTTGTGACTTGGCAATTACGTAGCACGAGAATGTGATGTATATAATTAGTCTTAATCAAATAATACCATGCCATCCCATAACATATTAAGATGTAATAACTTCACTGTGCGTATATAATTAGCCTTAATCATATTATCTCATCCCATCCCATAACATAGTAAGGTGTAATAACTTCCCTGTGCTGCGTAATTGCCAAGTCACAAAATAATATTTAACTAAAGATGTAGAGACTAGGAGTGATTTGTGAATGAAAATTTCAGAGTTAATAAGATAGCTAAACTTGGCTTTACACGATCTCAGAACTTTTTACGGAAAAAGAGTCACGAGACTTGGCTGCATTTTTTACAGGTGACGTTTTTGATGAGATTAATCTTGACTAGAACGACAATAAAACGCTAAACTATACCAGAATAGATAGAAAACATCACGATGAATGGTAAACAGTTAAATATAGCCTTTTACGAAACTTCATTAGAAATAACGAAAGATAATATTTTTTAGCCATTGTGAAAATAATTGTTGTTTTCGGTCCAGAATGGACCTCTTGACGTTGTCACTTTATTTTTTTAAGCGTTTTTAACGAAATTCTGTAACTTTAGAAGAATTTTTCTTTGAATAGGCAATAGAAATGCCTAAAATCGTTACAAAAATGTTAAAGTTACAAAATGGTTGCAAACTATCAGATATGAAAAAAGCCGAATTCAAAAATGGACGTCGGATGATAAATCGTCTTATAAAGCAAAAAACGTGGTCTTCAATTTTAATTTCCTCAAAATATCTTTATCTCAGACATCAATCTAAACAAGAGTTAAAGCAATACTTAAATTTTGCTTAGGGGATGGTCTACAAATAGAAATTGTACCAAACTTTAAAAATTTCAATGCTAACACCTAAAGTTGGCATCATATTTGGATATTTCGTTTTATTCTACCTTCGGATACCAAACGGGAAGTCAGTAGATAGGGAATGGGACTTCTGCGTCAGCAGCAGGCGGTGGCGGCGCTGCGGTGGTAACACCGCCTGCTGCCGAGATCATACTATAGTAGATGGGTGGAATAGCTAGCGTGGGGAAGCTATGTTATAATATTGTGGGGCGAATAGGTCTGCTATAAGAGGGGGGGGGGTATTTTATGGGGGGGGCGCTAAATTAAAAAAAAATTACATGTCTTATAGTACGAGGTAACGGTTATGGTAGAGTCCGAACACTGCCCCGCTATCCCTCTGCATTTTCCCAATGGTTGTTGTAATTTGTTAAATTACAATTTTTTTTATCATTTAAATGTAGATTTCACTTCTCAAATAGTTAAAGTAACTGAACCAGTAGTGGACATTTTAAATTTTGGAATTAAATACAGGGTGGCTACTAAATACTGTTGCACTCCAAAAAATAAGAATTAATTTTAATCGTTTGGTGAAACAATTTATTTCTCTATTTCAATGTTTGGCAATTTTCTATTAGTGCAGACGATTTTTGTATAAAGCAAATATTTAAAATTATTTTAAAGATGAAAGTCAAAAGCATGATGATTAAACAAGTTTTTGATCGGGGATGATTTTCCGAAGGTAAAATCTTTAAGCAATTAAAAATGCCTTGGTTTTAACAAAACATTTATTTATAGAACTATAAATCGATTATTGGATACTAATAGCTCTAAAGATCGACCTAGGTCTGGTCGTCCACGCTCAGTTCGCACAAAAGAGCGCATCAAAAGAATTCGTGAAAAGATACAAAGAAATCTACAACGTTCTGCAAATAAAATGGCTGCAGAAGAGAACGTGAGTCACAGAACTATGCAAGTTATTATAAATGAAGACCTGGGTTTTCGCCTTTATCGCAAAAGAAAAGTTCAAGGTTTGACTGCTGCATAAAGATTAAAAAATTACAAAGATGCAAGAAATTGCTGAAGCGGTATGGTAGAAAAAGTGTTGATAGAATAATATTTTCTGATGAAAAGCTATTTTGCACTGAACAGTGTTATAATACTAAAAATGATGTCGTATATTCTGCAACCTTCGAGGATATACCTGAAAACCTTTGAACTGTTAAACGCTTTCAGAACAAGAATTCTGTTATGATTTGAGCTGCAATGTCAAACAATGGAAAATTGCTTTTGAAATTCGTCGATAAAGGGATAAAAATGCATGCGGAATATTACAAACAGGACATATTGGCTACATACTTATTGTCACATGCTGACAGGTTGTTTCCCAAAAAGAATTGGATATTTTAGTAAGATTCTGCATCTTTGCACCGAGCTAAATCAACACAGGCTTGGTTCCATGTCAGTTGTCCGAACTTTATCATGCAAGAAGATTGGTCACCTTCTTCACCGGATCTAAATCATTTAGATTATTGCGTCTGGGGGATTTCAGAGGCTAAAGTAAATAGCAAACAACACAGAAGTTTGGATTCTCTCAAAGCTTCCATATTACGTAAATGGGGCCGATTACCTCTTAAAATTATTCGCGCCGCAGTAGGACAAAGACATAAGAGATTATCTTTGGTAATCGATAAAGATGGCGGTCGATTGGAGTAAAATTATTTCCAGATAAACTTTCATCTCTGATGTTCATCATATTAGTGTATTTATCATTTTATATTTTATATTTGTAAAATAAAATGACTAAATATTTGTAACAGTATTTAGTAGACACCCTGTAATATGATTTGAAAGTCACGCAGAAGTTCACACTCTATACTGCTAAGATTTACTACTAGAGGTTCAAAGACTTAAAGCCGTCAGTTCCGGAATAAGGTCAATTCAACTCAAACAGTGCGACTGTGTGGTTTTCTAATTGTTACTCCTTGTAGTTTCGAATGAACTATATTCTAAATCTGGGTTCGAGGCTGAAAAAGTTACGTGGTACCGGTAATTTACCCAAAGAACTTCTAACTGGTAAGAAGGGCAGATACTACTGCTTTACCCCATAAACTGATTAGCTGGCTGGCGGAGATTTACAGTACGTGTACGGAGCCTTCCCTTCTTTACTCTAGAAGTCCTTTACCTTGACCATGTGATCGTGACGTAGGTGGAATATACTCCATTAGAAACGCCAGTTTTTGTTTATTTATGCTTAGGTTTAATCATTTTTTTTAACGCTTCGCTTTCATATGACCAAAGTTAGTATGGAGAAAACAATTATTAATGTACAATTTAAAATCTAAATAGTAAATAAGTTTTAGAGGAAAAACTAAAATTTTATAGAAATTAATGAAGCTATGCAGCTCCGTCCAAAATTAATCTTGACTAGAACAACAATAAAACTATAAACTATACCAGAAGAGATAGAAAGCATCACAACGAATGGTAGATAAACAGTTAAGTATAGCCTTTTACGAAACTTCATTATAAATACCAATAAAGGGAATAGTTTTTTATCATTTAAATGTAGCTTTCACTTCTTAAATAGTTAAGGTAAATGCACCAGTAGTGGACCGGTATTTTTTTAATTTTGCATCAACCAGTTTCACATCTTAAGGGTGTTCACTATTGGCACCCCGAAATATTATTATGACCAATGGTAGACGGCCCTTTTCAATACCTGCTCATATGCTTTTTTTATGCAACAGTGCATTTTTAAAAACTTTCCAACGTAGCAGAAAAATGTTTCAGAAAACTGTCTGACCGCCTGTCGGTCTGTCTATCTGTCTGAATATGGTGCATGTAACAAGATTTAAAAATATATTGCATATTTTTATCTTACAAATTTAGTTTAATAATATTACACTTATAAACATATTTTCAAACATTTAAATAGTATTTTTTTATATATAATTTAACATCGTTCTAGAAAAGTTTAAAGCCATCGAACTGTTTTTCCGTCAATATCAAACAAATATTACAGAAAATCCAACTGCTAAATTGTTCGATTTTTCAGTTATTGAAGATAAAGAAACGTTGCTCTTTATAAAGCAAAGATAAATTTCCCATTAAATAAAATCAGACAAGAGCTGGTATTGTTATATTATAAAGAATATTTTAGTTGTAACTGCTTCTGACAGTTTTCACTGCAATTATTACATTATTGTACACGAAGATTGAACATAAACCAGGAAGTTTTCATCCTATGAAACCTAAAAAGATGCGTTGTAAAACAAATGTATATATATCTGAGAACCTAAATGTATACCTTTTTAGGTGATTTCGTAATTATATAAATACGTAGCACCTATAGTCATCGTCTGGTCCGTCCGTCTGTCTGTCCGCCCGTCCGCATCTAACAGCGCAAAAACTACCCAACCGAATGGTTTGAAATTTAATATGTATAATCGTTGCAGAATTTTGTCGAATCATTTCAGATTTTATGAAAATCGAATCAAAACTTAAAAGTATAAAAATATTTATTAAGGAATTTTAATTTTTTTTTAAATCTATACTTCCATGTTATAGCAGTTTCCGAGGATTAATCGTCAAGCGACCGAGATGTATCGCCAAGTTATCTGACATGTATGACGTTATAGTCATATATGACTTATATGACATTTTATAACCTCTATGACCAAGTTAATCACATTCTTCATTCTAATAAATCCTATCATACGTAATTAATTCAATGATATCCAATGATAGGTAATGATCCTAGGTTGCCATGGTGATTACGTCCTATTTAAGATGGAGTTCTAATATTTCCGTATTAGTGAATTTAAAAACCGAATTTATATACTAAAATTGTTTAATTATAGCAATCATATAATCTACCGACAGTTTTTCGGATAGATATTTCCGGAGAAATAGATATTAAATGGAAAAAGAGTCGAAAAATGGATTTCAAGTTCTGAAATTTTCAAAGTTAGGCTTAAGTTTACCATTGGAATTTTCAGTAAATGTCAATAACAAATAAAATGTTGCCACGAGTGAATAATATGTTGAATTTTAACTAGGTTCACGTACTCAAAAATAGCTTTTTCAATAAATATTAATGTAATATCGTATTACGCCATTTTACATGTTATAAATTTTCAACACAAATTGCTTAATAAATGTAAATTTACAATCGTCCAGAAAAAGAAATATAAATAAAAATAAATAAATGAAAATATTACATACATTTCGATTCCATACATTTTAATCCCAAACTGTCGCAGGGAAAAACGAAAACAGCTATTCGATTGGGAATTAAGTCTTCTTTGAATTTATTTTAAAAAAAAATAATTTAAGGGGGGGGGGGTCGCCTCTGTATTTAAATGGTAACAAACTTTGAAATTTTCAATACGAAACCCAATTTTGACATCATACTTGAATTCTTCTGTAAATTTTATCTTTTATCTTTAAATAGCAAACGAGAAGTCATTCGGTCAAGTAGTTTAAGAATTATTCCGAGGTAAAGTTTGGAACACCTAAATCTACACTGCAAAAAAAAACAAGAACGAAAAATCATGCGTCAAGCATAGATTATGTAACACTTTCCAACGCTTCCAAAATAATTTTACGAATCATACTCTTTTATAAGCTAAAAGATAACATCTAAGTAATCCGAATACTTTATTCAGCCCTGTATAGGATCTATAGATTTGTATATATACTACATAGGATGCTAAATTTTAGTTCAGTTAGGAAACACGTAGCACAGTTTAAAATTCTCCGTCTGGAGTTAAATAATACGGAAATGTGTTCCCGAACTTTTGTACTTCCCTGTATAGGATCTACAGAATTTATACACACCACGTAATATACAAAAAGCGATTTAAAATTAAAATCGCATTCAGTAACTTAAAACGCACTTCCAGGAATTATTGTTAACATACAGTAGAGAATTCTTTTGTGTGTCCCTGTAAATGAACGATAACTGATATAACAATATTCTGTAGTAAGTCTCTTGTAATGAACCTTATATAAATTTCAATGCGTTTAAAATAGTGAAACATTATTTAAATAAACCGCAGACGATTTTTCTCCATAGACGTAATGTAACGGAATTCTTTTGACTGTCCCTGTAAAGTAAGTATAAGTGCTATGCACACCCTATTCCATATTAAGCTTCTTCTAATGCACCTTAGTGATATATATAAATTTCAATGCGTTTAAAGTATTGAAACATTATTTAAATAAACCGCAAATGATTTTTCCCCATAGACCGCAATGTAACGGAATTCTTTTGAGTGTCCCTGTAAAAAAACTATAAGTGCTACACACTTCCGTTGAAATAGGGAACATGCTATAGATAACGATTATAACATATAAAATTTGCAGGGCAATCCGAGCATATTTACGGGAGTTAGAGCACGGACAGACGGCAGACGGCAGACGGCAGACGGCCAGACGGCCAGACGGCAGACGGCCAGACGGCCAGACGGCAGACGGCCAGACAAACCGAAGTCATAAACACTTTTCAACTAGGTTGGAAAGTGTTAAAAAAAGTGTTGATTTTAGAGTATAATATTGGCATCCAAGCTGCCAGTATTATACTGTAAAATCAACACTATTTTTTTGCAGTGTACATTCATTCTGAATGTTGCAAACAGAATGCAATGCAAATAATTTTTAAGCATCATTACAAAACTACTTGGCGGAAAGAACTGTAATATTGGATTCGCATATTTAGCGCTTCTAGAAATTGATTTCTGTAGAATATTTTTACAGCCGGGAGCAAATCTCGCCAATAGCATTTCTTTTTTCGATAAAAGAAAATGTTATTTTGCACATGTATAAATTAGAAAGAATGACTTACACAAAGAATAACTGAAACATGATAAAGAAAAGAAAAAAAAACCGTTTATTATTGCCTGTTTATTTTTATTTTTTCAAATTCCACAGTAAACTGTTAAATAACATATCGTAACGTAAATATATTTTGAAAATAACCACTAAAATACGTTGCGAAAATAACAAGAATAAATATTTTATTTTACAATTTATTATATAATCAACTGATAAACAATAATGAGAAATAAAATGATGACATTAAATTTTCGTCAAACAGAGTTCAATAAAACAAGTCAATTGGCGACATGGTCAGACTTCAATTTTGGTGCAGGGTTGCAGCGCCCTCTAGTAGATTTTTTCGAATGACTTTTCTGCAAATTTTCACATGCACATGAAATCCGCATGTGTTTTATTCTATAATATTATATGTAATCTTTCATTTTTAATATGGACTTATGTTTTCCTTAATTTATTTTTTAGATCTCTTATTCGTTTCACATTTTTTTTTAGTGTGGGAGGGGGGGGGGGTTCGATATATTATAAGGAGATTAATATTTTCATTTTTAGTCTTAATGCTGACAATATTCGACAAAATAACATATCTTTCTGCAAATTTTCACATGCACATTAAATCCGCATGTGTTTTATTCTCTAATATTATATTTAATCTTCCTTTTTTCATGTGGAATTAATAATTCTTACGTTTTCCTTAATTTATTTTTTGGATCTCTTATTCTTTTCCCATTTTGGGGGGATTTTCGATATGTTATAAGGAGCTTAATATTGTCATTTTTAGTCTTAATGCTGACAATATTCGAAAAATAACATATCTTTACTATTAATTACTCTTTTGAAGCCCATCTGACGAATCCATAAGATATAGTTTTTCATGTTTGCATTTTATATTTACTTAATTTTGACAATATATTTTCCTTTATTTTCACACTTAATTTCATTTTAACTATCTATATCTACACACACATATATATATATATATAGTATGCACTTTAATAATCCACCTGAAATAGTGTATATCGTTAGATTCAGAATAATACATTTCTTTACACTAAAAACTAACCATTAAATGGAATTTTTCGTTCAGAATACAACTACTTTTTAAATTACATTTGTTAGATTGTACAACATAATATTTAATATTTTTCTAAAAAGAACAAATCACAGAATGTTTATTTGTGAACGCTTTAGCCGATAAATTGTCCATATTTTTATTGCGCTTCTCACTAACTCCCAGGATATTTGTTAAATGTGTTGTTTGCTTTGAAGAAATTGCACTTTTTTACGATCATGATTATAGTTTAAGATTTATTTTTGACAAATTTATGGAATACGTTTTTTTTTATGAAAAATGATTTTAAAGAAATATTTTAGAAATAAAACTACTGCATTGAGAAATACAGTGGTGGAAATTGATTTATAAAAACACGGTTTTTTAACAAAAACTTCTACAATATTCATTAAAAAGGAATGAAATTTCATACATTATACATGTTATGCATAACAAATAATTTACAAAAATAAAATTTCAAACACAATAATAACAAAAACATAAGGTCAAAAATTCGATTTTCGTCACATACAAACATGGAAATTGATTTGTGAAATATCACATTTCATTAGCTATTCTGAAGTAATGTGACAAAAATTTGCATAAACAAAGTAACATGACATGCGCAGTAGACATAAAAAGCGTTATATATTGGAAGCAATACGCTTCAGTCATACTTTTCACGATGGGCAAACGAAAGGTGTCTGAGGACGAAAAAGCCAAAATCGATGTAAGTAAATTATAGCAAAAATTTTAACAAAAAGGGTAATCCACGTTTAACTAAGAAGGAGAAAAGGGGGATTCTTCAACTTGCATCAAAAACTGGCCACAGTTCAAAGCAGATTTGTGCAGATCTATCCCTTCCTGTTACTTCGAGAAGAGTTAGGCAAATATTACATTCTTCACGGAACTTAAAATGGTCGAAAATGAAGTCTGGTCCAAAGTTGCTGTTGCGTCACAAGCGTTTGCAGTATTGCGTGAAATACGTAGCAATGGTCGGCAATCGGAAGAATGTCATTTTCAACGATGAATAAAAGTTTAATTTGGATGGCCCCAATGGTTTGAAGTATTACTGGAGGGATCTCTAAAAAGCATCAAAATGTACATTCAGCTGAAATTTTGGTGGCGGAAGTTTGATGATTTGGGCAGTGATTGCTTATAATGGCAGAAATGAAATTCTATTTTTAAATGGTCTCCAAAATTCATTTGATTACAGCTTAGTTTTAGAAAATTCCCTTCTTCCATTTGCATGACAATATTATAGTTTAGATTACATCTTCATGCAAGTCAATGCAAGTATTCACACTTCAAATACCATGAAAGATTGGTTTGACGAACAGAATATTGTTATTTTAGATTATACACCTATTAGTCCTGATTTGAAACCCATCGAAAACCTTTGGGGTAGCTTGTTCGAATGGTTACACAACATTACTTGTAGAATTGAAATATTAATTCTGTCAAAACTGGAAATTAATTGATCAGCAGTACATTAAAAATCTTGTTTTATCAATGCTATCTAGAATAAAAGAAACTTTGATGAAGAAAGATGATTTTACTAACTATTAATTTCGATGAAATGTGATATTTCATAACTCAATATCCAGAATAAACAAACAAAAGTTTTTTTCAACTAGGTAAATCATATTCAATGGTTGGAGTATCGTAGTTGAGATTTATTCCAACAGAGCGAAAAATGCCGGAACCAGGACTAGAACCTGATTACTTTAGCTTGCCGTGCCAACACTCTAGTAGGAAGAGTGTTGACACGGCAAGCCAAAGTACCTAGGTTCGAGTCCTGATCCCGGCATTTTTCGCTCTGTTGGAATAAATCTCAACTATGATACTCCAACCATTGAATATCAATTTCCATGTTTGCATGTTACGAAAATCTAATTTTTGACCTTGTGTTTTTGTTTATAATTATGTGTGACATTTTATTTTTGTAAATAATTTGTTATACATAGCATATATAATGTAAGAAATTTCATTCCTTTTTACTTACCCATCATACGTAGTATAGGTAAGTCTTGTAATCGTTTTGAAAATCGAAAAAAAAATTTTTGACTGATTTACACGTTTTAGACACTGGAGAATCCAAAAAATATATTTTTAGAAAAAAATTGACGTCCGTCTGTGTGTCTGTATGTCTGTGTGTCTGTGTGTTTGTATACGTTTCATCTCCCGAAAAAATTGAGATAGAGACCTGAAGTTTGGTATGTACTTAGTATGTAATAATGGGAAGAAGCTTATTGAATTTCAGTAACCTCGATTAACCGGAACTATTTTTTTCGGACTCTCGAAATATTCGTTCTGATAAAAAGTATATAAAAATTTTCGAAATTGTTTATTTTAAGGAGTAAATATAAAAGACAATAAAAAATATATAAATTTTGCATGAAGCATGATGTCGATCGGATAATGATTTTTTGTTAAAATAAAGTCACGATAACAAAAAATAAACGATGGTTAAATCATTATACATGTTAAATCATTATTTGTTTTTCTTTATTTTTCTAGGGCCATAAAAATTCTAGGGCCATAATTTATTTTTCTCGGGCCATTCTAGGGCCCGTTTTACTTTTTATGCCCCAACGGCACTTTAAAATCTCATTAACGTAATTGTAATAAAAAAAATAATACATCAAACAGTAGATTATGTATTTTAAGTAGTATACTTTTTTTCGCTATGTATGTTAATCACAGCCAATTTTAAGAAGCCAAATATTTTCTAAATGGATATTTCCTCTACTATTTATGCACATTTTATCAAAAACAGCGTTCAGCCGATTAATAGATAGCAAGTTTTTGGATTCCTATTTGACGATTTTGAAGTTTAAATTATATTATTAAATATAAGAGTGGTGTAAATATAAAAACTATTTCACATATAGTATTGTTTATTATATTGTTATTATTTTAGTATACTATTAGATTTTTATTAAGATATTAAGAGCAGCGATTTTTCAAATATATATATATTACAAAATTTATTATTTTTCGCCATAATTAGCTTTTATTCTACATCATTTTTCTTTTTTATAATATTCCATATATAAATCCGATTAATTAAATTAAAATCCCATCTTAAATTAAACAATCAATCTCCATATGTAAAGGTATAAGTTCTTAATCCACTTAATAATATTTCTTCCAAAGTACTTAAATCTAAAAATGGCGCTAACTACTTAAATTTATCCTTTAAATAAAACACTTTTATTTTTAATCCACTATAAAAATTCATTATTATTCCCGTGTATATCAAACCGCTATAAATTCTTTATTTAAATGCTAAAATATCTCTATCAGTCATCTCTATCTAGTCATATCTCTTAAATTATTCCGCTCTAAAAAATCATATTTCTTTAAAACCATTCTTTCATTAAATATTAAATGTATATTACAATATTTCAAAATGCTCTCATACTTTTTCCCCCGCGTCAATGATTCATTTTTTTTCTTCTTTATCGCTTGTTAAATTTGAAGCTATTTTTAACTACGATCTCGAAACAGATATTTTGTTTTGTTTGTACTTCAATCATCTGAGAGCGAGGCTATGGAAGTTTCTAGAACACATTTTCGAGCCAGGAAGTTTATTTTCTTCAAAATTAATGCACAGGAAATATTAATTAAATCCCTTTAAAACGAACAAGACGATTGGAACAAGAAGATCATATGACGTGTTTTGAAACTTCACGCAAGCTTGGTTAAAACCAAATGTGCGCCCTGATTTCAGCAGAGAATTTGGCGACTGTCTGTAGTTGAAGGAAAGAGTGAAAAGTTTATTGGCGTCCCTTATGTCCTTTATAATTCAGTGATGTCAAGTACTACAATTTTTTGATTGGTGCTTAGTGTCAATTTTTTTACAGCCAACCCATCTAAATAAAATCGTGAGTTTTCAAAGAGGACAAGGATGGAGAGTGCTGCTTGTAGTAACGGGGTGTATTATTTCTTCGATATAATTTTAATTCACCAAGCATTTCTCCGAGGATGACATCCTAAAAATGTAAATAAAGTATGTTTTTCAACTCAATTTTGCTTAGACTGAGAATTATTACCACACGGTCAAACTTGTGCTGTTCGAAATGGGAAACCCTATGATTGTCAACGCATTGATCGAACCAGGGAGTCGAAATCATCCCATATATATATATATATATATATATATATATATAACCATAAATGAAACATTACCATAACACCATCTTAAACTATATATATACAATGATAGTACAAGTGATTACTTGTAATTACCAGTATTCCCAAAAGCTTCGCTTTATTAATCCCAATCGCTTGATTATCCCAAAACCTTCGCTTTATTAAATAGCAAAATCTGTCACATCTGTCTTTCGGAAACAGTATATTCAAACATATGAACTCTGATATATACAGTAAATTCTAAAAGTTTAATAAATTTAATTTTTTTTAGTTATACTTTGAAAGTATCTATTTAATAATACATTGTAAAAAAAATACTTTCGAAATCTCTCAGACGCGAAATCGTGAAAAAATTCTTGATTTGGCTAAAGAAGGAATTATTGAAATTCCGAAATTCTTAGAGGTGAAAAAAAGTTCTTTTGTACACACAGAAACTCTTGAAAGATATACTGTTGAAAATTGAATAAATTGTTGAATTTTATGCTGTTGAAAGATACATAATGGAAAATTTTAAATAATCTATTTTGTGATAAAATATACAATATCAGTATACTTCCTTTTATTATTTCGTAAAGATTGGCAGATTTTTAAAATAAAATTAATCGGTCTAAGTGTTGTTGCAAATTATTTACAAAAATGTCAGTAATTGCTGGTTTGATACGCCGGTTTTAGAAGGAATGAATTCTTCCCAAATTTCATATTATTACACTGCTGTCCAAAAATTAAGGGGCAGTGACCAGACGCTTTCGATTTTTACATGGTTTTTCGAATAGCTATTGAAATTTTTGACAAATTGTTCTTGAAATTCGAGTATGTAAAGCATATGTTTAACTTCAAGAAGAATCGAAGCAGTGTACAGCCATTACAAAATTAATATATTGAATATGTGATGAGATATGGGTACTATTTGTATGATATAATTTATAACTGCACATGTGCAAACTATACCAAAGGTTTTTGTTCATGATTTTGCAGTCAATTCTATAGAGTAACTCATGTAAAAAGACCAGTCAAATATCTTGAAAACTCAGAAAGATACCCGTAATACAGTGAGCTAATTGACAAATTCGGGGGGAAATCCTATATAATCTAATGGGATTTCCCTCCAAATTTGACAATTAGCTAATTGTATTGCTGGTATCTTTCTGAGTTTTCACAATATTTGACTGGTCTTTTTATATGAGTTAATCTATAAAATTGACTACGAAATCACGAACAAAAACTTTTGGTATAGTTTGCACATGCGCAGTTATAAATTATATCATACAAATAGTACCCATATCTCATCACATATTCAATATATTAATTTTTTAATGGCAGTATATTGTTTCTACTGTTCCTGAAGTCAAACATGCGCTCAAACATGTTGCAACATGTATATCTCGAATTTCAAGAACAATTCGAGAATTTCAATAGATATTCGACAAACCGTGTAAAAAGCGAAAGCGTTCGGTCACTGCCCCTTAATTTTTGGACAGCAGTGTATTATACAATTTCTCTAATGCAGAAACTTTTCTTCAAACATTACGTGCGGAAAATTATTGTAGTGGATTTTTTCTTAATTCATAATTTGAAATATAAAGTATTCGCTCGCATGCAGGATTCGTTTTCACAGGTTTTACTGTGTGAATTTTGAATGTGTTGCTTCGAATTAATTCACGATCTTAATACATTTTCACGGGTGGAATTTCTTAAAATGTTTCAAATACCGTGGCAGCCAAAACCTTTTTGTTGTGTTTGTTTTAATTTTCGAAATTCACAATTTTAAATAATTCGATTCCATCTTTCGTAAATAACGAAAATCTTAAATGCAAATCTGAAAGCACTTTAAAATTCAAATTACCTTTCAGATTTCTAAATAATGCGTTTCAAAATTGCTATGTTGTTGAAAATAATTATTGGTGTATTTGATAAACATTTTTAATTCTAAATGACGTAGTCTGATTTTAAAAATACACTGCTCAAAACAATTAGGGGAGCACATGGTTTTAACGAAATTACACAAATACTTACCCCAATAAGTAACTTAAATGAAAACATACATAATTTAAAGCATAGCAGAAAACAGAAAAATATAACTTCATATGCAAATCAAAGTTCATGACGTCAAAAACCAGAAAAAGGAGATAATTGAAGAAATCGGGATTTTGCAAAAATGTCTGTTTTACTCTCTCAGTTGTGAAATTCAATTGCTCAGCTTTTGTTTTGAGAAAAGGTGATTTGGAAAAGTCACAACAACGTGATTTACCGTAATCCATGGCTTGGCGTATTAGCGAGAGACTTGAATCCGGGCAAACACAACAAAGTGTAGAGGACGCTGTTGGAGTTGCAAGAAATGTCCTAGCAAGGCTGTGGAATTGATTCCAAGAAACAGGAAATGTTAGACGTCGACCATGTGCTAGCACAGCAACTGTTGATCGATATATCCTGTTAACAGCTCGTCGAGACAGAAAACGGAATGCTACTCAACTGAAAAGACAGTAGCTCTTGGCAACACGACGAAGGTTATCCAGCCAAGCAGTCGAAATATGCTTCATCAGGGTGGTGTCTATGCACATAGGCCAATGGTCTGTATTCCGTTGACCTCAAGCTACTGTGCGGCCCAAAGAAGGAGGGCTGCTGAACATCAAGATTGAAGGTAAAGGATTGGAGTCAAATGCTGTTTACAGACGAGTCCCTATTCAGTCTGGTGTGTGACACTAGACGTGTTTTGGCATAGAGGGAAAGGGGTACTCCAAATAACCCCACATTCGTTCGTGAAAGATCGCACTACAGACAAGGTGGGTTGATGGTATGGGCTGGAATCAACATAGATGGACGTACGGACCTGCATATCATTTGGAATGGCACTTTGATAGCCCAAATATATGCAGACGAGATACTGAGACCTCACGTCATACCTTAAGCTTCACCCATGGTGATTCCTTTGTTTTCATGCATGATAATGCCAGATCGCATACGGCTCGTCTGGTGGGGAATATGGTTGAAGCTGAAACAATACAGCGTATGGAATGGCCAGCGTGCTTTCCTGGCCTGAATCCGATCGAGCATGTTTTGGACACACTCGGCGACGCATTGCAGCGAGACGAAGACTTTCTTTTATTGTCTAAGACTTGGAGATTGCAATTCTGATCCGGATTACTGTTCCACTCTTCAGAGTGGAACAGCATTCCTCAAAGTCTTATCGATAACCCCATTGCATCCATGGAAAACAGGTGTGCAGTAGTCTTAGCTGTTCTAGGGGACCACACGCCGTATTAAACATCTTGCATCATTACTAAACAATACTTTTTGTTGCATTTACATGTAACCAAATTCTTGCCCGAAACCATCTTTTCATGTTCTTTCCATCGTTTCAAAGAATAAAAGTTCCCTTACAATTTTTTTGCGTCTTTTTTTTCTGTATTGTGCATTGATACACGTGTACTCTCAATTTTCTGCCCATGCATGGATGTCTCGCACGATTCTCTTTTCTTATTTGCTTGCTCCCCTAATTTTTTTGAGCAGTGTATAAACAGTTTATTTTTTAACACTTTCCAACCTAGTTGAAAAGTGTTTATGACTTCGGTTTGTCTGGCCGTCTGCCGTCTGGCTGTGCTCTAACTCCCGTAAATATGCTCGGATTGCCCTGCAATTTTTATATGTTATAATCGTTATCTATAGCATGTTCCCTATTTCAACGGAAGTGTGTAGCACTTATAGTTTTTTTACAGGGACACTCAAAAGAATTCCGTTACATTGCGGTCTATGGGGAAAAATCATTTGCGGTTTATTTAAATAATGTTTCACTATTTTAAACGCATTGAAATTTATATATATCACTAAGGTGCATTAGAAGAAGCTTAATATGGAATAGGGTGTGCATAGCACTTATACTTACTTTACAAAAACAGTCAAAAGAATTCCGTTACATGACGTCTATGGAGAAAAATCGTCTGCGGTTTATTTAAATAATGTTTCCCCCTTTTAAACGCATTGAAATTTATATATATCACTAAGGTGCATTACAAGAGGCTTACTGCAGAATATTGTGTGTATAGCAGTCATCGTTCATTTACAGGGACACACAGAAGAATTCTCTACTGTATGTTAACAATAATTCCTGGAAGTGCGTTTTAAGTTACTGAAAGCGATTTTAATTTTAAATCGCTTTTTGTATATTACGTGGTGTGTATAAATTCTGTAGATCCTATACAGGGAAGCACAAAAGTTCGGGAACACATTTCCGTATTATTTAACTCCAGACGGCGGATTTTAAACTGTGCTACGTGTTTCCTAACTGAACTAAAATTTAGCATCCTATGTAGTATATATACAAATCTATAGATCCTATACAGGGTTGAATAAAAGTATTCGGATTACTTAGATGTTATCTTTTAGCTTATTAAAGAGTATGATTCGTAAAATTATTTTTGGAAGCGTTGGAAAGTGTTACATAATCTATGCTTGACGCATGATTTTTCGTTCTTGTTTCATTATATTTTTGTAGTGATGTGTTATAATACCATTTACAGGAACTTGTTTTAAAACTCATAAATGTAGTTATCACTTTATTTTATTTTATTATTATTTTGTTGTTGTTGATGTTGTTCATTTAGCTACTTAATGAAATATCGCCATTTAAATATATATTGCTAGTTAATTTTTTTTTTAATTTCAACAGATAATTCATTTAACAGGAAACGTTAATGTAAAATAAATTTTTCTGCTTCATTTAATTTATAGCGATTTAAATGAATTCATTTCGTTTTGGGGTTTCATTAAATGAATAGAGGTTTTATCAAATCCCTTATCTAATCGTATTTCAGATTACCAAATATTTTGTAATTTTTTTATATAAAGAGTTATAGGTCTAATTTTCGACAAAGTTCTTAACAAACTCTCTGCAACTTTGATAAAAAAAAAAAAAAGTAATTTGGGGAAATGAGATTTTTGTCTAGAACTTGCAATGAATACTGAGATGTCTGGACACTAGCCAATAAGCTTTGCTTGAGATGGAAATGTAAAAAAAGATTAACTTGTTTGATAAGATTTCGCTAAAACTTCCTGCTTATTAAAGAATCAGAAAATATGTGCAATACATTAACTGAGATATAGCTTTTCTTTTTCTGTCTTTCTTTGTGTAATTATAAGGCATAAATACACCGTGTTATAACTTTTATATCAGTTTTGAAAATAATTATATTAATTATAGGATAGTTATTAATGAATAATATTTTGTATGTTCTTTTAATTTGTAAAATATTTATAAATTTATCGTTGTATATTTTACCAATATACAACGATTAAAACACAATAATTAATCATATCGCTCTTACTAAAGAAGAAATTTATAATATTATGAACTCTAGAAGTTAAATCATACAACTTGTTTGCTGTGCCTAGCTTACAAATAACTGTATACAGGTTGTCCCAGCAATACTAAATGAACTCCAATGAGAAATAAACTTCTGTCAAAGTACATACAAACTGACCAAAGAACTTTATCTCTTTATTTATAAAATAATACTGTGTAAATAAATAAATAAATATTATATAATGATAATAAATATTGCAATTTCTTACGAAATTATACTTAAGCAATTTACTAATTCGACTTACGTAAAAGTCTACGGAACGCATTATTTACGTAAGTCGGGGGATGCCTATAATTTCCCAGAATGGGTTCTAATATTTAAGTGTCTCCTCTAAATAAAAAAATATACATATAAAGGAATTTTACTTTGTTATATTTCCATTAAAGATGAAAATGTTAATCTGTCAGAATAGCCTGCCAGGGGCAATTCTAAAAAATCTTACAAAAAGACCATGATCTGCATAAAAATTAATGCGTAATCATTCTCTCTAACTTTCTAAATGAAATAAAGTATTTGCTGAATTGGATGAGAATTTTTTTAAGTATTCGAAGCAGTCTTCTTTTCTTCCAGATTTGATTAAAGAATTAAGTCGGCCATATGAGTTTTTTCAAAAAAAAAAAAAAAATAAATAAGTATGTTGCAGCATTTTACTATTTTTATTCTGGTCAGCCCTTTAGCAGTTAAACAGAAGAAATATAGAGTTAATGGAATGGAAATTTGGAAACGTCATTTTGAATGTATTAATACACCCAAATTAAAAAGAATCATTTGTACTTTTCACATATACAATCATGGGCACCTTGAATTGATGGAGGGGCAGAAGAGGACAATTGCCGTATTTAATTAGTGACGTATTTAATCGGGCGATTAAAAGCCGGCGGATATCGAAAAACTTACATTTCAGAAGTTTTAATAAAGATATTTTTACATGTAAGACATCATTTCATTTTAAATCAAGGACACTCTACGTTTTTGAAATCAACTTTTTTCACTAGTGCTCAACGTTTTCAAGATAGAGTCGGTAGCGGCTCGTCAAGGGGGTTGGTTCACAATCCCTTTTCTACCAATATTTTAATAAACTAAATTTCCCTTTGTTTAATAGTAGGACACCCCCACGATTACATTAGATCAAATTTCATATTACTAAAATTCTGGTAGTAAAGAGATTGTGAACCTCTTGACGAGCCGCTAATGGTATAACTTCGAAAATTCACCACTAGGAAGTACTGTGGACACTCTCAAATGACAACCCAGAGTCATTTTACAGGCATTTATTCCAATCAAACGTTATTTGTGTGCATCCGGACTTAAGTTTGCACTCTTTATATCTGTCATTGCCAGATGTGGCTATGCTAGTAATATGACTTATATATACTGATGTAACAGGGCAGGGCGGGTAGAGGTAATTGGCCGTACCTGTTTCAAATTTAATTAATTAAATTTTCTTATTCACTGAAGATTTTTAAAAATACAGGGTTATCCAGAAAGAATCATCTGATTACAAAATTTAATATTTTCCATAATTACAAACGGAAAATTATAATTAATATGTCATTGTAAATATATATATATATATATATATATATATTACACAAGTGTTCGATATGACTTCCTTTAGTCACCCGTATATATCATTGCGATATGCCAATTCTTGTCAAACATGTAATGTTTCACTATTAACTGTTTGTAAAGCACCACAAATGCGTTGTTTTTTAAGTTCGGGCAAACTTGTAAGCAAAGGTGGTATGAACACATTATCTTTGACATATCCCTAAAGGAAGATATCGCAAGGGGTTAATTCAGGTGACCTAGAAGGGTAACTGTGTAGAACCAAATCATCTGCGACTCAGCAACCAATCCAATGGTGTGATAGCTCTCTGTTTAGAAACTTACGAACCTCCAAATGCCAATGGGGCGGTGCACAATCTTGTTGAAAAATGAAAATTTGCATATCTTCCTTCAACTAAGGGAAAAGACAAATTTCTAATATATCGAGGTAGGTAATACCACTCACTGATTGTTCGGCAAAAAAGAACGCTCCGTAAACCATTAATGAAGATACTGCAGAAAAGACGTTTACTTTTGGGAAGTTCCTTACGTGTTCAATGTAGGCATCGGGATTTTCCGATCCCCGAATTCGCATGTTATGTCGGTTTAATTTGCCACTTAAATGAAAGGTGTCTTCATCACTAAATACGAATTGATTGCAAAAATGTTCGTCTTGCATAGCTTCATCCATGCAAATTTAGTAGTTTAGATATTGCAACTCCTCATTAGGCTTCAGTGCTTGCATGGTTTTCAATTTGTAAGACTTAAAATGCAATTTTTTGCTCAACGCAGTCCAAACGGTAGACTGAGGTATCAAAGTTCACGACTAGCACGAACCGTCGATTTCGTCGGACTGCGTAAAAAGTCTCTCGCACTCTTTCAACATTATCTGCTGAAACACCTTGTTGCCCTGGACATTTGCCTTTACACAGGCATCCAGTCTCCTGGAACTGCTTGTACCACCTTCTGATACACTGGTGCTTTATTTGTATGGTACTTTCTCCTAAATTCACACTGAACATAGATTAATGACTGACTGCTTGCAAAGGAGAGCACACAAAAAGCCTTCTCCTGCTTAGGCGCCATTTACACTTATTTTCAAAATTTAAAAAATATGACAATAGTGCTGCTACCTATTGCGAAAAGACAATGTTACAAACTAAAAATTTAGCATTTCTCCTTTACAATGACATATTAATTATAATTTTCTGTTTATAATTATGGAAATATTAAATTTTGTAATCGGATGATTCTTTCCCGATAACCCTGTATATAATAAAATTTATTATTCTCACGTGACTTAAAATAGATAGTTAAATACTAAGAGGAATAATAATTAAACACAGAGATAAAAACAAAATTAACGATTTTGTGTTAGAGGGGTCTCTCCTCCTCGTGGAACACTATTTTAGTTCAGTTTTTCTTTTTCTTTTCATGTATTTAAAACATCGTGTGTTTAAACAGGGTTTTCAGAGAGACTGCCTCCTTGAAAAAGACGAATAAACTATTTCAAATCTCGAATTTGAAAAAAGCTTGTAGGAAGTTACTTTTGGATTTTTAACGTTTTTTATTTGTTACATTTCTGTACTGCATTTTATGTTGATATGTTTAAAACAGGGGTGCAAAATTCTAGGCGCCAATGGGACGATTCCCACCACTAAAATTTTAGTATTCTTCGCCTAATAAGAATACTGATAAATTTAAGCAAAGTATACTAATAAAATTTGACGAAGAATACTAATAAAATTTAGTGGTGGGAATAAGCCCATTGGCGCCTAGATTTTTGCACCCCTGGTTTAAAACTTGTCTTCCACGGGAGAATCTGAAAAAAGAAAAACTCTTTTTTAGCAGGTGTGCCCACCATGTTTTTAGTTCTAATCCTGAATTCCTTCCTCTCAAGATTCTTGAATCCCTAAATTTGACATCCAAATAACTCACCAAAAAAAAATCAGTTCGAAAGAAATTAGCGAAGTTCTAACCTTTAAAATAACGTAATTCAATGTTCCATCTCTGTTAGAGTTTGTACATCATTTTTTGTGACAGAATCTTCCTGCAATGTCACTAAAAGCCTCACTAGAGAAAAAACACCACATTTAAGAGTGTTAGAAGAAATAACTACAATAGAATTAAAGACCAAGAAACATCTCACCAGGTTCTGTGTCAATTCATATAATTCATCGCACATCAAATCGTCGTGGTGTCAATTAATCGCAGCGCCAGTTCGTCGTCGCACCAACTCATCACAGCGTCAGTTCATCGTGGCGACAAGTCGTAGCAACATCAATTCACCGTAGCGTCAGTTCGATGTGGCGTCCATTCGTCACGACGCACGTCAGTTCATCGTGGCATCAATTTGTGATGATAAAAGTAATTTATCTCCATTTTAACTATTGCTAATTTTATACTAAAGCAATAGAAAGCATATAAAGTGTAATATATAAAAAGTAACATATAAAAATAATTTAAAATATACCTGTATCTAAAATTGACCTGTAAAATGTCAGTTATCACAATTCGCAATATCTGTAAAAAAATTATCATTAAATAATTTTAATAAATTATCTTTACTTTTATCATTATCGTCTTTAAAAACATCTTTGCTACGATGAATTGATGCCATGATGAATTGATGCCCCGTCAAATTGAGCTTTGATGAACTGATGCCACGGTGAATTGACACTGCGATGAATTGACATTCGCTATATCTGTAAAAAACAAAAAACAAATAAATTATTTTTAAAATAAATTATCTTTAAAATAAATTATCGTTAAAATAAATTATCTTTACTTTCATCATCATCGCCTTTAAAACATTTTCGCTACGATGAATTGAAGCCACGGCAAATTGACCTTTACGATGAATCGGCGATACATAAATTGATGCCACGATGAGAATTGTTGTGCAATGACTTGTGTACGATGAATTAACATGACACCAGTTCACCGTCTCCCCTGAATCCAAAGACCAGTAAGGAACATTATTTACAAAACTACACTGGAAAGAAATCCTTTTTCCATACGTTCTCAACTTCAATTAACGTATAAATTGTAAATTTAAGAGTGGGGAGAGGACAAAACATGAAGCCGTTTTTCGAAATTCGATAAAATTTATTAATCAGCCGTAAGAACAATTATTTCTGACCAGTTATGGTATTCAACTCTGTTGAAATAGAACATATATGCCTAAGGCTGCTCGTCAGTAAACTTCCCTATTCCCCTCGCTAATATTAATCCTATGTAGGATTAACATTAGTGTAGGATGCATTCATATTTTTTAAATATCTCCTCGGAAAATTAATATTTTTAACTTCTGTTTACTTTGTACTTTCTTAAAGAATGTCCCTTTTTTCTTTAGTTATTAAAATATTTCTCAAATATGTGCTTAATTTATAATTTTATATGTTAAAATCTTAGCGAACTGAATAAGATTTTAAGACTTCACATAAAATTAAGTATATATTTTAGAACATTTTTGACACCATTTTGACATTGAAATGCCAACGAGAAATTTACAAAGAACGCCCTCATTGGTTTAACATGAGCTTACGAAATTTTATGCTGACTACCATAAGCTCTTAAATTGATTTTTAGGATATTTTTAATTCCTCCTTAATTTTTAAAAGTGCGAATTTCGCTTAGGGAGACGGTATTTGAGCTTTTTACCTTAACGATACCATTTAGAAATAAGAAAGATAAAAAATAAATTTTATATACTAAAATTATATACATTGATAACTATTTGCGCTAAAGTAGCAGAATAACTTTAATGAAAAAATATATAACTACTTGAAATTTAACAAATTAAAATGCTAAAGAATCGCCAAAACGACAAAATATAAATGAGCATAATAATGTATAAGGAGATAATATATTTACTTTAAGCATTGTAGTATTTCAATAAAATAATGACAGTTTTATTTCGAATCTTCATAAGTATGCATTCTAAATATATAGACTAAACTTAATTAGCTCAAAAATATCACTACGTTGGAAACAAATTGCATCATTTATATCCTCAAATATTTTCAGACATTTTAATTAGTTTTTCAGTCGGTGAATTTGTTGGCATTCTTTCCAAAATGCAAAGTTATTACCGTAAAGCTATACATGAAGACAGGGGATATATTTATTCTAAAGTTCGGGAACATTTTATGATCAATGCACAAGTTGTATCAACAGAAAAATTGTAACTCATTTCATTTCAAAATAAATTCGTCCTCGCAGAATGAATTTAAAAGGGTAGATATTGCGGGGGTGATGCACTTTCGATCCAGCTAATGTTAGCAAATAAAAATAAATAAATTATATAACTACTAAATAAAATATCATAATCCCCCTTTGCAACTAATGATCATAACGAAACATACTACTGCGATCACTAGAATCTGAAGACTGGCTTTGCTAACGAATATAATTTATTCATATCATGTATCACATACAACCACCTTCTAAGAACTTCCCTTCTACAGCTATGAACTTCTGACACCGCTAGTACAGTTACTGAAAACATATTTGTTTTCAAACGAGATGGCCTTCAATGTGGCCATCCATGACTGACTTCAGTACCGGCCGAGAAAGCTCTTGTTTGTTTCTCCCGCCTCGCAGTGGATCGATCATTAAGAAAATGCGAACATAGGACCAAAAATAAATCATTAAATAACTATTATTTTGCAATGAAATATTTTTAATCAGTGTCTATAAAATGCAAATGTATGTTTCTTTTTATAATTATGCAAAATTATATCATATATATATAACTTGGAAAATACATTTTCCAATAGGAAATTTTTTTTGTGAATTTGAATGACTTTTAAATGCCCTAACAAATGGTACCTAGGTAAACTATACTAATAACCACTTTAAAATATCATTAATAATGTCCTAAAACACAGATTAAATCAATACTGATTGCATTTTGTTTGACTTTTACGTATGGTTTCACATTATGAATCACACCTATAAAAAGTAACGGCATTATGAAATTCAAAATTGCATAACTTAAATTGTTTAGAGTTGTTTGACAATTGAAACACATGTTAATACTCTTGGTAGCATGTACTTTAATGACATGTAAAGGATTTTTCGCGCAAACCTGCGTCTTTTTTTAAATAAATGGACATTAACCCTTTTCGGCACAGTGGTCCCACTCCGGGCACGCCTAATTTTAATTCCAAACTTGCATACGGCACCAAGAATATTTTAATAAAATTTTCTTTCTAGAATGAAAGCTTAAAATAAGAAGTTCTTATTTTCTAAAAAAGTCGTTTGTAAATTCCAGTGTCAGTCAGTAATTTCTCATTATACGAACAGAATTTGTCTGTGCCGGAAAGGGTTAAACCCTCTAAACGGCTGCCACATACTTTCTGTTTCCAGAAAATAAGTTTAATTGGCTATAGACAAAAAATATTTTGTAAAAAGATTATGTTTTAAGATGTATATAGGTTAAAGAGCTATGAAAATATAATTTTGCATTAAATTGCGAAATGAAATTTAAGATATCTTGGGTTTTATAATATTTTATATGAAAATACAAGAAAACCCGCTGACGCTCATAGGGTTAAATTTACTTTAATAAATAGGTGCTCGGATATGCCAATCAAAGTAAAAGTTCCAATGTTTCTGGGAACTCCTCCTGTTTCTTTGCACGTTTTTTATTTACTGTGTAGAAATGGCAGTCAAGGGGTCAGAAGTTATTAACAACTCCAGCAATGAGTTTTCGTTGGACGCCCTTCGACTTATTTTTCTCGTATGAGACTCCCGGTACATTCGAAACTCTTTATTTTGAGCTTAGCTGTCTTCTTCTGACAACTGGGTAATTGGAATAGCAAATTTTGTAATTGCACCTTTTCCATGAACAGTAATTTATGTACAGAAACTGACATATAATACCACCCATATTTTGAGGAACATTGTTTAGCTGTTTACAGCGTGAAGTTGTCAATTGTTTCTGCATTAATTTCTTCTTCACAGCAAATCACTTGCATTATAAATGAAAAATGTTTAATAAGTTCTTTGTTCAATCCAGTAATCTCATCTGTCTTTTCAAACTCATCAAAATATGTTTTCGCAATATTTCTATTATGTGTCCCTGTTTAATGACATCAATTAGCAAACCTAATTATTTTCTGGATTCTCTTTGTATTTTTCTCCTTGATTTGTCTTTTTCATTCTTTGGTTCTCAGTTCTATCACTCCATGCTGTAGATGATAAATTGTTAGAAATATAAAGCCAGAGGTGCCAAGTTTCCACTAATCTTCCGTAATATGTGGTTTAATCTGACCCAGTTTAACAACGCTTCAAACCAGAAAAAATATTGGATAAATCTTTATTTATTTAAATTCAGGTTTCTACAGGAAATTTATTTAATTTCATTTCTTAAAAAAATTTCTGGTGCGAAACGTATTAAACCAGGGTCAAATTAACCCATATATTACGGGATATTAATGAGAGCTTGGCACCTCTGTAAAGCAAATACTCCATATACTGTATTCTTAAATGGAGACTGGAGACACCAAAGCTGTATGAGGATGCGTTTACATTTCTTTTTACAACTTTACCAATGTTATTCATTTGTGAAGGTTTTTGCATCATAAATAGAACATGAGGATGTATTTGAAATTGCAGTAATAACTTTTCATCAATCATAATTAAATACTTCTCGTGATCAATGGCCATATCTTTAAGTGCTGTAGGCTTTCTTTCATTTGCTGATACTCCTTTTTTCATATCTGAGTATTCTCGCCCACAAATTCGAATCTAACAAGCCGACCACATCTAGTAAAGGATGGAGCTATGTTTTGCCAAAAACCTTCAGTACCACATACGTAGTTTCACAATGTAAAAAAAATCATCCTTATAATTTCAGTGAAATAAATTATATCGTCTGCTATGAGTGAAATTAGCATGCCTTTTATTTTTATTTTTTTTTTATTTATTTATTTTTTTTTTGTTATTACGTATGCCATGTTTACAAATGCGAATTTTTTTAACACCAGACAGCGCTGCAAAATTCACCATGGAGATCTTGCTTTGAGAATGATTACGTCTATGGTTTAATATTTTTATGACTCATAATGAACGAATCTCCTGTGTTTATTTACTCTAATGGATTCAGATATTCGGGCTGTAACCTGATTTCCACTGAAGTTATCTTCGAATCTATGCATTTTTTAATGTAACTCATCTCTCAATCAAGCAATTTTTTTGAACAATCTTTCTAAATATGTAACTTTTATGCAATTTTATTCGAAAAAATAATTTTAAATAAAAATGGCCGCCTGGCATACGAAAAAAGAAGTGGTTTGCCCGTATTTGTTTTCCTCAGTCACATGACTTGCGCTTTTATTAACATGAGAGACGGTAGTATCTCGAGTGACGCAGCAAAAACCGAAAACCGAAAACCCAAAACCGAAGATTCCGTCACTCTTATATATACAGCTTAGTTTCAGAACAAAGGAAAAGCTAAACGCCGACATTTAATATCTCAGCAAATATGAGGCACATCGTTTTGATTTTTTCGCAGCAGTCTTATATCTCCGGTCTAACTCTATCCTGAAATTTTTAGATTTCTACATGCAGTATATTTTAAGATCTGGAAGTTCATTTTTAGGGTTTCATTCATCTCACGAAACCCTATTCGTCCCGCTTCTCTGTCACACTCCTTCACAAAGTTGATGAGTTTTTTTAACGTATATTTCTTGAAGGGTAGTATAGCCATACATTTAATCAAAATCCCATGAGCATGTATAAGAATTTGAGGGGAGAGAGACCAAGAAGGAATTCTTGATACCCCTAAGAATATTAATAAACTTTTTGTTGCTATTAAAAAAGAGATTCAACAAAGAAAGTTTGTTTATGCTGAACAGAGACTGACCATCAAAATTTTGGGCGCTGCCCACAGTAAATATTTTCGGCCCTAATCGTAGATTGTTACATTTTTATAAATGCTGTGATTGAGAAATGTATGAATATAACTATATAAATGAAGGACTGAGAATAAATGCGAACTGAACTTGGATTATTATTATTATTGAAATTTCTTCATAAAAAAAATAACTCGATAGACTCAAATATGATGTTAAATAAACATGAAACTAATGCTGCACAAACTTTAAAAACATACATAACCCAAAGAATTTTATAGATAAGATTGTCATAAAACATCCATCTGAAAGTTTAAAAAACATATAAAGAAGCAGAAATAAATTGGGCGCACTACGAGAAACTTAAAACTCTAAATGAGCAGAAAAATTATATATACACTTATGATATCACTGACAATTTTAACTTACATAAGTTATGTAATGAATCTAGAAATTTTTAATTTATTATTCTGTTAAGATTGTTTAGAGCAAAATTCGTTTAAAACACCATACATTTTTGGGCTTCCGGTGGGTTCTGGGAAAGTACCCCAAGTGCTTTGCCAGTAATAGGAAATTGATCCTAAAATAGAAAAAAAAATTGAATTTTTTTTTTTTTGTTTGTGTGTTTGAAATTGTCCCAAACAAAATTTATTTATTAAAATCTTAGCCAGAATTTAGCGGAGGGGGAGACAACTTTATAGTATATATGCTACAAAGACTTTATTTTAAATGAAAGTATATAAAACAATCCATTATTACTTTTCAACTTATTTCGGCGTGTGTGTGTGGGGGGGGGGGGTCGGGTTCGGCCCCATACCCCCCCCCCTTTCCTCTGGCTACGGCCTTATTGTCAAACATGATTTCTGCTTACAACGTAATTCAACGTGTTTCATAAGACTCAGAACATTATCGAAATTTAAGTCACTCCCCCCCCCCCCCCCGAAATTAAATCCTAAATACGCCACTGCTATGGATCTAGGGTTCCAAACGAAACAAAATTCCCCTAGTATCTGTAGTTAAAATTAAAGTTACAAAGTAAACTGTGAAAATTGAAAAAAAAAGCAAAAGCAGCGATATTTGAGGCCGCAAACAGCAGTTAAAGGTTAAGAAATCCGTGTAAAGATTTATCGCGGTTTTACGGTGTTTGGTTCACACATCAATGGCGTCCTGTATTGAGAATTTTTAACTCTTAACTACTGTCACAGAAAATGCCGCGTAGCTACAGTGAGCGGTCTTTGAGACCGCTTGATCGAAAGATGAATAGGAGGCTCGATTAATTCAAACATACTGTTTCTGTCTTAATATTTATGTACAAGAATTTTATAAATTTCATCTATTCAGACGTTTCTAGCTATATTACTAGGGTTCCAAACGAAATAAAATTTCCCTAGTATGTGTAGTTAACCCATTTTAGGCCAAGTATAGAAATTTTATAAAATGTGGTATTATTTGCATTGAAATTTGCTTAAATTACATTCAATAAGACACCAAAAAAGTTTCGAGCATGAAAAATAATATTTTATTTAATTTGACGTTACCATTATTAATTTATCATTAATAATTTATCATTAAATTTAAATAAAAATTTTTAAGTTTTCTTATGGTATTTGTTTTATTGTTATTTTATTTACAGAACTTGCAATTTTACTCCATTATAAAAACATATGATTAATCTCAAGTGCAATAATTATACATTTTCAAAAAGTCGAATTTGTCAATAACCGTTTCAAGTAACAAAACAGCGTATTTTGAAAATTCTCAACAGAAAGTGATTACTTCAATTGAATTACTAATATTTTATAGATGTCTCCAGAACCCTTGAAAATAGCAGAAAAATAAAATTAGTGAAAAATATACGTCACAGCGTTTATAAAAATATATTTATTGAAATGGTGCGTTTACGCACCTTTGGCCGAAAATGAGTTAATGTGAAAGTTACAAATTAAACTGGGAAAATTGGGAAAAGCAGCGATCTGCGAGACTGTTAACAGCGCTTAAAGCTTAACCCCTTAACTGTGTAGCCCGAACTCAGTTCGGGAAAGAACAGTTTGCTTGTTTTGTTACTAAAAGCTTTTGCACACCAGTAATTATTTAACGCAACATTCGCTTTATTAATCGGCAGACCATTTTCGATTTCACAAAGCAAATATTTTAGTGCGGAAAAAGTGGTGTATTGTGCCTATTTTTAGTTTATGGTGTCAAAATACCTCCCACAGTTAAGGGGTTAAAACAACATGCCTTACCTTATGTAAACCGAAGACTTCAAGTCTACAAATTCTATGCAATAAAATTATTCTCATTATGACAATGAACTCATCATAATTGTTTCTAGGAATTTTATATTCTTTTATATTTTAATTTTGTTGTATTAAACTATCTGAACCTCCCGGCGTTGCCCGAGCCCTTGTAATAAACTTAAATCTCTTAAAAAACGGAACTCTGGCCACGGTCTACGATGGCTTCGGAACCGTATACCAGGCATGCTCGTACGCTCTAGAAAATCTTTTATTTCCCCCTACCACCGCTAGGGGAGCACGTAATTACAAATTTGGCTTACCCAATTATTCGGAAATAGTGGTAACCGCTACTCATAAATTTAGTTTAATGTTATAAAGAGTGACATTTAAGTTAATTATAATGTTTGGAATCACTTGTGTTGAAATTGGAAAGATAGTTGCTGAGATATGAAAACGGAGCATAGTTAGAGAAAAAAACCTTGAAAGGAGTGCCGGGGGGGAGGGGTTGTTCAAGTGTCCTTCAGCAAATTACTAATTAGGAGGACCACTATGCATCTTTCAAAAAGCGTTCGTTTGCTTAAGCTTTGAACTTAATTGCAAATTTGGCTTAAACTATTATTCGTAAATAGTGGTAACCGCTACTCATAATTTTAGTTTAATGTTATAAAGAGTGACAATTAAGTTAATTATAATGTTTGGAATCACTTGTGTTGAAATCGGAAAGATAGTTGCTGAGATATGGAAACGGAGCAGAGTTAGAGAATAAACCTTGAAGGACGGGCCGGGGGGGAGGGGTTGTTCAAGTGTCCTTCGGCAAATGACTAATTAGAAGGACCACTATGCATCTTTCAAAATTCGTTCGTTTGCTTAAGCTAGGAACGTAATTACAAATTTGGCTTAAACTGTTATTCGTAAATAGTGGTAACCGCTACTCATAAATTTAGTTTAATGTTATAAAGGGGGACTATTAAATTATTTATAATGTTTGAAATCACTTGCGTTGAAATCGGAAAGATAGTTGCTGAGATATCGAAACGGAGCAGAGTTAGAGAAAAAACCTTGAAGGACGGTCCGGGAGGGGTGGGCAGTGGCTGAGAGGTTGTGCTCTCGAAGCTGGTAGACGGGAGTTGCTAGGTTCGATCCCAATCGCGCCCGTCGGCCTAATCGTTCGGAGTTTTCGTGGTTTTTTTCGAGCCGTGGATTTATCCAGGCGTAAATACGGGTTAGGTTCCCTTAGAAAGACCCCCCACGAAGGGCACTCCCCCCGGGCCTATATCCCTAGTGTAGATAATTGGCCGTCAATAATCAACCCAACCCAACCCAACCCGGGAGGGGTGGGGGGGGGGGGTTGTTCAAGTGGCCTTCAGCAAATAACTAATTAGGAGGATTACAATACATCTTTAATGATTGATTCATTTGGTTAAGCTAGGAACTTAATTTGAAATTTGGCTTACTACTTTTACACTACTATTCGGAAATTCTGGTAACTGCTTTCTAGAAATACACCTTGAAGCTTAAATGTAATTAGACCCTTGTCCCTCTTAATTCCCGCAAATATAAAAAAGAATCTGTTAAATAAAGTTTTCTGTATTAACAATCTCCATCATGATAATAAATGTCATGTAAAAAAAAACTTAAACCCGACTAATTGTCATGAAGAAAAATATGCCTGCAAAATATTTCAATCAGTGGGACGTATGTGTAATTTGTCATGTACAGGTGGCGTGACATTCGCATGGCTCCTCTACGCTGATAACTTCAATCCATGTTCACACTATTTAGTTAGAAATCCTTATTTATGCATCGCTACTCTGGTTTATTTAATTACTTCTGTGAAGAATCGATGCAACCAACCAGTGAACCAACCAACCCAAGAGAATAAAAGCGTATTTTTAATGAGAGTTCTTTGTGCATTTTAATTAATATTTCAGAAAGTAATTAAAATATTAAAATTCTGAAGTAATGGTGCAACATGAGAGGGTTTGGACTACCTAAATCTAAATTTCCAGCCTTCTAGGTGGGCCAGATTTTCCTAGCCATCGCCAACAGACACACACACAGACACACAGACACACAGAGCGAAACTTTCTTTTATTAGTTTAGATTAACCCTTTTATCTCACATAAATTCGATATAATTTATGAATATACACTGTTATTACGCTTAGTTAATAAGAATTATCATGACATTTAACATACCATTTGCACTTCTTATCATAACTGAGAACCGTTTTTAACTTTCTAAAATTTCCCTCCGGAAATATGATCAGTAATCTATTTTAAATCTCGGGAATTACGCAAACAGAAAAGGAGAAGATGTCAAACACAGCCAAAGGGCAAAATAACAGAAATAAAATGGATGTTTGGATGATTTTATTTCTATCTTATTTCTGCAAAAATATCTTATACATTAAAATTGAAATCGAAATGTTGAAATGAATAGGCATACATTTCGTATAAGTATAGATAGAAATGTAGCTTATAAAGTAAAAATCCCGGATGGCTCGGCCTACAGGCACGGGTAGATTTCGAAGACGCAGACCGTGAGGCGCCTGTTTATTGGGAATTGCAGAAGAAATGACCTTTTTGCCATGATGTGGCAATTGGAACCGCCCACTTCGAAATCTACCTGTGTCAAGTAGGCGGAGCCGGTAAAATTTTTTCATTTTTATTTATTTATTTTTATTTTTTATTTTATTTTTTTTTTGCTGTTAGAGTTGGTCCTATAAAAAACTTGTCAATATAAAGGTTGTAGATAATATTAAGAGGATTTATAATAAATTTATGCGGATTTGATATCTTGTGAATTGACAAAGTTATGAATTTTTTCTTCTGAAACCCCTATTTCATCCCCTCCCCTTGAGGCCATTTTTAATTGTATCAAACATCTGTCATACATAAATTTTCGGCCCTTTTCCTAAAAGTAATAATAACTTTAAACGGATTCGATACGTATCATAATTAAGGAGTTAAGGGGATTTTTCTGTTTTCACAAAAAGTGCCCCCATTTCCCCCCCCCCCTCCTTGGTTCGATTTTGCCTATTAACGAACTTGACTGAGATTTTATGCCCCTTGGTTTTATTTATCAGTTTGGAAGAAATTTGTGCAGAATTTTTTAAGTTATCGTGTCCATAAAAATGTGATATAGATAGATAGATAGATAGATAGATAGATAGATAAAGTTTTGAACTGGTGGTGATTTTGGATTCGGGGAGTCATAATCGGTGTAGATCTTCAAAAAATTTCCAGAAATTCCAACATAGGGGAGAATTTAATAGGTATGTATTTCTTACGAAATCTACCTAAAACCGTCGTTTCTAAGCCTGTAACATACATGTTTTTTAAAATTGAAACAAGTTTGAAAAGAAGAAACAAAATGAAGGAAAACTATAAAATAACAAGAACGAAAAATCATGCGTCAAGCATAGATTATGTAACACTTTCCAACGCTTCCAAAATAATTTTACAAATCATACCATTTAATAAGCTGAAAGATAACATCTAAGTAAACAATTTGGAAAACGCATAACATATTTAAAAACATAATTTCAGTAATTTCCAACGTATACAATATTCGGAAAAATATCCGAATACTTTTATTCAGCCCTGTATATGATCTATAGATTTGTATATATACTACATAGAATGCTAAATTTTATTTCAGTTAAGAAACGCGTTAGCACAGTTTTAAATTCTCCTTCTGGAGTATCTGTCAATAAACGGAAATGTGTTCGCGAACTTTTGTGCTTCCCTGTACATGATCTACAGAATTTACACACACCACGTAATAAACAAAAAGTGAGTTAATTTTAAAATCGCATTCAGTAACTTAAAACGCACTTCCAGGAATTATTGTTAACAGACAGTAGAGAATTCTTTTGTGTGTCCCTGTAAATGAACGATGACTGCTATACACACACTATTCTGTAGTAAGCCTCTTGTAATGCACCTTAGTGATATATATAAATTTCAATGCGTTTAAAATTGTGAAACATTATTTAAATAAAACGCAGACGATTTTTCTCCATAGACGTAATGTAACGGAATTCTTTTGACTGTCCCTGTAAATTAACTATAAGTGCTACGCACACCCTATTCCATATTAAGCTTCTTGTAATACACCTTAGTGATATATATAAAATACAATGTGTTTGAAATTGTGTAACATCATTCAAATAAACCGCAAATGATTTTTCCCCATAGACCGTAATGTAACGGAATTATTTTGAGTGTCCCTGTAAAAAAAACTATAAGTGCTACACACTTCAGTTGAAATAGGGAACGTGCTATAGATAACGACAATAACATATAAAAATTGCAAGGCAATCCGAGCATATTTACGGTAGTTAGAGCACGGCCAGACAAACCGAAGTCATAAACACTTTTCAACTAGGTTGGATAGTGTTAAAAATGAATAAATAAATGAAAAATATTAAATCACAAAAACTTTTTCATTTCCCAGATTCAATTGCGACAATGCGTTACAAACCAAGACTCAAACTCCACCAATTAATTGAATCGCTTATTTCAAATACTAACATAATTTAATTTTTTCCAAATATTACTTTTTTTTGCCGCAAATGCTTCCTTAAAGGTAGAGCTATTATCTAGGTAATCTAAACTAATAAAAGAAAGTTTCGCTCTGTGTGTCTGTGTGTCTTTGTGTGTGTCTGTTGGCGATGGCTAGGAAAATCTGGCCCACCTAGAAGGCTGGAAATTTAGATTTAGGTAGTCCAAACCCTCTCCTGTTGCACCATTACTTCAGAATTTTAATATTTTAATTACTTTCTGAAATATTAATTAAAATGCACAAAGCACTCTCATTAAAAATACGCTTTTATTCTCTTGGGTTGGTTGGTTCACTGGTTGGTTGCATCGATTCTTCACAGAAGTAATTAAATAAACCAGAGTAGCGATGCATAAATAAGGATTTCTAACTAAATAGTGTGAACATGGATTGAAGTTATCAGCGTAGAGGAGCCATGCGAATGTCACGCCACCTGTACATGACAAATTACACATACGTCCCACTGATTGAAATATTTTGCAGGCATATTTTTCTTCATGACAATTAGTCGGGTTTAAGTTTTTTTTTACATGACATTTATTATCATGATGGAGATTGTTAATACAGAAAACTTTATTTAACAGTTTCTTTTTTATATTTGCGGGAATTAAGAGGGACAAGGGTCTAATTACATTTAAGCTTCAAGGTGTATTTCTAGAAAGCAGTTACCAGAATTTCCGAATAGTAGTGTAAAAGTAGTAAGCCAAATTTCAAATTAAGTTCCTAGCTTAACCAAATGAATCAATCATTAAAGATGTATTGTAATCCTCCTAATTAGTTATTTGCTGAAGGCCACTTGAACAACCCCCCCCCCCCACCCCTCCCGGACCGTCCTTCAAGGTTTTTTCTCTAACTCTGCTCCGTTTCCACATCTCAGCAACTATCTTTCCGATTTCTACGCAAGTGATTTCAAACATTATAATTAATTTAATAGTCCCCCTTTATAACATTAAACTAAATTTATGAGTAGCGGTTACCACTATTTACGAATAACAGTTTAAGCCAAATTTGTAATTAAATTCAAAGCTTAAGGAAACGAACGAATTTTGAAAGATGCATAGTGGTCCTCCTAATTAGTTATTTGCTGAAGGCCACTTGAACATCCCCCCCCCACACCCCTCCCGGCCCGTCCTTCAAGGTTTTTACTCTAACTATGCTCCGTTTCCATATCTCAGCAACTATTTTTCCAATTTCAACGCAAGTGGTTCCAAACATTATAATTAACTTAATAGTCACTCTTTATAACATTAAACTAAATTTATGAGTAGCGGTTACCACTATTTCCGAATAATAGTTTAAGCCAAATTTGTAATTACGTTCCTAGCTTAAGCAAACGAACGAATTTTGAAAGATGCATAGTGGTCCTTCTAATTAGTCATTTGCCGAAGGACACTTGAACAACCCCTCCCCCCCGGCCCGTCCTTCAAGGTTTTTTTCTCTAACTATGATCCGTTTTCATATCTCAGCAACTATCTTTCCGATTTCAACACAAGTGATTCCAAACATTATAATTAACTTAAATGTCACTCTTTATAACATTAAACTAAATTTATGAGTAGCGGTTACCACTATTTCCGAATAACTGGGTAAGCCAAATTTGTAATTAAGTTCCTAGCTTAAGCAAACGAACGAATTTCGAAAGATGCATAGTGCTCCTCTTAATTAGTCATTTGCTGAAGGGTATTTGAACAACCCTCCCCCCCCCGGCCCCTCATTCAAGGTTTTTCTCTAACTATGCCCCGTTTCTATATATCAGCAAACTATCTTTCCGATTTCAACGCAAATGATTCCAAACATCCATATATTTAAAGCTGTTTGGTAATTCTGTCAAATCTATTCCATCGAAATTCGATCGAATACGCATGCGTCAAAAAATCACCGGCCAATGAGGTGAGGGTCTATGACTGTCTCTACAAACGTGTTTGGGATCGTATCATCTGTTGTTTTTTTTCTGTTGTCACGTTGCGTTAAACCTAGGAAGATATTTATCTAGAACTCACTGTGGAGTGTTTAGAAGGTATTTATTTTATTTATTTATTTTATTTATTGTAATTTGTATGAATACTTAGATGTCCATTTCGGATTTACTGTTTAAAAATGAATTTAGGCTCATAAGTTGGCGAAATCCCGATGGAAATTTTCTTTTTAGATCTCTATCATTTTGTTTATATAGTACAGAAAATAATTATTCAAACGTGTAGAACACGTAATACAAAATTGGACCACTTATGGTCTGTTTATTATCGGGAATGAATCTTATGGTGTTCCGATTGATAATGAATTCGATTATGTAAATATAATGTCAAAAGACAGTACGCACGGTAGTAATATTTTTATTATTATGTGTTCGAAAAAAGCAGAATCTGAGCATCTGAATATAAGTTATAAAATAAACAGAAATATATTATCTCTATTCGATTTAAAAGTTTTGTCATTAAATAAGTGGGCTATTTTATTTGTAAAGAGTATGTATGCATTATATTGTTTGTATGTATACAAATCTTTATAATGTTTTGATTTGCAAACTCTTAATATTTGAATAATGTTTACATTATATTTGTTTGTATGTATACAAACAATATATGTATACAAAGAAGTATATATACAAACAATGTATAATGTATCATGTAACAATATTAATATTTACATTGTATTGTTTGTATGTATACAAATCTTGAATGTTTTAAATGGGCAAATTTGTAATGTTTTTTCTGTTATTTTTTTTAAATGTCAAAAAAAGATAAATTTTCAAACTTGGTATAAATAACTTAGGTACTTTTCTCTATTATCCCATTGACCACTTTTCATAACAAAACAGAAATATATTATCTCTATTCGATTTAAAAGTTTTGTCATTATATAAGTGGGCTATTTTATTTGTAAAGAGTATGTATGCATTATATTGTTTGTATGTATACAAATCTTTAGAATGTTTTGATTTGCAAACTCTTAATATTTGTGTAGGTATGTAAAGGTTGCGCTGTGGTTATTTATACGACGGCATAATTTACTATATACGACTTTATTACTTTAACAAAATATATAAAATTCAACATATTCAAATAAACATAATTAATTAATAAATAAATATAATGTTTAATAGCCGCTCCAGCAGCCGCTCTAAAATCACGATGCATCACTGGAGACTGCCGAAGAGCAAGTGTCAAAGATTCCGGTCGAATCCACCGTCAGTCTATACTTGGCAAAACTTTCAAACCGCCAAACTTTCGCCAAATGTGAGAACGCTCTTTTGCTCCGCTGGAGAAACTTAAATGGATTATGCTTCCTCTTCCATTTTCAAATAAGGCGAATTAGCACAATTAGCGTCGCCACATGACTCCCCCGCCAGTCTCACACAACCCGTGGGAGACGAAAACGAACTTTCCTTCCCGATCTCGTTATATAAGTTGTAAGATCAGGCTCACCATCCTCATTCAACAGAAACGCAGGTTTTAAACGATCAATATTTATGATCTTTTCCTGGTTCCCGATTGAAACCACAAAATCTTTTAGCAGTCGTTTTACGACTTTGAATGGACCTTCGTAAGTCGGTTGTAAAGATCTCTTAAAAGGACCTCTCCGTACAAATACATGGGTGCAGTTCTTTAGTTCTTTCGGAACATAGATCTTTTGCTGCCCATGCCTTAAAGGTTGACAAGGTCTCAAGGAACACATAATTTTTTGTAGTTTGGAAATATAAGTCGGTGGGTCTGAGAAGGGGCTATCCTCGTACAACTGGCCTGGAAGCCGTAGAGTCGTTCCATACGTCAGCTCAGTTGTAGATGCACCAAGGTCCGCACGTACTGTTGTCCGTAGACCCAGCAAAACCAGGGGGAGTGCTTCCAACCAATCCACCTTATAGCACATTAAGGCCTGCTTTAAAGGTCGATGAAGTCGCTCCACCAAACCATTCGTCTGGGGCCTATACGAAGCAGTTCTAGCTATAACAGAGCCTAGCATTCTTGCCAGACTTTCAAAAAGTATGGACTCAAATTGTTTACCCCTATCGCATGTTATCCTCTGAGGCGTACCAAAACGGGAAACCCACGTCTGAACAAAAGCATGAGCAACAGTTTCAGCAGTCATATCCACAATAGGTACTGCCTCTGGCCACCGGGTAAACCTATCAATCATAGTTAGGCAATATCTGAATCCACGTACTAGAGGTAAGGGACCAATGATATCTATGTGTATATGAGCAAATCTCTCGTCTGGAACGAAAAATTTCACCAAAGGAGACTTAGTATGCAGGTGTACCTTAGTCCTTTGACAGGGTATACACGCTCTACACCACACAGCAACATCTTTATTTAGCCCTGGCCAAACATATTTCGAACAGATTAGCTGCCTAGAAGACCGTATTCCTGGATGCGACAGCCCATGCATTGACTCAAACACCTTATATCTCAAGGTCTGAGGGACATAAAACCTGTTCACATCACCAGAAGTTTCACAATACAATAATGTCTTAGCATCCGGCATTTGTACTTTAGCTAAATTTCCACTAAACTCAGCCTTTCCGTCCAAAATAGCCTTTAATTCCTCATCCTCTGTTTGCAACTTTTCCCACAACTCAAAATCTGCAAGTGACGCAAATTGAATCTCACAAACTCTAGATAAACTGTCAGCAACAAAATTTCCCTTGCCTGGCAAATAACGTATATCCGTAGTAAACTGAGATATAAAGTCTAATTGCCGAAGCCTTCTAGGGGAACATTTCTCTTGTTTCTGCTGAAATGCAAAAATTAGGGGTTTGTGATCTACATACAACGTAAATACCCGAGCCTCCAACATATGCCTAAAATATTGGATCGCAGAATACGCCGCCAACAATTCCCGGTCATATGTTGAATATTTGCACTGTGTAGGGGACAACTTACGAGAGAAAAATCCAAGTGGTTTCGGACCATCGGGCGTAACTTCTTGTAACACCCCACCCAAAGCAAAATCACTGCAGTCAGTTATAAGTGCAAGCTTCGCATCTTGAGAAGGGTGATAAAGCAAAGTCGCATTAGCTATAGCTTGCTTAACTTGCTCAAAACTGCTTTCTGCATCCGCATCCCACTTAATTTCTCTTTTATCCCTCTTTTTTGCTCCACTTAAGAACACATTTAATGGTCTTAATATTGCTGCAATATGGGGTACAAAACGATGATAGTAGTTCACCATTCCCAAAAATCTCCTAAGATCGCTAACAGTTTTTGGTTTTGGAAATTCAAGTATAGCTTTCACCTTATCTTTGTGTGGAACACAGCCCTGGCTATCAATAGTATGACCCAGAAAATCTATAGTTTCTTTGCCAAACTCACATTTTGATTCATTAATTATAATCCCGTAATCTCTAAACCGCTTAAAAACTTCCTCTAAATGCTGCATATGCTGAGCGTGAGTTTCACTCGCTATTAAGATGTCATCGAGATACGGAAAGCAATAGTCCAAACCTCGTAATACCTCATTTATAAAGCGTTGAAACGTTTGCGCTGCAGAGCATAACCCAAAGTTTAAAAATGGAAATTCAAACAAACCAAAAGGAGTTATAATAGCAGTTTTATGGATATCGGGAGGATGAACCGGAATTTGATGATAAGCACGGACTAAATCCACTTTAGAAAATATTTTTTTACCTTTTAACATATAAGTAAAATCTTGAATGTGAGGAATGGGATATCTGTCTTGTACAGTAATTCGGTTAAGTGCCCTGTAATCCCCAGTTGGTCTCCAATCCGAAACGCCTTTAGGGACCATATGTAATGGACTGGCCCAATTACTTTTAGATGGCCTACAGATACCTTTCTCAAGCATATAGTCAAATTCCTGCTTAGCTATCCGGAGCTGCGCTGGATGTAACCGCCGAGCTCTAGCTGTCACAGGTGGGCCAACAGTAGGGATAAAATGGATTGTATCATGTTTTACAGTTCGTTTATTCGTATTATTTAACTGGGTAATCTCTTTATACTTTTTTAGCAGTTCTATATATGCAGTGTTTCCGATGATAGTTTTAACCACCGGGACATCACACAGACTGGTGCGACCACGAGCAGAAAAGTTAGTTACAGGGTCTAATAAACGCCGCTTTTTTAAATCAACCAATAAACCAAAATGTTGTAGAAAGTCAGCGCCTATAATTGGTTTAGATACCTCAGCTATGATAAATGGCCATTGTAATTTACGTTTCAGTCCCAAATCCAGTGTCAATAGTTTAGTACCGTAAGTACAGATTTTTGTACCATTAGCGGCATACAATGTGAAATCCCTCTTTCTAGCACTTTTAACTAAAAATGACTTCGGAAAACATGAGACATCACTGCCTGTATCTATCAAATAGCTGGATTGAGTAACCCTATCCGTAACATAAAGCCTGCGACTCAAGCCCATACGTGCAGTAGCCGTCGCTACTCCTGCGAGCGAAGGTCGTTTTTTGGTTTGTAAGCACACGGGGGTACACATTTTCGAGCCTTTTCCTTAAATCGAAAATGATACCAACATAGCCACCCCTCTCTGTGTGACCTATCCCCTGAGTTAAATGAGTTCCGCCGGTAAGATTTCCTAGGCGACTTGGGACAAGAACCCGCTTTAACCAGCTTTGAAAGTTCCTGAACCTGAAATTGTAGCTGCTCCAACTGTTTATTTTGTTGACTAAACTGAGTTTGTTCAGCCCCTCTCGATTCCAGAGAGTTAACACCAACCTGCGTACATTCACAAATCCTATCCGCCATCTCCGCTAATTTATTTAAACCCTCAGAGCTGACAGACAAAATTGTTTGCACAGATACCGGTAACCTCCGAAGCCATATATTTTTCAAAAAGTCATCGTCAACATGGCCCTCACTTAACTCTCTCATCTTACGCAATAACATTGAGGGGGACCTATCACCCAGCTCTAAATCTTCCAGCAGAGTCTTAACCTTCCGATTCTGAGAAACTTCAAATTCCGATAATAACCTCGCTTTAAGAGCACTGTACGGTTCTTCTGGGGGTTTACACACAATATCGGAAGCAAAAGATAAAGTTTCCGCATCCAAAGACGCCACCAAATGATCAAATTTAGTTTGTTCGACCGAGATTCCCGCTAACCTAAAACTAGCCTCTAGTTGTACAAAAAATAACTTTGCATTACTAGGCCAAAAATTTGGAATTTTTACCGACACTCTATTGCATCCTGTACTCCCCCCTTTCAGAGTTTCACTAGGATTGTCGTCCGACATCCCTTATACTATCAAAAAACAAACAGAAATCTCAAACTGCCGAACTAAACAACAATTTAATCCAGACTGAACGAAGGTTAAAACATCTTAACACTTAAAACAGCAATATCAACATCGAAACCATCCAACCATTGGAACCTAAAACAAGTTTAAATTATCTTAAAAGTCCTCAGAGGATACATGCAAAAGGAAATAAACAGTACGTAATCTCATACCTTAATCCTTGAAAGACATCCTAATAGACTGGACGAGAACTCATTATGAATTAATCTTTCTTTTACTCTTTTAAATCACAGTCAAAAGCGTGTATACGGGTCACCACTTGTAGGTATGTAAAGGTTGCGCTGTGGTTATTTATACGACGGCATAATTTACTATATACGACTTTATTACTTTAACAAAATATATAAAATTCAACATATTCAAATAAACATAATTAATTAATAAATAAATATAATGTTTAATAGCCGCTCCAGCAGCCGCTCTAAAATCACGATGCATCACTGGAGACTGCCGAAGAGCAAGTGTCAAAGATTCCGGTCGAATCCACCGTCAGTCTATACTTGGCAAAACTTTCCAACCGCCAGACTTTCGCCAAATGTGAGAACGCTCTTTTGCTCCGCTGGAGAAACTTAAATGGATTATGCTTCCTCTTCCATTTTCAAATAAGGCGAATTAGCACAATTAGCGTCGCCACATTTGAATAATGTTTACATTATATTTGTTTGTATGTATACAAACAATATATGTATACAAAGAAGTATATATGCAAACAATGTATATAATGTATCATGTAACAATATTAATATTTACATTGTATTGTTTGTATATATACAAATCTTGAATGTTTTAAATGGGCAAATTTGTAATGTTTTTTTATGTTATTTTTTTTTAATGTCAAAAAAAGATAAATTTTCAAACTTGGTATAAAAAACTTGAGTACTTCTCTATTATCCCATCGACCACTTTTCATAACAAAATACTATCGCCAAACTGTATGATTAAATGCCAAAATTGCAGTCCCATTTACTTGATGTCGAAAACATTATACGTGTTTTTTATGTCATCAAGTTGTTTTTAATTCAACATTTGCGTGTATTTTTCATTATGTTTATTTGATTTATTAGTTATTTCATTAATTAAAATAACAATTGTATCCTTAAATTCTTATATTTTATTTATTTATTTTGATATTCCAATGACAACGTTCTCCCATTTATTTGGCGATAGTTTTTTTTTTATGAAAAGTGGTCGATGAGATAATAGAGAAGTACCAAAACTTAATTACGTATATGAGTATATTCTTTGACAGTATTAATCATTACTCGATATTTTAAAACTGCATCATATTTGTAGAATTATATTAATTTAAACAATGCTTCTATTGAAGTGTGAAGAACCATATACCTCTATGAAGAACCATATATTTACATAATTGTCTTCATTAGCAATCGGAACACCATAAGATTCATCCCCGATAATAAACGGACTATAAGTGGTCCAATTTTGTATTACGTGTTCTACGATATTTTTACATACATTTAAATAATCATTTTCTGTACTATATAAACAAAATGATAGAGATCTAAAAAGACAATTTCCATCGGGATTGATTTCGCGAACGTTAAAAGAGCCTAAATTCATTTTTAAACAGTAAATCCGAAATGGACACCTAAGTATTCATACAAATTATAATAAATGAAATAAATAAATACCTTCTAAACACTCCACAGTGAGTTCTATATAAATACCTTCCTAGGTTTAACGCAAAGTGCAAGAAAAAAACAACAGGAGATGATCCCAAACACGTTTCTAGAGACCGTAATAGACCTTCACCTCATTGGCCGGTCCTACCGGAAGATTTTTTTTTATGCATGCGTATTGGGTCGAATATTGTTGAAACATTTGACAAAATAAGCAAACTGTTTCCACCTAGGTATTTATACACAATACAACAAATAAAATAAATGCCTTCAAAACCCTTTTGATCATCACATCAGCGTGCAAGACAATTTTTTTACCGGAAACCGTTTGATGAATTTCATTATTTTTCCGTTATCGATTGACAAATTTTACGATTTTACCGCTAACGATTGCTGAATTTCACAATTTATCGACTATTGATTAACGAATTTCATGATTTTTTCCATGAACATTTGTCGAATTGCACAAAAAAAATTAAGAATATCGTCAAATTGTCTTGGGTAAAAAAATTTTGAATATTGTCAAATGCCATCGAGAAAAAAGTCTCTTTGTCAAATGATTTTGAAGAAAAAATCGGGAAATTCACAAAATGGTTTCGGAAAAAACTTCACCAAATGGTTTCAAAATTCTTTGAGTGACAGCGGGAAAAAAAATTTCATTTTACATTCAATCATCGCAATTGGCGAGTGTGACTAAGTTTAGCCAGTGGTGGCAATAACATCAATCACCAATTTCCAGTATTACTCGCCGATTGGTGAATGTTAATTTTGTCTTATATCACAAACTGTATTTACATATACTACTAGATATAATGATTATGAACCATGATTTTTCTGTTATTGGGCGAGATTCATGTTTTTTCAGCAATTCTTTGACGAAATTAGTGTTTTTTCAGCGATCCTTTGAAGAATTTCGCATTTTTCTCACGATCCTTAACGAAATTCGCATTTTCCAGCAATTCTTTGATAAAATACATTTTATTCTGCAATTTTTAGACGAAATTTAGTAAAAAAGCGTGATCTTTTGGTGAAATTTCCTTTTTTGAGATTCTTTGACAAAATTTGCTTATCTTTCGCGATCCTTTTGCATAATTACGTTTTTTCTGTGGTCTTTTAACAAAAGTCATGTTTTCCCATTATCCTTTGATAAAGTAGGGTTTTTTCCTCAATCATTTGACAAAATCTGTTATTTTCCCCCCGCGAAGATTGGTTAGATGTTTTTAGTCTGCAGGTGCCCTTAAAAAGTCTGTGACGCCCGTTGCTGCATCGCACACATTCTTCCATGGGGCATTGAACGAAGTAAATTCAACCTAAAGAATCATTGTTTCATTCCTGACATTTCTCGAAAGAAACAACGTTCAACTCATTGACTGAATTGTAAAGGGCGAAATGTGTCAATTAGCAGAAAGTGCGCAATTTGTTCGTTCATGGAAAAAATCGTGAAATTCGTTAACCGATAGTCGATAAAATTCGAAATTCGTCAATCGATAGCGGAAGAAGTGCAAAATTCATTAATCTACACAGTGGAAAAATCGCAAAATTCATCAACTGGTTTCGGGAGAAAAATTTTTCGAATATCGTCGAATTTCTTCGAGAAAAAAATTCACAATCTGCCAATTTCGGGGATGAAATTTACCAAATGGTTTCAAAATTTGTCGCGCGACAGCAGAGAAAATTAATCTTTTTCCATTCAATCATCGCAATTGGTGAGTGTGACTATTATGTTTGACCAGTGGTGGCAATAAAGTCCATTGCCAAATTTTCAGTATTACTCGCTGTTTGGCAAGTGCTAATTTTGTCCTATACTTCAAAACCCTTTTTATCATCACATCAGTGTGCAGGACAATTTTTTTTACGGGAGACCATTTGATGAATTTCGTGATTTTTCCGTTATCGATTGACCAATTTTACTGCTATCGATTGTTGAATTTTATAATTTATCAACTATTGATTAGCGAATTTCCTGATTTTTTCCATGAACGTTTGACGAATTACGCAAAAAAAAATAAGAATCCATATATTTAAAGCTGTTTGGTAATTCTGTCAAATCTATTCCATCGAAATTCGATCGAATACGCATGCGTCAAAAAATCACCGGCCAATGAGGTGAGGGTCTATGACTGTCTCTACAAACGTGTTTGGGATCGTATCATCTGTTGTTTTTTTCTGTTGTCACGTTGCGTTAAACCTAGGAAGATATTTATCTAGAACTCACTGTGGAGTGTTTAGAAGGTATTTATTTTATTTATTTATTTTATTTATTGTAATTTGTATGAATACTTAGATGTCCATTTCGGATTTACTGTTTAAAAATGAATTTAGGCTCATAAGTTGGCGAAATCCCGATGGAAATTTTCTTTTTTGATCTCTATCATTTTGTTTATATAGTACAGAAAATAATTATTCAAACGTGTAGAACACGTAATACAAAATTGGACCACTTATGGTCTGTTTATTATCGGGAATGAATCTTATGGTGTTCCGATTGATAATGAATTCGATTATGTAAATATAATGTCAAAAGACAGTACGCACGGTAGTAATATTTTTATTATTATGTGTTCGAAAAAAGCAGAATCTGAGCATCTGAATATAAGTTATAAAATAAACAGAAATATATTATCTCTATTCGATTTAAAAGTTTTGTCATTAAATAAGTGGGCTATTTTATTTGTAAAGAGTATGTATGCATTATATTGTTTGTATGTATACAAATCTTTATAATGTTTTGATTTGCAAACTCTTAATATTTGAATAATGTTTACATTATATTTGTTTGTATGTATACAAACAATATATGTATACAAAGAAGTATATATACAAACAATGTATAATGTCTCATGTAACAATATTAATATTTACATTGTATTGTTTGTATGTATACAAATCTTGAATGTTTTAAATGGGCAAATTTGTAATGTTTTTTCTGTTATTTTTTTTAAATGTCAAAAAAAGATAAATTTTCAAACTTGGTATAAATAACTTAGGTACTTTTCTCTATTATCCCATTGACCACTTTTCATAACAAAACAGAAATATATTATCTCTATTCGATTTAAAAGTTTTGTCATTATATAAGTGGGCTATTTTATTTGTAAAGAGTATGTATGCATTATATTGTTTGTATGTATACAAATCTTTAGAATGTTTTGATTTGCAAACTCTTAATATTTGAATAATGTTTACATTATATTTGTTTGTATGTATACAAACAATATATGTATACAAAGAAGTATATATGCAAACAATGTATATAATGTATCATGTAACAATATTAATATTTACATTGTATTGTTTGTATATATACAAATCTTGAATGTTTTAAATGGGCAAATTTGTAATGTTTTTTTATGTTATTTTTTTTAAATGTCAAAAAAAGATAAATTTTCAAACTTGGTATAAAAAACTTGAGTACTTCTCTATTATCCCATCGACCACTTTTCATAACAAAATACTATCGCCAAACTGTATGATTAAATGCCAAAATTGCAGTCCCATTTACTTGATGTCGAAAACATTATACGTGTTTTTTATGTCATCAAGTTGTTTTTAATTCAACATTTGCGTGTATTTTTCATTATGTTTATTTGATTTATTAGTTATTTCATTAATTAAAATAACAATTGTATCCTTAAATTCTTATATTTTATTTATTTATTTTGATATTCCAATGACAACGTTCTCCCATTTATTTGGCGATAGTTTTTTTTTTATGAAAAGTGGTCGATGAGATAATAGAGAAGTACCAAAACTTAATTACGTATATGAGTATATTCTTTGACAGTATTAATCATTACTCGATATTTTAAAACTGCATCATATTTGTAGAATTATATTAATTTAAACAATGCTTCTATTGAAGTGTGAAGAACCATATACCTCTATGAAGAACCATATATTTACATAATTGTCTTCATTAGCAATCGGAACACCATAAGATTCATCCCCGATAATAAACGGACTATAAGTGGTCCAATTTTGTATTACGTGTTCTACGATATTTTTACATACATTTAAATAATCATTTTCTGTACTATATAAACAAAATGATAGAGATCTAAAAAGACAATTTCCATCGGGATTGATTTCGCGAACGTTAAAAGAGCCTAAATTCATTTTTAAACAGTAAATCCGAAATGGACACCTAAGTATTCATACAAATTATAATAAATGAAATAAATAAATACCTTCTAAACACTCCACAGTGAGTTCTATATAAATACCTTCCTAGGTTTAACGCAAAGTGCAAGAAAAAAACAACAGGAGATGATCCCAAACACGTTTCTAGAGACCGTAATAGACCTTCACCTCATTGGCCGGTCCTACCGGAAGATTTTTTTTATGCATGCGTATTGGGTCGAATATTGTTGAAACATTTGACAAAATAAGCAAACTGTTTCCACCTAGGTATTTATACACAATACAACAAATAAAATAAATGCCTTCAAAACCCTTTTGATCATCACATCAGCGTGCAAGACAATTTTTTTACCGGAAACCGTTTGATGAATTTCATTATTTTTCCGTTATCGATTGACAAATTTTACGATTTTACCGCTAACGATTGCTGAATTTCACAATTTATCGACTATTGATTAACGAATTTCATGATTTTTTCCATGAACATTTGTCGAATTGCACAAAAAAAATTAAGAATATCGTCAAATTGTCTTGGGTAAAAAAATTTTGAATATTGTCAAATGCCATCGAGAAAAAAGTCTCTTTGTCAAATGATTTTGAAGAAAAAATCGGGAAATTCACAAAATGGTTTCGGAAAAAACTTCACCAAATGGTTTCAAAATTCTTTGAGTGACAGCGGGAAAAAAAATTTCATTTTACATTCAATCATCGCAATTGGCGAGTGTGACTAAGTTTAGCCAGTGGTGGCAATAACATCAATCACCAATTTCCAGTATTACTCGCCGATTGGTGAATGTTAATTTTGTCTTATATCACAAACTGTATTTACATATACTACTAGATATAATGATTATGAACCATGATTTTTCTGTTATTGGGCGAGATTCATGTTTTTTCAGCAATTCTTTGACGAAATTAGTGTTTTTTCAGCGATCCTTTGAAGAATTTCGCATTTTTCTCACGATCCTTAACGAAATTCGCATTTTCCAGCAATTCTTTGATAAAATACATTTTATTCTGCAATTTTTAGACGAAATTTAGTAAAAAAGCGTGATCTTTTGGTGAAATTTCCTTTTTTGAGATTCTTTGACAAAATTTGCTTATCTTTCGCGATCCTTTTGCATAATTACGTTTTTTCTGTGGTCTTTTAACAAAAGTCATGTTTTCCCATTATCCTTTGATAAAGTAGGGTTTTTTCCTCAATCATTTGACAAAATCTGTTATTTTCCCCCCGCGAAGATTGGTTAGATGTTTTTAGTCTGCAGGTGCCCTTAAAAAGTCTGTGACGCCCGTTGCTGCATCGCACACATTCTTCCATGGGGCATTGAACGAAGTAAATTCAACCTAAAGAATCATTGTTTCATTCCTGACATTTCTCGAAAGAAACAACGTTCAACTCATTGACTGAATTGTAAAGGGCGAAATGTGTCAATTAGCAGAAAGTGCGCAATTTGTTCGTTCATGGAAAAAATCGTGAAATTCGTTAACCGATAGTCGATAAAATTCGAAATTCGTCAATCGATAGCGGAAGAAGTGCAAAATTCATTAATCTACACAGTGGAAAAATCGCAAAATTCATCAACTGGTTTCGGGAGAAAAATTTTTCGAATATCGTCGAATTTCTTCGAGAAAAAAATTCACAATCCGCCAATTTCGGGGATGAAATTTACCAAATGGTTTCAAAATTTGTCGCGCGACAGCAGAGAAAATTAATCTTTTTCCATTCAATCATCGCAATTGGTGAGTGTGACTATTATGTTTGACCAGTGGTGGCAATAAAGTCCATTGCCAAATTTTCAGTATTACTCGCTGTTTGGCAAGTGCTAATTTTGTCCTATACTTCAAAACCCTTTTTATCATCACATCAGTGTGCAGGACAATTTTTTTTACGGGAGACCATTTGATGAATTTCGTGATTTTTCCGTTATCGATTGACCAATTTTACTGCTATCGATTGTTGAATTTTATAATTTATCAACTATTGATTAGCGAATTTCCTGATTTTTTCCATGAACGTTTGACGAATTACGCAAAAAAAAATAAGAATCCATATATTTAAAGCTGTTTGGTAATTCTGTCAAATCTATTCCATCGAAATTCGATCGAATACGCATGCGTCAAAAAATCACCGGCCAATGAGGTGAGGGTCTATGACTGTCTCTACAAACGTGTTTGGGATCGTATCATCTGTTGTTTTTTTCTGTTGTCACGTTGCGTTAAACCTAGGAAGATATTTATCTAGAACTCACTGTGGAGTGTTTAGAAGGTATTTATTTTATTTATTTATTTTATTTATTGTAATTTGTATGAATACTTAGATGTCCATTTCGGATTTACTGTTTAAAAATGAATTTAGGCTCATAAGTTGGCGAAATCCCGATGGAAATTTTCTTTTTTGATCTCTATCATTTTGTTTATATAGTACAGAAAATAATTATTCAAACGTGTAGAACACGTAATACAAAATTGGACCACTTATGGTCTGTTTATTATCGGGAATGAATCTTATGGTGTTCCGATTGATAATGAATTCGATTATGTAAATATAATGTCAAAAGACAGTACGCACGGTAGTAATATTTTTATTATTATGTGTTCGAAAAAAGAAGAATCTGAGCATCTGAATATAAGTTATAAAATAAACAGAAATATATTATCTCTATTCGATTTAAAAGTTTTGTCATTAAATAAGTGGGCTATTTTATTTGTAAAGAGTATGTATGCATTATATTGTTTGTATGTATACAAATCTTTATAATGTTTTGATTTGCAAACTCTTAATATTTGAATAATGTTTACATTATATTTGTTTGTATGTATACAAACAATATATGTATACAAAGAAGTATATATACAAACAATGTATAATGTATCATGTAACAATATTAATATTTACATTGTATTGTTTGTATGTATACAAATCTTGAATGTTTTAAATGGGCAAATTTGTAATGTTTTTTCTGTTATTTTTTTTAAATGTCAAAAAAAGATAAATTTTCAAACTTGGTATAAATAACTTAGGTACTTTTCTCTATTATCCCATTGACCACTTTTCATAACAAAACAGAAATATATTATCTCTATTCGATTTAAAAGTTTTGTCATTATATAAGTGGGCTATTTTATTTGTAAAGAGTATGTATGCATTATATTGTTTGTATGTATACAAATCTTTAGAATGTTTTGATTTGCAAACTCTTAATATTTGAATAATGTTTACATTATATTTGTTTGTATGTATACAAACAATATATGTATACAAAGAAGTATATATGCAAACAATGTATATAATGTATCATGTAACAATATTAATATTTACATTGTATTGTTTGTATATATACAAATCTTGAATGTTTTAAATGGGCAAATTTGTAATGTTTTTTTATGTTATTTTTTTTAAATGTCAAAAAAAGATAAATTTTCAAACTTGGTATAAAAAACTTGAGTACTTCTCTATTATCCCATCGACCACTTTTCATAACAAAATACTATCGCCAAACTGTATGATTAAATGCCAAAATTGCAGTCCCATTTACTTGATGTCGAAAACATTATACGTGTTTTTTATGTCATCAAGTTGTTTTTAATTCAACATTTGCGTGTATTTTTCATTATGTTTATTTGATTTATTAGTTATTTCATTAATTAAAATAACAATTGTATCCTTAAATTCTTATATTTTATTTATTTATTTTGATATTCCAATGACAACGTTCTCCCATTTATTTGGCGATAGTTTTTTTTTTATGAAAAGTGGTCGATGAGATAATAGAGAAGTACCAAAACTTAATTACGTATATGAGTATATTCTTTGACAGTATTAATCATTACTCGATATTTTAAAACTGCATCATATTTGTAGAATTATATTAATTTAAACAATGCTTCTATTGAAGTGTGAAGAACCATATACCTCTATGAAGAACCATATATTTACATAATTGTCTTCATTAGCAATCGGAACACCATAAGATTCATCCCCGATAATAAACGGACTATAAGTGGTCCAATTTTGTATTACGTGTTCTACGATATTTTTACATACATTTAAATAATCATTTTCTGTACTATATAAACAAAATGATAGAGATCTAAAAAGACAATTTCCATCGGGATTGATTTCGCGAACGTTAAAAGAGCCTAAATTCATTTTTAAACAGTAAATCCGAAATGGACACCTAAGTATTCATACAAATTATAATAAATGAAATAAATAAATACCTTCTAAACACTCCACAGTGAGTTCTATATAAATACCTTCCTAGGTTTAACGCAAAGTGCAAGAAAAAAACAACAGGAGATGATCCCAAACACGTTTCTAGAGACCGTAATAGACCTTCACCTCATTGGCCGGTCCTACAGGAAGATTTTTTTTATGCATGCGTATTGGGTCGAATATTGTTGAAACATTTGACAAAATAAGCAAACTGTTTCCACCTAGGTATTTATACACAATACAACAAATAAAATAAATGCCTTCAAAACCCTTTTGATCATCACATCAGCGTGCAAGACAATTTTTTTACCGGAAACCGTTTGATGAATTTCATTATTTTTCCGTTATCGATTGACAAATTTTACGATTTTACCGCTAACGATTGCTGAATTTCACAATTTATCGACTATTGATTAACGAATTTCATGATTTTTTCCATGAACATTTGTCGAATTGCACAAAAAAAATTAAGAATATCGTCAAATTGTCTTGGGTAAAAAAATTTTGAATATTGTCAAATGCCATCGAGAAAAAAGTCTCTTTGTCAAATGATTTTGAAGAAAAAATCGGGAAATTCACAAAATGGTTTCGGAAAAAACTTCAAATGGTTTCAAAATTCTTTGAGTGACAGCGGGAAAAAAAATTTCATTTTACATTCAATCATCGCAATTGGCGAGTGTGACTAAGTTTAGCCAGTGGTGGCAATAACATCAATCACCAATTTCCAGTATTACTCGCCGATTGGTGAATGTTAATTTTGTCTTATATCACAAACTGTATTTACATATACTACTAGATATAATGATTATGAACCATGATTTTTCTGTTATTGGGCGAGATTCATGTTTTTTCAGCAATTCTTTGACGAAATTAGTGTTTTTTCAGCGATCCTTTGAAGAATTTCGCATTTTTCTCACGATCCTTAACGAAATTCGCATTTTCCAGCAATTCTTTGATAAAATACATTTTATTCTGCAATTTTTAGACGAAATTTAGTAAAAAAGCGTGATCTTTTGGTGAAATTTCCTTTTTTGAGATTCTTTGACAAAATTTGCTTATCTTTCGCCTTCCTTTTGCATAATTACGTTTTTTCTGTGGTCTTTTAACAAAAGTCATGTTTTCCCATTATCCTTTGATAAAGTAGGGTTTTTTCCTCAATCATTTGACAAAATCTGTTATTTTCCCCCCGCGAAGATTGGTTAGATGTTTTTAGTCTGCAGGTGCCCTTAAAAAGTCTGTGACGCCCGTTGCTGCATCGCACACATTCTTCCATGGGGCATTGAACGAAGTAAATTCAACCTAAAGAATCATTGTTTCATTCCTGACATTTCTCGAAAGAAACAACGTTCAACTCATTGACTGAATTGTAAAGGGCGAAATGTGTCAATTAGCAGAAAGTGCGCAATTTGTTCGTTCATGGAAAAAATCGTGAAATTCGTTAACCGATAGTCGATAAAATTCGAAATTCGTCAATCGATAGCGGAAGAAGTGCAAAATTCATTAATCTACACAGTGGAAAAATCGCAAAATTCATCAACTGGTTTCGGGAGAAAAATTTTTCGAATATCGTCGAATTTCTTCGAGAAAAAAATTCACAATCTGCCAATTTCGGGGATGAAATTTACCAAATGGTTTCAAAATTTGTCGCGCGACAGCAGAGAAAAATAATCTTTTTCCATTCAATCATCGCAATTGGTGAGTGTGACTATTATGTTTGACCAGTGGTGGCAATAAAGTCCATTGCCAAATTTTCAGTATTACTCGCTGTTTGGCAAGTGCTAATTTTGTCCTATACTTCAAAACCCTTTTTATCATCACATCAGTGTGCAGGACAATTTTTTTTACGGGAGACCATTTGATGAATTTCGTGATTTTTCCGTTATCGATTGACCAATTTTACTGCTATCGATTGTTGAATTTTATAATTTATCAACTATTGATTAGCGAATTTCCTGATTTTTTCCATGAACGTTTGACGAATTACGCAAAAAAAAATAAGAATCCATATATTTAAAGCTGTTTGGTAATTCTGTCAAATCTATTCCATCGAAATTCGATCGAATACGCATGCGTCAAAAAATCACCGGCCAATGAGGTGAGGGTCTATGACTGTCTCTACAAACGTGTTTGGGATCGTATCATCTGTTGTTTTTTTCTGTTGTCACGTTGCGTTAAACCTAGGAAGATATTTATCTAGAACTCACTGTGGAGTGTTTAGAAGGTATTTATTTTATTTATTTATTTTATTTATTGTAATTTGTATGAATACTTAGATGTCCATTTCGGATTTACTGTTTAAAAATGAATTTAGGCTCATAAGTTGGCGAAATCCCGATGGAAATTTTCTTTTTAGATCTCTATCATTTTGTTTATATAGTACAGAAAATAATTATTCAAACGTGTAGAACACGTAATACAAAACTGGACCACTTATGGTCTGTTTATTATCGGGAATGAATCTTATGGTGTTCCGATTGATAATGAATTCGATTATGTAAATATAATGTCAAAAGACAGTACGCACGGTAGTAATATTTTTATTATTATGTGTTCGAAAAAAGCAGAATCTGAGCATCTGAATATAAGTTATAAAATAAACAGAAATATATTATCTCTATTCGATTTAAAAGTTTTGTCATTAAATAAGTGGGCTATTTTATTTGTAAAGAGTATGTATGCATTATATTGTTTGTATGTATACAAATCTTTATAATGTTTTGATTTGCAAACTCTTAATATTTGAATAATGTTTACATTATATTTGTTTGTATGTATACAAACAATATATGTATACAAAGAAGTATATATACAAACAATGTATAATGTATCATGTAACAATATTAATATTTACATTGTATTGTTTGTATGTATACAAATCTTGAATGTTTTAAATGGGCAAATTTGTAATGTTTTTTCTGTTATTTTTTTTAAATGTCAAAAAAAGATAAATTTTCAAACTTGGTATAAATAACTTAGGTACTTTTCTCTATTATCCCATTGACCACTTTTCATAACAAAACAGAAATATATTATCTCTATTCGATTTAAAAGTTTTGTCATTATATAAACGGGCTATTTTATTTGTAAAGAGTATGTATGCATTATATTGTTTGTATGTATACAAATCTTTAGAATGTTTTGATTTGCAAACTCTTAATATTTGAATAATGTTTACATTATATTTGTTTGTATGTATACAAACAATATATGTATACAAAGAAGTATATATGCAAACAATGTATATAATGTATCATGTAACAATATTAATATTTACATTGTATTGTTTGTATATATACAAATCTTGAATGTTTTAAATGGGCAAATTTGTAATGTTTTTTTATGTTATTTTTTTTAAATGTCAAAAAAAGATAAATTTTCAAACTTGGTATAAAAAACTTGAGTACTTCTCTATTATCCCATCGACCACTTTTCATAACAAAATACTATCGCCAAACTGTATGATTAAATGCCAAAATTGCAGTCCCATTTACTTGATGTCGAAAACATTATACGTGTTTTTTATGTCATCAAGTTGTTTTTAATTCAACATTTGCGTGTATTTTTCATTATGTTTATTTGATTTATTAGTTATTTCATTAATTAAAATAACAATTGTATCCTTAAATTCTTATATTTTATTTATTTATTTTGATATTCCAATGACAACGTTCTCCCATTTATTTGGCGATAGTTTTTTTTTTATGAAAAGTGGTCGATGAGATAATAGAGAAGTACCAAAACTTAATTACGTATATGAGTATATTCTTTGACAGTATTAATCATTACTCGATATTTTAAAACTGCATCATATTTGTAGAATTATATTAATTTAAACAATGCTTCTATTGAAGTGTGAAGAACCATATACCTCTATGAAGAACCATATATTTACATAATTGTCTTCATTAGCAATCGGAACACCATAAGATTCATCCCCGATAATAAACGGACTATAAGTGGTCCAATTTTGTATTACGTGTTCTACGATATTTTTACATACATTTAAATAATCATTTTCTGTACTATATAAACAAAATGATAGAGATCTAAAAAGACAATTTCCATCGGGATTGATTTCGCGAACGTTAAAAGAGCCTAAATTCATTTTTAAACAGTAAATCCGAAATGGACACCTAAGTATTCATACAAATTATAATAAATGAAATAAATAAATACCTTCTAAACACTCCACAGTGAGTTCTATATAAATACCTTCCTAGGTTTAACGCAAAGTGCAAGAAAAAAACAACAGGAGATGATCCCAAACACGTTTCTAGAGACCGTAATAGACCTTCACCTCATTGGCCGGTCCTACCGGAAGATTTTTTTTATGCATGCGTATTGGGTCGAATATTGTTGAAACATTTGACAAAATAAGCAAACTGTTTCCACCTAGGTATTTATACACAATACAACAAATAAAATAAATGCCTTCAAAACCCTTTTGATCATCACATCAGCGTGCAAGACAATTTTTTTACCGGAAACCGTTTGATGAATTTCATTATTTTTCCGTTATCGATTGACAAATTTTACGATTTTACCGCTAACGATTGCTGAATTTCACAATTTATCGACTATTGATTAACGAATTTCATGATTTTTTCCATGAACATTTGTCGAATTGCACAAAAAAAATTAAGAATATCGTCAAATTGTCTTGGGTAAAAAAATTTTGAATATTGTCAAATGCCATCGAGAAAAAAGTCTCTTTGTCAAATGATTTTGAAGAAAAAATCGGGAAATTCACAAAATGGTTTCGGAAAAAACTTCACCAAATGGTTTCAAAATTCTTTGAGTGACAGCGGGAAAAAAAATTTCATTTTACATTCAATCATCGCAATTGGCGAGTGTGACTAAGTTTAGCCAGTGGTGGCAATAACATCAATCACCAATTTCCAGTATTACTCGCCGATTGGTGAATGTTAATTTTGTCTTATATCACAAACTGTATTTACATATACTACTAGATATAATGATTATGAACCATGATTTTTCTGTTATTGGGCGAGATTCATGTTTTTTCAGCAATTCTTTGACGAAATTAGTGTTTTTTCAGCGATCCTTTGAAGAATTTCGCATTTTTCTCACGATCCTTAACGAAATTCGCATTTTCCAGCAATTCTTTGATAAAATACATTTTATTCTGCAATTTTTAGACGAAATTTAGTAAAAAAGCGTGATCTTTTGGTGAAATTTCCTTTTTTGAGATTCTTTGACAAAATTTGCTTATCTTTCGCGATCCTTTTGCATAATTACGTTTTTTCTGTGGTCTTTTAACAAAAGTCATGTTTTCCCATTATCCTTTGATAAAGTAGGGTTTTTTCCTCAATCATTTGACAAAATCTGTTATTTTCCCCCCGCGAAGATTGGTTAGATGTTTTTAGTCTGCAGGTGCCCTTAAAAAGTCTGTGACGCCCGTTGCTGCATCGCACACATTCTTCCATGGGGCATTGAACGAAGTAAATTCAACCTAAAGAATCATTGTTTCATTCCTGACATTTCTCGAAAGAAACAACGTTCAACTCATTGACTGAATTGTAAAGGGCGAAATGTGTCAATTAGCAGAAAGTGCGCAATTTGTTCGTTCATGGAAAAAATCGTGAAATTCGTTAACCGATAGTCGATAAAATTCGAAATTCGTCAATCGATAGCGGAAGAAGTGCAAAATTCATTAATCTACACAGTGGAAAAATCGCAAAATTCATCAACTGGTTTCGGGAGAAAAATTTTTCGAATATCGTCGAATTTCTTCGAGAAAAAAATTCACAATCTGCCAATTTCGGGGAAGAAATTTACCAAATGGTTTCAAAATTTGTCGCGCGACAGCAGAGAAAAATAATCTTTTTCCATTCAATCATCGCAATTGGTGAGTGTGACTATTATGTTTGACCAGTGGTGGCAATAAAGTCCATTGCCAAATTTTCAGTATTACTCGCTGTTTGGCAAGTGCTAATTTTGTCCTATACTTCAAAACCCTTTTTATCATCACATCAGTGTGCAGGACAATTTTTTTTACGGGAGACCATTTGATGAATTTCGTGATTTTTCCGTTATCGATTGACCAATTTTACTGCTATCGATTGTTGAATTTTATAATTTATCAACTATTGATTAGCGAATTTCCTGATTTTTTCCATGAACGTTTGACGAATTACGCAAAAAAAAATAAGAATATCGTTAAATTGTCTTGGGTAAAAAAAAATTTAATATTGTCAAATGCCTTCGAGAAAAAGGTTGCAAGTTGAAATGGCTGTGACTTCTTTTTCATGTTATGCATCTCCGGTGTCCATCCCCCCCCCCCCAAGTGGGACACTTTTCTAAATTTTGCACATACCCCTCATGTGATATATCGGTGGAAAAGTCTTTGACCACTTATTCATGTTATGCATCTCCGGGGTCCATCCCGCCCCCCCCCCTAAGGGGGGCCCTTTTCAAAATTTTGTTGACACCCCTCATGTCATACATTGTTGGAAAGGTCTGTGACTGCTTAATCATATTATGCATCTCCGGTGTCCATCTCCTCACTTTGCCCCCCCCCCCCCCAAAGGGTACTTTCTAAATTTTGCACATTACCCTCATGTTATATATCATTGGAAAGGTCTGTGACCACTTAATCATTTTATGCATCTCCAATGTCCATCTCCCCACTTTGCCCCCCCCACCCCCCTAAGGGATACTTTTCTAAATTTTGTTGACACCCCTCATGTCATATATCATTGGAAAGGTCTGTGACCACTTAATCATATTATGCATCTCCGATGCCCATCTCCCCACTTCCCCCCCCCCAAGGGATACTTTTCTAAATTTTGTTGACACCCCTCATGTCATATATTGTTGGAAAGGTCTGTAACTGCTTAATCATATTATGCATCTCCGATGTCCATCTCCCCACTTTGCCCCCCCCCCAAAGGGTACTTTCTAAATTTTGCCCATTACCCTCATGTTATATATCATTGGAAAGGTCTGTGACCACTTAATCATATTATGCATCTCCGATGTCCATCTCCCCACTTTGACCCCCTCCCTCCCCCAAAGGGTACTTTCTAAATTTTGCACACAACCCTCATGTTATATATCATTGGAAAGGTCTGTGACCACTTAATCATATTATGCATCTCCAATGTCCATCTCCCCACTTTGCCCCCCCACTCCCCTAAGGGATACTTTTCTAAATTTTGCTGACACCCCTCATGTCATATATCATTGAAAGGTCTGTGACCACTTAATCATATTATGCATCTCCAATGTCCATCTCCTCACTTTGCCCCCCCCCCCCAAAGGGTACTTTCTAAATTTTGCACATTACCCTCATGTTATATATCATTGGAAAGGTCTGTGACCACTTAATCATTTTATGCATCTCGAATGTCCATCTCCCCACTTTGCCCCCCCCCCACCCCCCTAAGGGATACTTTTCTAAATTTTGTTGACACCCCTCATGTCATATATCATTGGAAAGGTCTGTGACCACTTAATCATATTATGCATCTCCGATGCCCATCTCCCCACTTCCCCCCCCCAAGGGATACTTTTCTAAATTTTGTTGACACCCCTCATGTCATATATTGTTGGAAAGGTCTGTAACTGCTTAATCATATTATGCATCTCCGATGTCCATCTCCCCACTTTGCCCCCCCCCCCAAAGGGTACTTTCTAAATTTTGCCCATTACCCTCATGTTATATATCATTGGAAAGGTCTGTGACCACTTAATCATATTATGCATCTCCGATGTCCATCTCCCCACTTTGCCCCCCTCCCTCCCCCAAAGGGTACTTTCTAAATTTTGCACACAACCCTCATGTTATATATCATTGGAAAGGTCTGTGACCACTTAATCATATTATGCATCTCCAATGTCCATCTCCCCACTTTGCCCCCCCACCCCCCTAAGGGATACTTTTCTAAATTTTGTTGACACCCCTCATGTCATATATCATTGAAAGGTCTGTGACCACTTAATCATATTATGCATCTCCAATGTCCATCTCCCCACTTTGCCCCCCCCCCAAGAGATACTTTTCTAAATTTTGTTGACACCCCTCATGTCATATATTGTTGGAAAGGTCTGTAACTGCTTAATCATATTATGCATCTCCGATGTACATCTCCCCACTTTGCCCCTCCCAAAAGGGTACTTTCTAAATTTTGCACATTACCCTCATGTTATATATCATTGGAAAGGTCTGTAACTGCTTTATCATATTATGCATCTCCGATGTCCATCTCCCCACTTTGCCCCCACCAAAGGGTACTTTCTAAATTTTGCACATTACCCTCATGTTATATATCATTAGAAAGGTCTTTGACCACTTAATCATATTATGCATCTCCGATGTCCATCTCCCCACTTTAGCCCCCCCCCCCGTACTTTCTAAATTTTGCACACAACCCTCATGTTATATATCATTGGAAAGGTCTGTGACCACTTAATCATATTATGCATCTCCGGTGTCCATCTCCTCACTTTGCCCCCCCCCCCCCAAGGGGTACTTTCTAAATTTTGCACACAACCTCATGTTATATATCATTGGAAAGGTCTGTCACCACTTAATCATATTATGCATCTCCCATGTCCATCCCCCCACTTTGACCCCCCCAAGGGTGTACTTTTCTAAATTTTGCATACACCCCTCATGTGATTTATCGATGGAAAAGTCTGTGACCACTTAATCATATTATGCTCCCCACTATGAAATTTGTCAAGTTAAAGCAACTATAAATTTTACTTTTATGGTATTATCAAGTTGTTTGCCGTCAAATTTTGACGGGTTCCATCTAGTTATATTTAACTTAATAGTCACCATTTATAACATTAAATTAAATTTATGAGTAGCGGTTACCACTATTTACAAATAAAAGTTTAAGCCAACTTTGTAATTAAGTTCCTAGCTTAACAAAACGAACGAATATTTATGCATGCATAGTGGGCCTCCTAATTAGTCATTTTCTGAAGGACAATCGAACATCTCCTCCCTTCGGCACCTCACTCAAGGTTATTTTCTCTAACTGTGCCTCATTGCAATAACTGCGCTAATAATGTTCCAATCTTCTCGAAACCAGCTCAATTTTGTAGTGCGCCTACTATACAGTAACTTAGGCAGCGGGGACCTGTCTCAGAAGTTCGTTCAGAAAGAAGTTTGTTTAGAACAGAATGCTCCCCTGCCGGTGGTAGGGGGAAATAAAAGATTTTCTAGATCGTACGAGCATGCCTGGTATACGGTTCCGAAGCCATCGTAGACCGTAGCCAGAGTTCCGTTTTTTAAGAGATTTAATTTTATTACAAGGGCTCGGGCAATGCCGGGCGGGTCAGCTAGTAATCACATAAATCAGTCTATTCCTTCCTCTTCAAACAATACCTTCTAATTTTTCATCCATTACATAAACGACATAAAGTCAGCGACTTAAGTGGTTTTTGCATGCAATACCAGATTACATGAGGATACCATATTACATCACCATATTACCATTTGCATGCAGTACAACATTAAAACATAAAAATGTTCCTGTATCAGTGCTATCTTCATTAATTTTGATTAAAAATATGTTTATTATGACGTTTTTATTCAAATTAGATACCACCTAATCTTGTTTCTTGTTAAAACAACATAAGTCAGGAACAGTTTTTCTGATATTCTTCTTTTTATTATTCATAAATTATGAAAATTATTCAATATTTACAAACTTTGAAGTCCAAACTCTCAACCCCCCCCCCCCCCCCCCCCACCCAAAAAAAAAAAAAAGTCCATAAAAATTCGTTTACTTGTGAATAATACATTTTTTTTTTTGCTGAAAAGTTCTGATTCTATGACTTATGTGGTTTTTGATCGATTCAATTATATTATTGATGATTAAAAAATTTTTAATCCTGCGAATATTCACAATGTTATACTCGCAAGAAATACGCTGATGAAAGAAATGTTGAACAGGAAATGAGGTTCGTTAATTTATTGCAAATTAATAATTAAAAATGAATTCCAAGTTCTTATGAAGTATGCGAGATTTGATAGTGTCTCAAAACGTAGACGGAAAACAAAAAGGAAGAAATGAATGTTGTTTAATATCAAAAATCGAGAATGAGTTCATAATCAATTGTCAAAAATCTATCATGGTTAATATTGCCAAATCTCTGTATTCTTGTGTCGCAAAGCCAAATTGATTCTTAAAGTGCATTATGTTTTATTCAAAAGAAAATTTATGTGTCTAAGTAAGAGTTATCAAAGATTGAGCAAAGAGTTGCTAGTCCTTTCTTTTAAAAAGAAACGAACACTCAATGCAATCCAGTCACTTGGGAAATAATTCATCTTTAATAATCAGTTATAAAGATTTAAAAATAAATTCTAGATGCTGATCTTATCCTTCTATATAGATACAAAATATTGATTAAAATCAGTATAAGATCAATATAGATCCAAATTTCAGGAGCCCCAAATTAAAAGTCCCCTGGGCCATGTCCCAGTCGGTCTATACTTTAATCAGGTTCCCATTTGCGTCAATTTTAATTCAATTGAAGCTATTTTGGTTTGTCTGCACACATTCACTCGTCAAATTATCCGGACATTACTGTCTTAATGGTGGGCCAACGAAGTCCGAGGCCAGCGTCACAATTTTGTCAGTGACCCCTAATCAGAAAAGTCTGTGATATTAAAAAATTAAAAAAGACTATGAAAACTGAAAACTTTTCACTGAATGTTCTAAATTTTATATCTGCCTAATTCTTAAACTACTTGACCAAAGAACTTCCTGTTTGGTATCCGAAAGTAACATTTACTAAACAATCCAAGTATGATATCAGAATCAGGTTTTAATATTGAAAATTTTTAAATTTTGTTACAATTTCAATATCTAGACGATCGCCGGTGTAAACTTTAAGTGTAGAATTAATTAGTAGACGTTATTACTAATCAGTTGGTACCAGTTACATTTGTATATACAATGATTTGCAGCAGAGTTAGTAGAGAATATCATATTTTTCCCCTATTTTATATAGTATCCACTATTGTATTCATATATTCTCAGACACATCTTACAACACGCATACATATTTACATAACAACTTTCAATACGTACTATAGATATAATAACTCGTTTTATGAAGAAATGAAAGTAATGTATTTTAAGGGGAAAATTTCTGTAATTCTGCTTCAACTAATAAATATATTACGTTGATGCAAAAGTTCGTAAAGTTTATTTAATTTTATTTATTTATTTATTCGAGATGAATAAAGGAGATAAATGAATCAGAATTAAATTATCCTTCACAGTATAACAATGGCATAAGAATAGTTTCTTTCCATTATCGAGGTGCTCTTATTATAAATGACCGGATGCTTTCCGACGATTGAAAACAATAAACATCTCTATCGCTTAACAGAAATTATAATTAATTTTCTTTTCCATATTTCCATAGAATATTTCATTTAGCCTCCAATTCAATTGAGGTGAAATTGACAATTCTGTTTACACTAGATTAATTTTAACACAATTATTCAAATTGGTAAAGAAATCATATGAGTTGTAATTTTCCAACTGGACGAAAAATGTCCGAGCCAGGATTCGAACATGGGATATCTTGGCTGAAGCTGCCACGCTCTACCAACTGAGCCATCCCGGTTGAATCTGGAGGACATAATTCATCCAGTTAACCTTATTGATCAAAGCATCTGGTCTGATTTCTGAATCAGCTCAACAGAATAGATCGCAGGTAATGGAACTCCAGTAAACGTTGGATACGTGATTACACAAGATTAATTTTAACACAATTCTGTTTAGATCTGTTATTTTTCTTGAAAGTGAACAAAACGACAAAAGAAAGAAACTTTCTGTGTTGTTAAAGTCATTACGTTTTTGAAATGCTTCTTTGAAAATAAAAACATCATTCATATGATTTATTTTAATAGTTTACGCAGTCACATATTTTACTAACTCATCTAATTTCATTTTTTAGAGAGTACTTAACTCAGCCACTAATCCAGTTGAAATGGACCATTCTTTATTGCGCTGCTATATTACAAAGAAGAAAAGAAGACAGAAACATTCTGCTTTCAAACAGCATTAAGTTTTTGCATGTTAGTTCCCATAGTGAAAATAATATTATCCACAAGATCTCTTACATTAGCCTTTTCGCAAATTTTATTTACTCTAATATTCTAACCCATTAACGCCCAGTTGCATATTTTTAGATCACTAGACTTAGTGGCAAGAAAGCGTCTTTCACACCAGTAAATATGAAGATAAATATATACTCTCTTTCACGAGACAAATCCCTTGATAAAATAATATAAAAAATACCCTTCATTTAAAAGTGGTGGGAAATCTAAAATTTAAATTTTAACGAAGAAAATAATTTGGGCGTTAATGGGTTCAGGCAGCGGTTCCAAACCCTGAGTACGCGTAGCCCTAGGGGTACGTAATGGTGTAGTCGGGGTACGCGAAAATGATCTTAATAATGGCGAAAAGAACAAAAAAAATGTATAAAAAAGATTAAAATTAAAACAAAAAACTGAGCTCTATGAAATAAGCTCAAGGATTGCATTGAAATTATTAAAAGCCATGTTCGAAGTTCGAACACACATATGAAAAGAAATAATTTATGGGAATTTTCAGCACAAGCTAATTCAGTTTAATTTTTTTTGTTTCTGAGCATATTTGTTTTAATTGAAAGCTACTATAAAAAAAATTCAACTGTAAAATGTTAAAAAGAAAGACTATAAACATCATTGGTTGATTTACTAGATAACGTAAAGATACTATTAACTATGACATAATAAATATTTTTGCTAGGAGATATAGGTCTTGCGGGGTAGCATTATCAGATAGGGGGTACCCCTAAAATAATAGCCTCAGCTAGGTGTTCGGAGCGGAAAAAAGGTTGGGAACCGCTGTTTTAAGGAATTCCAACATTATCAACAAGTAAATTTTAGCAAAAAATAAAACAAACTTCAAGGAATTGTTCCTGGCCTTCGTGTTTTTATGGCAACCTTGCAGTGTCATCCACATTAGAATTCTGAACATGTCGGGTTATACTAACGCGAACTCAAAAACGTCCGCTTTAAGTCAACACGAAACCCGAAGTGAAAGAAAATTAATACATATTGTAATTCTAGTATTAATTTTATCTTTCATATAGAGAAATAAATATATAGTATATATTCATTTATTTATTCAAATAAAGTTTTTTCATCTTAAACAATATTGCGGGCATTCTTTGAAAAAACGGATTACCAAACCCAATCCGCAATAATAACAAATTATTGCCGACTCAATACGACCCAAACCCCAAGTTGTACCGGGTTGGGATAAAATCGGGTTACCCGACCTCATGCCGGAATGTAATCCACAATCATTTTAAATCTCATCGTTGTCAATATCGCTAATTTTGGTTCACAGTAGACAATGGTACATTAAATTTTATATGTGTTTCTGTAAAATAAAAACTATACACTATACAACAGTTATTTTTAAAACGTAAAATAGTGCTGTGTATCTTAACACCATATTAAAATTATTATTATCATTCCTGTAAATATAAATAAATAAATAAATATATATATATATATATATATATATATATATATATATATATATATATATATATATATATATATATATATCGACTACTTTTTTCAAAAATGTAAATTTATTTGTGCTTTGCCCTTAACACCATATTAAAATTTCGCAACGATTCGTCAATTTTTAGCCTATAGTTAGTTAAAGCCTATAAAGTAAGAAAAATACTTGAAAACAGACAAATATATCGTTTTTAGATCCTAATGATATTGAAACGCGACCATCTGCATGCAGAGACCGACAAACCAAAAAAAAAGAACTCTGAAAATTGGACTATCCGTTCAAGAGTTATGCGTGGGCATGCACAGAAAAAAAATATACGAACGAATTGTACACCTCCTTCGATGAAAGTAGGTTTAAAATATGTGATAATTTTGTTCGTGCCCTTTACATTCTTCATGACTGATTCCACTGCGTTTCTAACCATATGAATGAGAAATCCAATAAAGCTGTACTAAGTGATTATGTTTTATCTTCTTTATCTGAAACAATCACATTAAATCCCTTTAGAATCTTGGTATTTTCGGTTAAAATTGAATTGTTCTTTAAAGGAATATAATAAATTACAAACACAATAAAGTTAATACAAAAATAAAGTAAGTGAACTATGGTAAAGTAAAGAAGGTAATGAACCGTTTTACCTTCTCCGAAAATATTCTGCTTCATTAACCCTTTCGGGTCCATTTTTATTGGGAGGTGGAGATAGGGAGCGGAATTACTTTTACATTGAAAATGGCTATCCAAATGACAAAACTTTATGAGTGGTAATAGAATAGAACTCGGAAGTGTAACCGTGGCAAAGGTAATAGAATAGAAATTCTCATTAGAATTCGACTTTTTTCAATCTCCTTCTTAGACGCAGCGCAATTTTTTCTAAATATAAGTTGTAGGAAAAAGGGACCGTATAAAATTTAATTCTCGCACCTTAATATATATGCAGCCTCTTGTAAAACGAGTGACATATCTAACAATGGCACTGGATTTGAATATACAGTTTATACCGCTTAATGTGATCACTTCGGGAACACGAGTTTTTGATAACAATATCCGATTGATAATTCGATATTGATGATCTAATAATGATTGATGATCCGATTGAATAAGCGATTTAAGAAAATAACAAATGATAACATCTTGAAGTACTATTACTAAGAAAATGGTTACTCACCCTAAATGATGATTTTTAATATGACAAAAAACATTTATTGAAAGAATTCGGTAATTTTTGTTTGTTTACAATTCTCCTTTAAAATTATGTACTGATCACATAAAGCGATATTTTTAGCATGTAGCTGAATACAATGGGTCACGACATGCTGATTTTGATAACATAAACCGGATGATAACATTAACCGCGATCACATTAAGCGGCATTTACTGTACTTCGTAATTGGAACCTCCGTTTAAGAGATAATTCCTATAACCTCTCTTTTGAATCATCCGGTATAGGGTGGATACGCCAATAATTGACCATTTAGTGGAAATTTATTCAAATTATTTTTTTTTTCTAATAAAATTATTGGCATATTTTTCTGCAGTCTTTCCTATACCTCAGGATGCATCTGAATTGGTGGTCAGAACTGTAAGGGGTGATAATACATGTGAAGACAAGTAAATTTTGTATAGGAAACCAGATTTGCAATTCACTCATTAAATCAAAAATACAGGGTGTCTCACACAAAGCTAAATCTGCACTTTCTCTCATAACTATAACAATAATACAAATATTTTAACGAAATCTTCAACACAAATAACTTTGTTTTGTGTGAAATGGCGTGACATCAAGGGAATTGTTGGAATTTCACTGTAATTCTATCAGTGATATCATATGCATTGTCATCTACCCTCCGAGTTTGAAGCGTCTAGTACAGTGTTATTTGGACATGGTGGATTGCCGTTTCTAGCACTTTTTGTGTTTTCATCACATTTCATAGAAAACAAAGTTGAAAATATTGCTAAGATATTGCCATTATTGTTGCAGACATGAACGAAAATGTGAATTTGGTTTGGTATGAGACAACCTGTATTTTTTATTTAATAAGTGGATTGCAACCCCAGTTTCCTATACAAAATTTGCTTGTCTTGACACGTATCATCACTCCTTACTTTTTCTGACTATCAATTCAGATACATCCTGTATACTAATTAAAGTATAAGAATTCATATTTCAGAAAAAATTTCTCATATTCTTTTCTAGAATTTAAATTATTTACAGTATTAGAATAATTCCGGGTGAGATGCCGCATATTTTTTTTTTATTATTTGTGTATAAAACCTCATGGTGCACATAAACTAAAAAAATCATGCTGTGCTATTTAATGTTAAATATACAACATGTGTGCTGCGACAAAAAATATATTTAAAAAATTAATATTTTTTTTTCTAAAACATTACACTGCGGCATGTCTCCGTACATTCAGGGTGAGACACCGCATACTTGTGCGGACAGAATGAAATTATAAATAAAAAATATTCAAACAAATATTTATATCTGGACTATAATTAACTATGTAAGAACAAAAAGAAACTTAAAACGTACTAGTAGGTTCAAATCAATATTAGTCTGCCTATTTTGCTCACTACTAAAATTATCTACTTATTTTTTAAAGATTGGATTTTAATTGTTATTTCAGCAACAACGTAACATCGGTGTATTAGAGAGGGAATATAAAAAATAAAATAGTGTTTACATTGTTTTATTTGTTAATAGACATGTTTTTTCGACAACAATCGACACAAAAAGTGTCGAAAATAGTACAGTCTTCATGTAACCACATTTGACACGTGATGCAACGAAGCGAATCACACTTCACTTCCTCTTAGTTTTAGAATAGTTTTCTGCACATTCCTTGCAAAGAACGTCTGCGTCACATGTGTAATTCAACTTTTCATTATTATCATCTTGACTTGCATCTCTCTGCGCCTTCTTACTTTTTATTTTTATCTTTTCTCCTTAGGTGTAGTAAACTTCATACTCTTTGAACATTCATCAATGTCTGATGAACTCAATTTTATTAATCTCGGTAGCCGTACAAAAGAAACTGAGGCATGTATCCCATTTTGTAGGGTACAGACGTCGCACAGCACAGTTCCCTGCTCTCCCAAAGAAAAATGGCTTAACCATACACAGTACTATATACAGACGCTACACTTAGTTTTGACTTCGAAATCATGCATGCATTTAGTAATTTGCGTATAAAAAGTATTTAAGCATAACGTGTTTAAAAGTTTGGATAGTGAAATCATGCGCATACCTCAAAATAAAGATTGTACAGCTGCAAGTAAACATCGAAAAGGAATTCACGCTACACACTGGTTAAAGTAATTTCATTGCGCAGCTATACTGTGCGCCTGACTGTCAACTATCGATAATTACAATAAATACAAGGGGTGCAGCATCTATCCCGTATGCGGCGACTTTCCCGGAATTACTCTAGTTAGAAAATGAAATCGCATCAGTAATTGTGTGTGTGTGACCACTATTAAACATTCAAAATGTGAATGTTCGTATTTAAAACTGCTGCTAAAAGACATATATACTAAAGGATACAAAAGTTAGAAAACATTTTAAAACACACTAATTCACAAACTAATAAAAATAGAAAAGTAAAAATATTTTTTAATTTTCCCACGCTTATCTTCAAGCACATCCTTAACTGCAATTGTAACTTGTAAAAAACATTTCTTGGGATGTTAGATATGTTCTCCAACAACTAAAATTAGAATGTATATCCATTAAATTCCTGTTGTCTGTAGTTTTTATATTTCACTGGTCAATTACTGGTATGCATTCACCCTATATTATAGATTATTTTCTCGGCTTTGTATAATTGAATTATAGGGGCACATATGAAATACATAAAGAACTACATTTCTAGCATTCAAGTTTATATACAGGATGTTCCTTCATTTCGTTGACTAATAGCTAGTTCCTAAACCGTTAGTTTTAGAGGTATAGTTCCAGTTGCAAAGGTGTTTCAAATGTTGTTTTTCATCACATAAAAAAACCCATTTAAGTCATAATAGTTTTAAAAAAAATATGAAATTGAAATTTTTATTTTGCCCCTGGGTCCTTTAAGTTATAGTTAGAAAAACTTTCTCCATGCTCTATCTAGTAAAACAGGAAAAAAATCTCTTTTTGTAAAACCAAAATTTACCGATTTACGACACTTTGAATTTTATGAATTTTCTGACAAAACACGTTTTTTTCTATTTTTAGTATCAGAGAACACCAAAAATTCATGAAATATCACACTTTGGAAAATTTTGGTTGAAAAAAAAAAGAAATTTTTACTGTTTTACTTCTTAAAGCATGGAGAAAGTTTTTCTAAAAAATAGAACCCAAGCACCGCATAAAAATGAAAATTTCATTTTTTTAAAATAACTATTTTGACGTAAATGAGTTTTCATATTATGAAAAACAACATTTGAAACATTTTTTTTTTTCAATTTTAACTATACCTCTAACACTAACGATTTAGAAATAGCTAAGAAGAGACACCCTGCATGCAGCTCACATTTCATAAATTTCATATGCAGCCCATTTTTTTGTAAAAGTACTTTTCCTGTAGTTACAAAGATAAATGAATTAAAAACAAATCAAATTTAAGCCATTTTCTTCCGTCTAAATCTTACTCATGTGCGTGATTAGAATAGAAATAAATTTGCAACCATAAAAATCTAACAATTATTTTGAAAAATAAATAAATGCAGATATATTTTTTAATTCAATTTTCATTTCAAAACTATTAAGTAATTATTGTTCTTATGCTTCATTGCATATTCTTCATACTATTCACATTATAATTCGTTCTTTCCATTTATGGATTCTGCCCAGAAATTGCTTAAATGACGAATAAAATAAGATTTTAAAATGATTAAAATAAAAAAATACAATTTAAATAAAATAAGATACGTCTGGGGAATTTCTCAATATACACAGATAAAGAACAATTATTTCATCGAACATTACTTCGTGATAGTGATTTAATTAGAAGTAAATTTCTTTTATGGTACAAATGTTCTATTATTTAAAACAATAAGAAGTAAAGAAAGGATGTAATGTGGTAGAACAAAAGTAATTAAAATGTATCAGAATAGTTACAAACTAGAAAATAAAAACACTAAAACAAAACTAAAGAAAATTTGAGAAAAATTGCAAGTTAAATATAAACATTTATAATTACTAGTTTACAATTATTAAATAATTTATATTGAGTTTTTTTTGTTAGTTCTTGAGATGTCGTACGTGATTCTAGTTTGATTTAAAAAAAAATTGTTTAGCAATGATTTTTTTAAAAATTGATCAAAATGGCCTTTTTTTATACTTTTTGCAAAGTTATTTGAAAAGATCTTCAAACCTGTTAAATTGCTTCTACACGGATAACTTTTACGAACATTATATGATTAAGCCGCTAATCACTATAATTGTCGAGAAGTTCAGGATTCGATTCCCAGTTCTAGCTTAAATTTCCGACTCCCTACAAACGGTAGAACAGAGCATATCTACACCACCAACAAGGTGAAAAACAATTCTATCAATTTACAGGGTGTCACAAAAGTATCCGTACAACTTCAAAAATTTATTACAAAGAAAAATAATTGGCCTACAGCAAAAATAATTACATCAGTGCATAGAGTAACTTAAAAAGTTTTTTTTTTTACTGCCTTAGTAAACTTCAACGTGAGATCCTTTGGTAGCACGAAGAATATCAAGACGATATTCCAATTCAATCCACGAATGTTTTTCATGCTAACATCAACAGTAGCTACTGCTGTTTGGATCTTTTGGTTCAATTCCATGAGACTATTAACTTTTGTTCAGATTTCATCAAACAGTTGTAACTACTGTTGATGTTAGCATGCTGAAACGCACGTGGGTGGAATTGGAATATCGACTTGATATTCTTCGTGCAACGAAAGGATCTCGTGTACAAGTATACTAAGGTAGTAGAAAAAACTTTTTAAGTTACTCTATGTACTGTTGTAATTATTTTTGCTGTAGGCCTATTATTTTTTGTGTAATAAATTTTGAATTTGTACGGAGACTTTTGGGACACCCTGTACTTCTATATTTGTTTTTGCAAGTACAATTGGTCAATCAAAAAACTGAACCTCGCATAATACAGTTAGAAACCGTTTATCCAACAAGGGGCCGGCGCAACCATATGGCAAATGAGACGTCTGCCCAAGGACCGCCCTAATTGGGGTCTTCTTAGGAAACCTGAGCCTCTTCAGGAAAATCGACATCCTGATCCGGAAACCAGTTAACCAGAAAACATCATTCAGAATGACATTTCCGATTGACTGATTTTACAATATTTCCAGAAAATAATGTCATACAGTGTATTTGTTGATAAATTATATCATGGTATAACTTGATACCAACATCTAGGATTTGAAATATTTAGTTAGATATTGGGCATTTTGATTTTTATCCAGAATTGTTTCCAAGTGATTCCCATAAATTGCCTCCTTTTAAACACTGATCAATCTTTGATCTTAATTGGACCTAATCCTCAATCTGTGCAATCCAATAATTAATTTGAAATCAGAAACAATGCCACAACCATATATTTTCTTAAAATTTTATCAAATGGATGTTGCTTTAATGTCCAAACACTTTTTACACTTACACTTATTTTACTGATTTTTTTTCTGGATAACCATCTATATAACCCAAATATCCGGAATACATCTGATCCCAACCATTCTGGGTAAATAAGTCTTACTGATTTTACCCTAAATTATCGTAGAAAGATGTGAGAGATACTATTCGACTAGGAATTGTGTCTTCTGAAATTCTGTATAAATAAAAAAAAAGCTTAGGGAGCCAATCTCCTATTAAAACAGAGACAAACCTTAAAACTTTCAGTACTAACACCTAACTTTTGCATCCTATTTGAATTTTTATGTAAATTTTACGTTTAATCGATTTTTGTAAATTTTTTATTGATTACAATACATATTTTTTTCGAATATAGATTTCATAATTTACATCATGAAATACATAGAAATTCTGTTGTTAAACAAGCCGAAGGTTATCATTCGAAAATAGCGATAGTGAAGTACTTACAAAAGCATAGCCCGTTGAAAGTATTCTGAAATTAACATGTAACCCCCCCCCCCCCAACAAGTGGGTCACGAGCCGTCACTGACTAGAACCATTCCTGACTCCTGTGTCCTCGAACACCAGAGCAATAACTTATGCTATTATCTCTTCGTGCACCGGTTACTGTCCTCTGTAGCGTCTAACTTCTAATGTTAAAATAAATGATCAACGTAAAAAATAGTTAATGGTATGTCCAGTACACCAAATTTTTCAAATGTCTGGCTACCTTTCCTTTAATTCATTCTCTTCATTTCCCCCTCTCCCCCCCTTTTTTTCTGAGCCGTACTTAAACTCGTCCAGACTGGCGGAGTGCTTCTGATTGGTCTCCTCCGTCACATGGGACTCCTGATTCCGCTGCTGTTTTTAAACAATCATCGTCATTCCATCTTGCCCGCGAGTGGAGACGCAAGCATACTTACATGGCCTAAACATCTGTTTTTAATCTTTTTAACTTTGGCACTGATGATGGAGCTGTATAGGCTCCGAAACAGCTGTTTACTACTTTATATGTATTTTATTTGTGCTATTTTTTTTACGTTGATCATTTATTTTAATATAACGGCACAAAGTTCAATCCTCCCATTTTAAATAACTTCTAATGATCTAGTTTTTCAAATTTTATAATCATAGCTCTTAATGCTTCTATTGATTCAGGATCTGTACGAAAGCTATGAAATCTTCTAAATTATCGAAAATCTTCTAGAGCGTTCCACTATTTAAAGTAGAAAAACTTTATGAGTAAAGTGCAAAGTTGGACTCAGGAACAAGCAATGTTGACAAAGGTTAGACGCATACTGAATTTATTCGTCAATTATTGAAGTAGATTATTCACCTGAATGTTCCCCATACCTTATCAAGAGAAATTAGCGTTGCCACTATCACGTACGCAGAAAAAAATGCATAATCCATTTTATTTGCAATTAATGCAAACATCCGATTGTATTACACCACTACAGTGCCGAAATTTTCCCTATGTCTAATTTCTGGGACTTTTTTTTTGAATTTATCTTCCCATTCTTCTGAAGTCTGAATATAAAATATAGTTTCATTCCGTGCATTAGTTTTAGATACGGATGCTTTCGAACAAGCAATGTTATTTTACAATCACCTGTGTTACTTTACTTAGAACTATTAAAGTCCTTCAAGTGCGACAGATGAAATAAGTGTGCGAGTGCGTGTGTATTACGTATATACTTGTGTCTTCATGTAGTTCGTGTGGTTGCATTTAATCAAAAGTGTGTGTACTTTAATATAAGTGTGTATGCGTGTATGGAAGCTTCTGTGTAAGTATTACTACAAATTTCGTAAATTATGTTCTTATTTTTGCTATTAATTACGTGTGTATTATGGCGACCTACGTTATACACGGCCGATGTATGACGTTTAAAACGTCACGTGTAGTGGATCATTTTTTCACGGTAATTGGTGCAAAACGGGAGGCGCGTCGCTTTGCACCACTCGCCGTACTAAAATGATCCACTCCATTTGACGTTTTAAACGTCATGCACTGGTCGTGTATAACGTAAGTCACGGTATTATACATGTTTAATATTTAAATATTGAAATTTGTTGGACTGAAAAAGCTCAGTTACAGAAATATATACTGAACATATTATAAGTATCAGGTGTGAGTGGAAATTTCCTTAAATTAATAAGTTAAAAGAAATTACGACTGTTTTTGAAGCCATATTTAGCTGAATTTTGCCAAGTATTGTCAAGTTCAGAAAGCATTTGTTATACGTATGTATATGTATGTTTTTGTGTACATTGCGTATATATTACAGGCAGATATGTCTGTACGTATATACCGCAATTAAACTTAATATTTCATGTTGTTTTACCGACTGCCCGTGTTTTCTCTACATACCCAGAGGTGCCAAGCTCTCATTAATATTCCGTAATATATGGGTTAATTTGACCCTGGTTTAATACGTTTCGCACCAGAAATTTTTTAAAGAAATGAAATTTAAATTTCCTGTAGAAACCTGAATTTAAATAAATAAAGATTTATCCAATATTTTTTCTGGTTTGAAGCGTTGTTAAACTGGGTCAGATTAAACCACATATTACGGAAGATTAGTGGAAACTTGGCACCTCTGCGTACCTAATGTCAGATGTGAGATATAAATTTTATGTTATTTTCGTAAACTCTACAAACTTTTTCTTCATTATTTATAAGGAGTAATAAGATTTTGTTATCGTCATTTATTAGAAATAATAATAACTATTTTTTTAACTAATTTTTTTCTCTAATTTTATTCCGTTTTCTCAATTAGATTCATTTCCCCACATTTTATATATGAAATTAAGCTGTCCAAATGACTATAAATATAACTTTAAATAGACCAGGGGTTCCCAAACTATAGCAACGCGTACCAGTACTGGTACGCAAAGCTCTGGCTACTGGTACGCAAAAGTCCGATACTGGTACGTGGAATAAAGTACAAAATGCAGCATATCATTATGGAATCAAAAACGGCTTGTCTTTATTAACTTGGAAATTTTCAAATAAAATTCGAATGCGATTTAGGATTTGTAACGCTTTTTCTATTTGTTTGTTACGAGTAATGTTTGTTAAAGCAGACTTGCTGAAATTCGCGCTCACCGGTAATGATACAATCAGTTTTCCAGAATTAAAAACATAATTGTTTGATTTATATGGATAAAAATTGAATTTTTTAATAAAGACTTAATTTAAAAATTAATGAATAACGTATTTTTAATTAGCGGAAGAACTGTTTTTTAACATGCTTTATAAATTGAATTATCTGAAGGTAAAATCTGGATGCTTGGAAGTAGGAGGAGTTTGTGTGAGTAGGAGGAGTTAAAACAAAATGAAATTTCAAGTATAATTTATAACCTATTGGTCTCTTTGTACTAGAAAAACTTCTGGGAAGTGTTGAAATAAAGTTTTATTTCAAACATAATTCATGAATTAATTCATTCTATTGATAGAAATATTTTTCTTTTATTGTACAAAATATGTAAAGTTTCTTTCTATTTCATGGAAATCAGTTTTTAACAGAGTAAGTTTATTTAAAATGGTGTTCTGAAATCAAACAAAAATTGTGGCCATATGCAGTGCGGATTTGAGGTAAAGCATTGTACATATGTATTGACATAAATGTATAAAGAAATTTGCAAGTGTTTGCCTACTGCGCGACATTATTGTAGCATTTAAAGATATGCAGAATGCAGATTATTAATACTGTTGAATTGAACCCATGTTAAATGCGCTAACTAAGCTTTGGATGAGAAATTCGTTTCTTATTTGAGACACCCTGCTACTGTCTCTCACGAGAGAGGAAAGAAGTGAGCTTATTCAGATCATGTGATGGATGGGTGACATTCAAAAGGATGAATGTAACAAAATTTTTGTTGGCGAAAATATCAGAGTACCGTTTGATATCGTCAGAGTCTACTTGTGTTTAACACAACATATCTCTGTGAATGTGCTTTTCCCCCTTCTTTATATGCAAAACAAATACAGGAATAAACTAAACATCGAATCTGACTTATGACTAAAATTACCTGATATTGAGCCAGACATGAGCAAACTGTGCTTAATAAAGCAAGCCCACCCATCTAATTAGCGATGGAAGCAAATTAATGCAATCAGCCTACTATAACAGTATATGAATCAGTGTGCGCCAATATGTCAATATGCCAATATTAATTTTTAATAATTCATACAGTGTCAAAATACAGTGTTTTGGTATAGGAAAAAAACTACAATACTTAAGTATTGTAGTTTTTTTCCTATACCAAAACACTGTATGAATTATTAAAAATTAATGATGACACTACTTTTTACTTGAATGTTATTATAAAGCAGTCAGTCTAAGCATCAATTTAGTAATGAAATCATTCATTTTTAACTAGAATAAAACTGGCTAAGACGGAAACCCAAAACACCGGATATATATAGACAGGTTCCTTTTTACAGGTTTTTCTATATTAGCTTTACGTTTGTTACTTGGTGGTACGCGGAAAAATGAACTTTGATTTAGTTGTACGTGTGTCTAAAAGTTTGGGATCCCGTGAAATAGACTGTATTTCTGAATCATGAATCTTTGTATAATATTTATCTGTTTTAATCTAATTAGCATTTATATAGTTTAATAAATACTTTCTAATTAATTAAAACATTTATTTTTAAATGTATGTCAAATATTTATCAAAAACAGATAAACTATGTTACTGTATTTCATTTAGTAGAATAAATAATAAGAACTGAATCCCGCAGAAAGCTCTACTAATCTATATTGTAGAAAATACGACACGGAAAAAAAATCTTCGGACATTTTTACTTTGTTCATCGCATGTTTAGAATCTAAAATAATATCTTCCGTTTTTAAGAGTATTTTTCTTTTGCAATTTCTTTTGGTGTTTTAAGAATAAAATTCCCTTTCCAATTTTATAAAAAAAAAAGGCAAACAAAGTTTGTATAAATGACAAATTTAATTATTTGTGTACAATTATTAAAGATAAAGAATTTATTTTATTAAATGTATCATCTTTTATATTTCTTTTACTCCAAATACAAATTGGAAAACTTGTGTTTTAATTTTAAAAATGTTTTTTTTATTTTATGTTGGTGCAAATTTTTAGTGAAAGTATACATATTTATACAATATTGCTGTTATTCAATCTATGCCTTTAAACAAGAACGAAAAATCCTGCATCAGGCCTTGATTATAAAACACTTTCCAACACTAACAGAGTACTTTAAGAAATTTCATTTTTTCATACTATAAAATTGGTCATAGTCCGTCTTGTAACCAAATTTTTTTGCGACTCTCTGTAAATGAACAATGAATGCTACGCACTCCATAATCAACAGAAAACATATTGTGGGGCACCTCAGTGATTCCCGGAAAATAATAATTTAATAAAATTATTTTGCGCGTCCCTATAAACGAACTATAGATGCTACTTATTCTATACTCCTGAGAAAGCATGTTCTAGTTTACCTCGATGATACATATCTATTTCATCATGTTTGAGCATTGTAACATAATTAACATGCGTCGGAAATGATTTTCTCCATGAATCATGATATAAGGTAAAGCCAGGAGAGATGGCGCGGTCGGAGAGATTGCGCATACAGAGGTTCGGGGGGAAGGAGTAGAGTGAGCGCGCAGCGACTCTAGGTAGTTGTACAACAGCAGTAGTGGAGTGTCTACTTGAAAGTGCACGTTGATTGTTTTGAGCGTCTAAGATAAAGCATTGCTATTTTGTTTTGTTTTCCCAATATAAGTGCTTGAATTTTCATAGCTATTCATCCTAATTTCTATACAATGTCAGTAGTACAAAATATTTTAAACTTAAACGATTTCTCATAAGCTACTAATCTAGACTAACAATGTGAACATCAACGGTTCGTTTCAGTAGCGGCCATGTTTAAATAAAAGGCCGTGCAATCTCTCCTACCAAAATTGGAGAGTTTATGCATCTGCTACTTAGGAGAGATGGCGCGTTGTTCCCATTAGTTTCTATGCTAGGAGAGATTACGTAGCTTATTGGTAAATTTGCATAAAAAATGAAAAATGAAAATGGACTAATTTTAAGTTAAACGTGTTATCAAGTAACTTAATGTCATTTTGTAATCTTATCTGGACTTGCTTTTTCTGATTCTTTAATTTTTTTCCCTTTAATTAAAATTTTTTAATCGTTTTTAAAATTATTTCATTTTCTGATTCTTTAATCATTAGGTTGAAATATCCATTCCTAATACAAAAATATTTGTTCACAAAAACCTTACTCGATGTCATTTAAGTGTAATTATTATTGTTAACGATTTAATTGTAGTTATTATTAGTAACAATCTCTCCTACCCATGTGCGCAATCACACCAACCCTGTAAGGACAGATTGCGCAAAATAACTTTCTTGGTTTTATTACAACTGTTCTATTAAATTGCAACATAACAACAAAATAGCAATGGAAATGCATAAAAAACAAATTAAAAAAAAATATTCATGGATAGTTTAGCAAAAAATTAATATTTAGATTTTTTTATTGTTATTCTTTTGAATTGTGCGCAGACTCTCCTAGCTTTACCTTAACGGAATTCTTTTGTGCATAGCTGTAAATGAACAATAAATGCTACTCACTTCATTTTCAATACATTCTTTAGAAAACCTCAATAAATATAAAAATTACATAGAAATCCGAGTATATTTAGGATAGTTAGAGCACGGATAGACGGATAGACAAACTGAATTCGTAAACACTAATTCAACTGTGTTGGAAAGCATACTTATTTTACTTGCTAAAAGGCTTTTAAAAAACTTTATAAACAATAAAACACGTTGTATTAGACCGTTGACATGTTTCAGCTTCAACGGAGCCGATATCAAAACAAATAAAAATATTCTACAATTGCACGGTCTTTGAAAAACGCATTGAAATGCATTTAATTTTTCACGTACTTTTTCAAATTATGCACGTTATTATTTTTTTTTTACTTATATTTATTTTCATATTTGTAACCGTCGTGTTTCAAATAATAAATTTCGAATAATAACTTCAAAGACCGAGCAGTTGTAGAATATTCTTATTTGTTTTGATAATGGCTCCGATGAAGTCGAAACATGTCAACAGTCTAATAAAACTTATTTTACTGTTTATAAAGTTTTATGTTACGTCTTTTAGCCATTAAAAGAAGTATATTATTACAAGGTGTTATAATTTGTTATATTTTTGGGTTGGAAAGTGTTAAAAATGTGAAAAAATACCTTGAAAAGCACTTGTATAAAATTAGTTTTACCCATATTCCTTTCATCACAATGTCACATCCTGCATTAAACATAGACACAATTAAAGGATCATTAAGGGTCCGCTTCATGCACTTCAAAAGACCCGCTTGCTAACGTTAATCCTATGGAGCATTATTTTTCTAATATCTCGCTTGCATTTCAATATTTTTATTTCAATATTCGAAACCGGTTCCGAAAGTGAAAGTATCTTCGTAAAAAAAATCCGGAAAAGAAAATCAAAAAAGTAATCAACGGCGGAAATAGAGATTGATCTCTGCTATCCAATGCAAAAAAAAAAATCGTTTAAAAATATTAAAATGCAAACGAGATATAAGAAAAATAATGCTCCTCAGGATTAACATTAGCGAGCGGATGTTTTCAAGTGCGTGAAGGGGACCCTTAAATGAAAACGTGAAAAATAACTCCCTTTATTTATAACCTTTATGTTGGGAGAAGAGGATTTAACTCTTTCAGGGGCAAGTAATTGGGTTACTACAATGTTGAATTTGTACCAGAATTTTCTAAAAAAATTATTTGAATATAATTAAATGAAATTTTACAGCTTTTTTTTCTACCAAAGTTGCGGAAATAAAGTTTTGTTTATTAAAATTTTGATTAAATTAAGTTGGTATAAAAAATATAACACCGGCTTGCAAGGGGTTAAAATTTGCCGAAGTTATTAAATCAAATTAAAATTATAGATAACATTTATGATTAGTTGTGTGAATAGCATTACTATTCACAAAATTGTCTTTCTTTTTCTATTTTAACTCTTTCTAATATAGTTGAAAAGTGTTTATGAATTCGATTTGTCTGCTTCTCAGGCCATGCTCTAACTCGTGTAAATGAAATCGGTTTACCATGTAATTTATATATGTTATTGAGGTTTGCCATAGCACATTCGGTATTGAAAATGAAGTATGTAGCATTTACAGTTCGTTAACAGGAGCAATCAAAAGAATTCCTTTACACTGCAAAAAAAAGTGTTGATTTTACAGTACAATATTGGCATCCCAGCTACCAATAAATGTATTTTTTAAATGTATTTTTAAATGCATTATACCTTTTTAAATGTATTATACCGTAAAATTAACAGTAACAAACAGTAAAATAAGCAGTAATACGCAGCTGCATATGTGCGATAGCGTATTACTGCTTGTTTTACTGTTTATTACTGTTAATTTTACGGTATAATACTAGCAGCTGGGATGCCAGTATTATACTGTAAAATCAACACCTTTTTTTGCAGTGTATATTATGATATATGGGGAAAATCGTTTGAAGTGTATTTGAATGATGTTACACTATTTCAAAAATATTGAAATTGATATACAACACTGAGATGCACTACAAGTTGCTTAATGTAGAATACGGTATGCATAGCATTTATCACTCATTTACAGGGGCACACAAAACAAATCGCTTACAGTACTGTCTATGAGCAAAAATTTCGTTTTCAATTGTGGTATGCCTTTTTAAATGTAACTAGTTTTTTGCATATTACTTGGTGTGTATAAATTCTATAGATCATATGCAAGGCTGCACAAGAGAATTCGGATAGTTTTAGTAACATAGATGTTAATTCCAAAAATTGTGCTTTCAAATATCTTATGTGTTTTAAAATTTTTCTAGATTGTACCCTGACTGCCCACCATCACATTAGAAAGCCATCACAAATTAATCTGTCGGCCTGGTTTGCATTGACTGAAGTTGATTTGCCTGGTTGAGGCATGGTTGAGGTTGATTGAAGCAACCAAAACTGCTTCAAAAAATAACAGATTGTATGTTTATGCTAGAACGCAATCAATACTTATTCATGCTGCCTCCATTGGACTTAGTGGAGGTTGAGGATGAACTAGACTTCTAATATGCATAAGGACCTTTACACACTACATAAACTCTAACCTTAACAATTTAGTTATTCTTAATGGCAACCATACAGTGTTATTTAGTATTTTTAGCATAATTTATCATTGTTCATATTATTATTCATTCATTATTATTCATTCCTTATTGTTCATTTTGTACTTACCTTATCCATTATTATTATTTACTTCAGCATCCTACAGTATTGTTACATGGTAGTATTATTGCTCAGTATCATATAGTAGTATTTAGTACTGCTCAGATGGATTGGTAAATTGTATTTCCAGAATTTGTATTTTTGGAATTTTGTATTTTCAGAATTTGTATTTGAGCATTACATAGTATAATTATTGCTCAATATCACAAGGTATAATTTATTAATGCTGAGTATAATTAGGTAAACAAACATGCTGGGCGGGGCTAGTTGAGCTTAAGCCGAAAGGTAGGCCTCCCCCCCCCGGTTTGACCTTGGCCTTGACCTTGTTTACATAGGCATCACATTTCACGTTACTAAATGGTGAATTTTTGTTACAGTATTCTGAAAGTGTTGGAAAGTGTTTCATAATATATGCTTGACGCATGATTTTCTTCCTGTTTTCTTTTTTCATGGTAATTTTTAAAATAGACACGATATTCAGCTGTATTTTTTTTTTCATTTCATATTTTAAGTTATGCTAAAAATTACGCTTTTGGGAAATGTTTTGCATGCAATAAAAATAAAATACTTTAAAAGTTTTAGAACAAAAAAGAACAATCACGACCATTTTCTCTCAAGAATTCTCTCCTAAATTGCAGAACCTTGTATGATAAATTTCTTCCGCCTTATTTCTACAACAGAATGAACCAATCACATACATTGATTTCTTTTTGTCTCCTACTTCCAGACAACTGTAGAATGAGTGATAAAGTTACAGTGATAGTGAAAAAAAATTCCATCTTTTCTTATGAATAGATTGGGAAAAAAGATGCCTGAGTAGAAAAGAGGACATTTATGTCTTCAAAAGATATGAAGGAAATGAATTTAACAGATATATTTTCGGGAAATATATAGGGGAAAACTAGGCCTGTCTTTTAAATCTTTCGGCAACGATTAATGTTTTTTATCTAATACTATTTTGTACAGTATAGTTGAAAATAGTAAAAGAACCTTTTATACGTATTTATTGACAAAAAATATTGCTCAATAATTACTCAATCAATCACTCCATTAAGATAAGATTATTACTCAAAGTGACAGAATTTCAATTTACCCATCTAAATTTGGCCTCGAAAAAATCGTAAAGTAGTTTAGATCCAATATTTAGCGCAAAAAAATTAAACTTCCGAATTACTTTGTATCTACTAGTTCTATTTGGGTTTTTGTCATTAAAGAAGACTCAAACAATCATAATATATATATATACATTGTTTCTCAAAATAATATAATGGCTATAAACAATCGTTACTTAATTCCAACAGATATGTCATTCAGTTAATAATATACCGTTGTTTATTGTGTTGCTTTTTTCTCAATATTAAGGGGTCAGGTAACCTTTGAACTCACAAAATACATGAAAAAGGGACCTCTATAAGAATTACCATAACTCCGTAACTATTTGACTTTTAATTATAAAATTTAAAATACATATTATTAAAGGTTTATTTTATAAATTAAAATTCTCCAAAAATGTATACACTCATATAAAGCTTTTAAATTTATTTTAAAATATAATAAATTTTTTACGAAAGAATTATTCTTGCATGTACTGCGCGCATGATTTTTCACATTTGAATTGCTAAAACCAGCCAAAATTTTTTTAATGAGTACATATATAATGTGTTCTTAAAATGACCTACGATGAAAAAAATAAAATGTGTAGATCTTGAGGAAAAAATTTTTTTTTAGAGAAATTCGAAATATCGAGTTTTTTTTACTACAAAAGTAGTCATAAATTCTAAACTTGTTACTTGAGAAACATAATCGTAGGTCATTTAGTGCATCTGTCTGGTTAAGACATTCAGTCAAAATTTCATGAAATTCTAACCAACCATTTTTCTTAAATCGTGCGCGCAATGACCAAAATCGTCATTTTGAGAAAATTGACTTCAAAGATCAAACTGACCGTTGATCGTATAAGAAAAGCTCAGACTGTTTTAGACATAACTTCACTTCTAAAGTGAATTTTTGTATGGGGTTTATTTTAAATTGTTCCTAAAGAATCATATTTAATTATATGCTAATAAAAAAATTTCAGAATTTCTGACACTTTAAAGGTTATCTGACCCCTTAAAAAAAATTTTTTTTTTTTTTTTGTTCTAGTGAATTGTTTATTAATATAAGTTCAATAAAGATTTTCTTTTTTTTTTTTTTTTTTTTTTTTTTTTGTCATTAAATTGGTGCGTAAAATTTTTATATTGTCTTTTGGCTGACTGTCTTTGGAATTGTAAATTTGAAGTTTATCAATGTTGAATTCGGGCGGTCTCGCGGGGAGGAAATCCCCCCCCCCCCCCAACCTCCCGCAGAATCGATATTCCCTCCCCGGAAGACGTGAGATTTAAATATCATTAATAGTCTGGGTGTGCAATTTCATCCCAAAACTCCATAGTGCCACCCTCGGAGCTGCAGAAATTCCTCCCGAAGAAAAATATCTGTATTCAACATTGACGTTTACATAACCGTAGAAACAATTAAACGTATTTTCACATATTTATATTAAGACAGGTTTATCTTTAAAATAGGGGTCTTGAACCATAACCCGCCATATCATTTCGTATATTAAGAAACAAAAGTATTCCGCTGTATCGAAAAAGACTTTCGAACTGCCTTATTTGGGTAAATCTATTCGGTACTTCTCTATTATCCCGTCGACCACTTTTCATAACAAAAAACTATCGCCAAACTATAACGCCAAATAAACGGGATAACGTTGCCATTGGAATATCAAAATAATTAAATAAATAAAATATAAGAATTTAAGGACACAATTGTTATTTTAATTAATGAAATAATTAATAAATCAATAAAACATAATGAAAAATACACGCAAATATCGAATTAAAAACTACTTGATGACATAACAAACACGTATAATGCTTCTGACATCAAATAAATGGGACTGCATATTTGGCGTTTAAGAGCCTACATCAGTCATGAGAAAAAACGCTGAAGCTAATGTTAAGTCTATGGGAAGGTTCTTGCGCGATTTCTCGCTCGCATTTTAATATTTTTAAATGATTTTTTTTTGCATAGGATAGCTGAGGTCGATCTCTAACGTTGTTAGTTTTTACTTTTTCGATTTTGGTTCCAGTTTTTTTTATATAAGGGTACTTTTCCTTTCAGAACCGGTTCAAACCGGTTCCAAAATTAAAAATGACCGCTTATAAAAAAAACTGTAACCAAAATAGAAAAAGTAAAAACTAACAGCGTTAAAGATCAACCTCAGCTATCCTATGCAAAAAAAATCATTTAACCAAAATAGAAAAAGTAAGAACTAACAACGTTAGAGATCGACCTCGGCTATCCTATGCAAAAAAAAATCATTTCAAAATTTCAAAATGCGAACGAGAAATCGCGCAAGAACCTTCCCATAGACTTAACATTAGCTTGAGCGTTTATTCGCGTGACTAGCGTAGGCTCTTAATCTTACAATTTGGCCATAGTTTTTTGTTGTGAAAAGTGGTCGACGGGATAATAGAGAAGTACCATCTATTCATTAAATAAATAAGAACTAAAAAGCATTCATCAAACATAGATTATGAAACACTTTCCGACCTAACATAATATTATTAAGAAATTTCATTTCCCTTGCAGTGAGATAAGATATCTAACTAAACAATTTAAATAAAATGCATCACAAATGATTTTGTCCATGACCGTAATATAATTAATTTATTTTGTGTGTAGTTGTGAATACACACTTCATTTTCCATAGCAAGCATTCTATAGTTATCTCATTAACATATAAAAATTACATATCAACCCCAGTATATTTACGCGAGTTAGAGCACGGACAGACAGACAGACGTCTTAAACACTTTTCAACTATGTTTGAAAATGTTTAAAATGACCAAGAAAGTAGAGAAAAGCTACTCGGCACACATAACTTTCTATCATATCAAAGCAAATGCCGGAAAATTTAATTTTGCTGTCAAAAACTGGAACCTAGAATTTTGCGAGACAATACTGCCTTATGCTAATAATATTCGATGGCATACTTTCTCCTGCATCAATATGGTATTAGAGTAGTGTTGCCATCGCTCGAGTGAATCACTCAACAAAAATCGATTTTTACTCATCATTCGAATATCTCGACTGTAGAATAGCTCGAAACAAACACTCCATTTAATATTTTCCCCGAATGATTGGCATGTGTTCCTTTAATTTTTAAAAGTAAAATAAACTTAACGCGAACCAAAAAAAAACTTTCTATTGTATGTGTGTATTAATATCCATTTTAGGGACAGTGGTATGTTTATGAAACCACTTAATTTACATCCCAAACGCCACAATGACACCAGAAATTTGCTAAATCTTTCCCATTTAATATGTGTGTGGTTTTTTGCCCTTTTCTTATTTCTAAATAAATTTCTACGTTAATTCCGGTGCAAGTCATTTATTTCAACATTTTAGTACTGAAAGTACTTTGCCCCTGAAAGGGATATAGATATTTTCTTTTCCTGGATTTAGTTGATTAAAAAATGAAGTTAACAGCTATGCTTTTGTGCATGCCCGAGTTATTTCATTCGATTATATTTTGTCTGCAGAAATATCATTTCATCCGAACAATAAGATGTCTCCCTCTGGCCACGAAGTAAAGAGGAAAACTGGAAGTGAAATATTTACGTTTGGCATGACGCCAAAAATGCAACCCTAAAGTCGGCCCAAAGGACTGGCGGCTTGCTTTCAAAACTTCTCCCCGTCCAATGAATCCAGTCCTTGTTCCACGTGCAGCCTCTCTCCGTCCAATGAAATCTTTTGTTTGGGCCTATTGATTTGAGTGATAATCGGCTTCATATTGCAAGCCATTTTCACGGGATGCTGCATCTCTATCCTTTCTCTTTACTATGTGCCCTTTTGCACATGCTCGAGTGCATAATTTAAAACTCTCATTCGAACGATTATTTTTCCCGAATGATACATTTCCCTTTTGCGCATATTCGAGATTTTTTTTTTTCATTATTCCTGGTGTGGAGAAAAAAATTGTTTATCAGAATGATAAACATGTTTGCGCAAAGGGGATGTCTCCTTTTTGCGCATGCTCGAGTGATTTCATGTGATTATTCCTCGTTTGGAGAAAATCACTCTCTTGCTCCGTATTTTGAATGATTTACTGATATTTTTCTAAAATGCATAATTTAAGCACGGTATAATTTTAATTGGCTCACTGTCCATTTCCTATCTATTATTTCCTTACAAAACTTTCTAACCTTCTTGTTAGTTTGGGTTGGCATGATCACAAGGGATGGCCGAGGTCTTTTCACTTGTTATTTTATGATATCTTCAACCGCTTAGGATGATACATAATATACACACATTTACATTTTGCGATACTTTTTTTACAATTTTTTGACTAATGACTGATTTTTATAAAATTTCGACCCTCTTCCAAGTCTGTCTCTTTTTTCCTATTCGTCAAGTACGTTTTAGCCAAGTTTAACTATGGAGTACGCTCTACTTATTAACTTTTCAACTTTTTTCTATTAATTTGATTCTTTTACGTGACATATCATTCTTTTCATCTCTTCCAGAGTACCTCGTCGTCAGGCCCTGAGTGCCGTACGGGTACTCGGGGACCGTGCCCTGGGCACAAAATTTCTGAGTGGCATGAAATTTTTCATAATTTCATCTAAATTTCCATTAAAAAATATGGTGTCGCGTCAATTCATCTCGCACAATTCATCGCGGAACAATTCATCGCGCACAATTCGTCGCAGCGTCAATTCGTCACAGCGTCAATTCATCGCGGCGACAATTCATCGCAGCGTCAATTCGTCGCAGCGTCAATTCATCGCGGCGACAATTCGTCGCGATCTCAATTCGTCGCGACTCAATTCGTCGCGACGTCAATTCGTCGCAGCGTCAATTCGTCGCAGCGTCAATTCGTCGTGACGTCAATTCGTCGCAGCGAAAATGTCTTTGAAGGCTATCTTATATATTTAAAACGCTAAGCGATTTCTTTCGACAATCCGTGAGAACAAACTACTGCATCAAATTACATCATTCTTTTTTTAAATAAAAGATATTTGGACACAGATTTGTTATCGTGCATTCGTTTGTTCGAAAATTTAATTAATTAACCGTAATTTGCAATTAAACTTTTACTTCTGCTAATGACGTCATAATCGGATAACGCCTACTGTTCCGAAGCACAGAGTTTATTTTCTAAACTCTGTGGTTGAATAAAAGAGAAGTAATAAATATTAAAAGCACGCGGTTTTAAGGCCGAATTTGTTAATTTGCAAGTTAAATTTCGGTAAAAATACTTATCCGCGTGTTTTATAAGCGAATAAAAATTCATATTTATTGTGACGTCACGGGAATATTGTCCATTGGGTTTATTTTATCATTATGCATTATAACTTTGTAGATGCCATTTTTTCATTACAATTAAATACAAAATATATTTATATTTGTGTGCATGGTGTTTAAGCATTAATGTAAGGTACATGAAGTACGTGTGAAAAGTTTGCGCCGGTGAAAATGACGTTATGCTTAGCTTGAAGTGCATTTTAACATTGATAAAACTAAAGAGAAAAATATATATGATTGTGTTAACATGACATAATTTTACTGATTTTTGCATTCATAATTATAAAGATTAGAATTGGAGCCGTCATTGATTTCTTCATCTTAATTGCATACCTTGATTACATGTTACCAATTGCTTTTTTTTTTTTTTTTTTTTAATTATAGGATAGAAGATTTCCCTTTTTAATAAAAAAAATCACAAAAGTAAAGGATTTCAGGAAATTTAAAGTTATTAAAAATAGTGTTATGGTAGAAAAAAAATCTTGAAATAATGATTGTATTTTTAGCAAGAATAAACAATGTAAGACTAATATTTCATAGGAATTATTTTGGTAGATTTATTATAAGTTCATTTAACAGTTCCTTATTAGCGCAAAGTCATATTTCTTTCACTGTGAATTTCTCTTTCGATGTCAAAAAATGTTTTTCCACTTTTGGACGCCAGCCAAAATACAGTGGCAATTTTTAGAAATGTACAACAGTTGTGACAACAAAGGCGCTATCGCTTTAGCTTTCATCGCGCTTACATCACTTCGAAATACTACAAATTTCTATTTTTTACTACATTGTACAATTTCAATTCTTACATCATCAATTATAATTAGAAAAAAATTAACTTTCGATTGAAATTTATTTGAAAACTGCCGATTAATTTAACGACTTTTTAAATAATTTTCAAGCATGAAAAGTTTTTCAATTCTATCTTATCAATGACTACCAGTTTACTTCAATAATGTAAAATAGCCACTGTGAAAGTTGCCACATTTGAAAATAGATTTCCCTAACCATCATAAAAAGTGAATAATAATTTTTAAAAAAAAGTGATAAATCATAAAATCAGATTATCCATAAGATAGAACATTTTGGCGCTAAACAAAAATCTGTCAGGAAAAAAAAAAAAAAAAAAAAAAAAAAAAAAAAAAATTAGTTTATGTTGAACACAAAATTGATATGTTGAATTCGTTGATGAATATGTTCCATCAGATATCAGGATATGCTAGGATTTGCATTTTTTAATTTTTTTACATTTGCCAACTGTATAAGAGGAAAAATAATACCCCCGACTGTGATGGAAAAGGGATAATCATCCTGATTATGTCAAGGAACCGAAGAAATCATACAAATAAATTACACTTGAAAACATTAAAAATCTCCCTCATCTGCAGATTTTTAATTTTATTACTGTAAAAAACTTCTTAATCTTTGCATAAAAATTGATTAGCTTAAAACAATGGATGCATTTTAGAAGATATGGATTTGAAACGAACAATGATTAAAGAGGACATTTTAAAACTTTTAATTTAATCATTTTAAAACTTTTTTAACGTCGAATTTCGACGGTCCTTTTTTCAGATGCAATGCACATGCGCATAGGAGCTCATTCGGTTGCATTATCACAGGGCGGGGGGAGAGATGAGTGCTTTATTTACTATGTTCTGTTATTTACTGAATATGATATGAACGTAGGAATATACTATTTGTATATACTTCGTAGGTCCATGAATTTTTTTTCTTGCCGTGGGGAATATGGTGGTAATGCCAAATTGATTTGCATTACACAGTTATTTACGGATTGTTTGTTTGGAGTTTGCATCGGAAATAGTACTGTATTTGACTGGGGAAAAAAATTTAAATAAAATATTTGAAAGACTGTTTTATACGCATCCCTTCATAAATAATAAAGAAGCTTATTTTACTGATATTGTAATAGTATTTTTTTTTTGCGTCAAGTTTTGACGGGTTCCATCTAGTTTTGATAAAAATAAGGATAATTTAGTAAAATTATTTAATAATAATTTGTTTTTTAGATATACAGAATTATAACTAACATTTTAAATGCAATTTCGGAGGAATTTTTTTTATAAGTGATTTTTTTGGGAATTTCCTTGTTGTGAACAGGAAAGTTTAATGAATAAGAGCAAGTCATTTCTTATTTAGAGATAGAATAAATATTGCTTTAGATAACCGAAAAAATGGCGAAGGATTTAGGATAAAATCACCCAGATCAAGAAAAAATGACGAATACAAATGCTAGAAATTTTTTTAAAAAAATTATTAGTTGACATATGTGTACACATGGTACAACCCTCCCCCCTCCCTTATATTTGAAAGATTTAGGAAGTAAGAAAAGTATTGAGAGACGTAAACATAAAATACTTTTTGTGATTGTGATTGAACTGATTGCTGCATGAATGCAATTTCTTTAAGTAGTATTTTGGTTTTATAAGTTTTTTAATTTGTTTCATATATACTGTTGTGAGCTCGGGGTTCGAAAGGACTGATGCCAATATATAAGAACAATAAAAAGGCTTTATTCACTATAAACAGTGCAATACGATCACAAATATCTTCTGAAAATTACAAGATATTCAGTAATCTTCAAATCCAATAAAAGCGCAGCAAAATTTCACACAGAAACAATGCGTTCAATACGACGTATCAACGACAAAATCGATCCGAGTAACACAGTTCTCAATGCAAAGCCTCTCGTATGAATTCAATCGCAGTTGACAGACAACTAACTAACTGAATTGAACTGATGGAGGTCCCTCATATAGACTTCAGAGATCTTTCCAGATTATTCCAGGGCCTTCAGATGCTAGAAATTACCAGAAAGTGCTTTAACTTTCGATAGAGAATCTATGAGAGAAAGGATCCCAATGTACAGGTATAAGGGGGGGTGGTTGCACAAAAAGTCGCCAAATCCGTCGCCAACTTGGCGACATTTGGCGATATATCGCCAAATTTGGCGACAAAAATAAGTCGCCAAAACCATCGCCAACTTGGCGATAAACCCATTCCTTGGCGATTTTTCCATAGACTCCATTATAAAAACCGATGCTGTAAGGTTGTTTTCCTTGCAAACCACCTGAGGCCTTTAGCATTGAGTTACATGATGCTCAATAGGAAATACATTAATAATACTGCAATTTTCACAATAATAAAATAAAATAAATTTAAACAAATGGAATATTTACAGATATATACAAAATTCATAACAATTCCCCCCTCTCAAGGACTGCACGTACCGGGCAGTTCAACCTTTGATCGGAAAGCAAACCCGTAGCCAGCAAATGGTATACTATTCAAAACACTTAAAGTTTACATGAAAAATAACAATTAAACACATGCATAATGCTGAATTATACATAAATACACTTATTAAAAAAAATGAAATTAAAGCATAGACATTATTACATACTAGTATTTAAATAATAATAATAATGATAATGCTAAGCAAAATAAATAATTACATTAACTTATATACAAGACCATGGTCATGCTAATTTACATTATTTACATTACACTATTTACAATCAATGCACTATACCATATGAACTATGTACTATGGCCATAGTATGGAGCTAGCCTGTCGTAATGAACGACTCTAGGCTTCGAACTTGGTGACTTTCGGATCCGAATTACGACATCGTTCAGTCTGTTTAGGACTGTATAAGGACCGTCCCAGTGCGATTGCAGTTTGGGAGAAAGTCCTTTACGTCGAGTCGGATTATAAAACCAAACCTTGTCACCTTCTTTGAATTGATGTCCCGTGGCTTTCGTGTCGTACCTGGTCTTCATCTTCTCCGTCTGTATATTGATCCGCTCTCGAGCCAAGTTGTGGACGTCTTCAAATCGTGCCTGGAGATTCTGCACGTATCCCTCTGGCGATGAAGGCGCATCTGGAGGGCGACCAAAAATCAGATCACAAGGTAGACGAAGATCACGAAAAAAAGCATCTGAGACGGGGAATAGCCGGTTGTTTCATGGACGGCGCTGCGATAGGCGAGAAGAAACAAGGGAAGTTTTTGGTCCCAGTCTTGTTGGTTTCTTGAGACTAGCAGTGAGAGATTGTTGAGGATGGTACGATTAAATCTCTCAACCATGCCATCCGATTGTGGATGTAAAGGCGTCGTCCTAGTTTTGTCCATTCCGAGAAGTTGACAGAGACCCTCAATCACAGCAGAGATGAAATTTCTCCCCTGGTCAGAATGCATTTGAAGGGGGACTCCATACCTTGATATCCACTGGTGTACCAAGGCATCCGCAACCGTAGAAGCTTCTTGATCAGGGATGGCATAGACTTCAGGCCATTTCGTGAAATAGTCCATGACAACAAGGAGGTATTTGTTGCCATCAGCACTTCTTGGCAGAGGACCTAGGATGTCAAGGGCGATGCGTTCGAAAGGTGCTCCTACATTGTAGAGATGTAGTCTTCCTCGGCTACGTTTCTTTGGTCCTTTCCGAGCTGCACATGCATCGCAAGATCTGCACCATTGTTCGACGTCAGCTCTCGTTTTTCCCCAGAAGAAGCGCTCTCGGACTCTGTGTAATGTTTTCATGACTCCAAAATGGCCTCCGGTGGGACTGCCATGTAATTCTTCGAGGACCTCTGGGATTCGAGATCGAGGAAGTACCAACTGCCACCGAGATGTCTTCCCATCTTCCGATTCGAATTTTCGGTACAGGACACCATTCCTGACGTGGAGGGAGTTCCAAAGAGCCCAATATTGCTTCGTCGTAGGACTGTAAGTCGAGATGTCTTTCCAACTGGGCTTCGTACTAGAAGATTCTAATAACTCCAAGATTGGTTTGATGTCAGAGTCTGCCATTTGATCTTCTCGAATCTTCTCATCACTCCAGGGATCTGGTGGCGTTGATAGTGAAGTCTTCGTCTGGCGTATGACATGTTCGGGATTATACTTGTTCTCCACTCTGGAACAATAGCGACAACTTTCGGGACACGGTCTTCTTGATAAGGCATCAGCATTTCCATGCGATGAGATTTTTCGATGCCTGATGTCAAAGTCGTATTCCTGGAGTCGTTGTATCCATCTGGCTACTTGGCCCTCTGGGTTCTTAAAATTCATCAGCCATGTTAGGGATGCGTGATCAGTGCGAAGGAGAAATTTCCTGCCATAGAGATAGTGATGGAAGTGTTCTATGGCTTTCACTATAGCTAATAACTCCTTGCGAGTGACGCAATAATTCCTCTCTGGTTTCGATAAACATTTGCTCCAGTATGCTACGACTCGTTCTTGGCCATTTATTTCTTGGGAAAGTACAGCGCCGACACTTTCATGACTGGCATCCGTGTCCACAATGAACTGTTTCTCGGGGTGCGGATAGGTAAGGACTGGAGAGGATGTGAGAGCTTCTTTCAGCCGCTGGAAGGAATTCTCGCATTCTTGTGTCCATAGAAACTTCTGCTTGCTTTCAGTGAGCCTATGCAATGGTCTTGCGATGTTGGAGAACCCCTGGACAAACTTTCTGTAATAAGTGCATAGTCCCAGAAAGCTTCGCAACTGATGGACATTTTCCGGACGCTTCCAGTTCTTTACTGCGGACACTTTTTCAGGATCTGTTCGAACACCTTCAGCTGAAATGATGTGTCCTAGATAATTTACTTCCCGTTGGAAGAACTTGCATTTCAAAGGGTTCAGCTTTAAATTCGCCGCTCTTAGTTTCGTTAACACTTTTCGAATATTCTCTAGATGTTCTTCAAATGTGCGGCCACCAATGATGACGTCATCTAGGTAGATGAGACAAGCTTCAAAAGTCAGGCCTTTTAACACTGTCTCCATGAGGCGCTCGAACGTTGCTGGAGCATTGCAGAGCCCGAACGGCATAACTTTAAATTGCCAAAGTCCTTGTCCAGTAGTAAATGCGGTCTTCTCTTTGTCATCAGGATGGATCTCTACTTGCCAATATCCACTCTTCAAATCCAGCGTGGAAAACCATTTATGTCCTGAAAGAGTATCTAGCGTGTCGTCTATTCTTGGTAGAGGATAGCTGTCCTTCTTCGTGATATCGTTAAGTTTACGATAATCCACACAAAATCTTGTGGAGCCATCTTTCTTCCGGACCAACACGATGGGAGAGGCCCACGGACTTGATGACGGTTCGATGATGTCACTATCCTGCATCTCTCGTAAGAGCTTAGAAACCTCTTCTTGTTTTGCAAACGGCAACCGTCTTGGATGCTGTTTAATCGGTGGATGGTCGGCAGTATCAATTCTATGACGCGTCAGAGAAGTGCGACCTATATCATTCTCGTTTTGTGAAAACACATCCTTAAATTCCTGGAACAGTCTTTCTGCGGCATGTCTCTGCTCAGGAGATAAATTCTCATTTCGTCCAATTTCAGGTGTTAAACTTGTAGGCGGCTCCAACAACGTCAAGCTCGGGTCTTTGCAAACACAGGTGACTGGAGCACAGGTTGCAAGCACTTCACCCTTCTGGATAATTCTAGATTTTTCACTTACGTTCGCAATTCTCACAGGTATGACATCTCTCGACAGATCTCCAGCGCTGATGCTATTAGCACTCCTTTTGGGCTCTTCTCAGGATATCCAGTCAAGCCATACTGGAAAATTCTTTCGTTTCCAGTTAATCCAGGTATCATCATTTCGGTTCGAGGAGGGATGATAACATCTGCCTTGGCTGTGATCCGTTGAATAGACCCGGACTCATTTCCAAGTTTGAAAATAGTGACATCTTCTTGAGCAGAGCGTAACTCATTATTCTTAAAGTCCAGTGTAAATCCATGCTCTTTTAAAAAGTCCAGTCCGAGTATGAAAGGGTCTGAAATATCGGCCACATAGACTGTATGATGGTAAGCGGCGTTCCCAAACTTTATTTTCAGTGTCATTCTTCCATGTATGTCGATCTTATCTCCGGTCACAGTTTGAAGGATTACACGTGGCGGGGTCCAGGAGAGTTTTTCTTTCAGCCGCTGAGCTAGATCTTTCCGAATGATGGTCACATTGGCTCCTGTATCGATGATCATATTACAGGGCAAATCATTCACACTTCCGACTAGAAAAACTCCGTTCTCGCCGCAACTTGCAGAAATTTCACATACTTGAAAATGAGGCTTCTTAAGATCTGGAAACCTCCGCCCCGCAAGATGGCCATTAATCAATTTTCCTGCTCCTGCGTTAGCGGGTGTTGGGTCGTCTTGGGCAGTCGATTTGGATATGGCCTTCTCCACCGCATTTCCAGCACTTGATCTTCCTGTAAGGTTTGTTGGCCATTAAGGATTTCATCTTTCTCATTATGTCATTCATCTGCTGCTGTAAGCACTCCACAGCTCTATCCGACGTCTCAGGCATGTTGGCTACTCGCACAAAGTGCCTATCTTTCCTTGTAGCTTGCTGGGCTGCCTCGAATTTCAGGGCATAAACTAAAGCCCCTTTTAAGTCACTGAGATCTTCAATCCTGCAGGATAAGCAAGATGTGAAAGTCTCTCGACATCCGTAGCAAGATCTTGCAGGGATTCATTGGATTTCTGCTGTCGAGATTTGAGCTGGAGTCTGCTATATTCCTTCATGCATTTCTCGCCAAAGCGCAATTCTAAGGCACTGACGAGCGTTTCAAAATCCAGCGGTTCATTTGCAGGCAAAGTCTGTAGGACGTCGGCAGCATCAGCTCGTAGAGAAGCAGCTAACTGGCAAGCCTTTGTCTGGGAATCCCATCCATTGGCGTCCGCTACGATCCCAAATTGTGTCTTAAAAACTGGCCATGAGGATTTTCCGTCATAGGTCGAGAGTTTAATACAGGAACGAGGAAGCATAGATTGATACTTGACATCTTCGGTATAGCTTCCGGCAGTTATCTTCTGTTTCTTGACTTTTTCCAAATCTTTTTTTACATTCTGTATGCTTTCTTCGACGGTCTTGGCGATCTTTTGAACTTTTTCTTCTACTCTTTCTTCAACGGTCTCGGCGATCTTTTGAACTTTTTTTTCTACTCTTTCTTCTACGGTACTGGCTGTCCTTTGAATTTCTTCTACCTTTCCTTCTATTTCTTCAAATCTTCCTTCAACTTTGTTTTCCACACCGTCAATTCTGTCATTTAAAGATGTTATTTTATCCTCTATTAAGTCTTTCAACTCTCCAAGGTTGGTTGACATATCCTTCTTCATTTCATCTTTTAAGTCGCCAAGATTGGCAGTCATTTTCTCATCTATCGCTGACATTTCCTTCTTCATTTCTTCCGACATTTCCTTCATTTCAGCCTGGTTCGCAGTCATTTTCTCATCCATCGCTGACATATCTTTCTTCATTTCTTCTTTCAACTCGCCAAGGTTGGCAGTCATTTTTTCATCCATAGCTCCTAATTTCTCCAATAATTTGTTCAGTTGCTCCTCCATTGCTCTTGTAATCGGCATTCAACCCCACTTCTGACACCAAATGTTGTGAGCTCGGGGCTCGAAAGGACTGATGCCAATATATAAGAACAATAAAAAGGCTTTATTCACTATAAACAGTGCAATACGATCACAAATATCTTCTGAAAATTACAAGATATTCAGTAATCTTCAAATCCAATAAAAGCGCAGCAAAATTTCACACAGAAACAATGCGTTCAATACGACGTATCAACGACAAAATCGATCCGAGTAACACAGTTCTCAATGCAAAGCCTCTCGTATGAATTCAATCGCAGTTGACAGACAACTAACTAACTGAATTGAACTGATGGAGGTCCCTCATATAGACTTCAGAGATCTTTCCAGATTATTCCAGGGCCTTCAGATGCTAGAAATTACCAGAAAGTGCTTTAACTTTCGATAGAGAATCTATGAGAGAAAGGATCCCAATGTACAGGTATAAGGGGGGGTGGTTGCACAAAAAGTCGCCAAATCCGTCGCCAACTTGGCGACATTTGGCGATATATCGCCAAATTTGGCGACAAAAATAAGTCGCCAAAACCATCGCCAACTTGGCGATAAACCCATTCCTTGGCGATTTTTCCATAGACTCCATTATAAAAACCGATGCTGTAAGGTTGTTTTCCTTGCAAACCACCTGAGGCCTTTAGCATTGAGTTACATGATGCTCAATAGGAAATACATTAATAATACTGCAATTTTCACAATAATAAAATAAAATAAATTTAAACAAATGGAATATTTACAGATATATACAAAATTCATAACAATACTAATAAAAGGAAAGTGTTTATCTGGTCTGAGTTCTGTGTACGTGTGCGCGATGACAAGCGAAATCTACCGCACGTAGAAGTCTGAAAATTTGGGTGTGGATAGTCGAAGGCAGGTCCTACAGACCTGACGCTCAGATTTTTAATAATTTAAGAACCGGGGCCCCTAGGGCCCTTTTAAGGTTTTTGCATCTAAATTGTTAATAACTTGCCCCATTTTCATCTGATCTCCCTTCTTTTTGTGGGCCTTTCTTCATTAAATTTCCCTTCCCATTTGTATATTTCAGTTAGGACCCTGGCCCCCTGGGCCCGATGCGGTCTTGACTTGAAACTTTTGTGCGCCATGCATTTTTCACCCTCTCAATGCGTAACTTTTAAGTTGTAAGTATCCCCCTTTCCCTGGGCCAACACCTTCATATTTTTACTGTGGCTCTAGGACCTTTTTTAGCATTTCTTTCAAATTTTATTCTAATGATTAATTTATACCCTATGCTTAATTTCGACTAATTGAAGATCTAAAGCGCTACGTACTAGGATCTTTTAAGATGTTTTTCTCTTAACCCTTTCCGGCGCGGAATAAATCTGTTTGTAAAATAATGAAATAATGAACTGACACCAGATTTTACAAACGATTTCCTTAGAGTAGAATAACTTACTGATTTTCCCTTACTTTATAAAAGGAAAATTTTAATTAAATATTCTTGGTGGCGTTTGTCAGTTTTGGAATTAAAATTAGGTGTCCTTTTTGTGACCACCGCCCGCTAAAGGGTTAAGGCCGTACTCAAAACTATCATTTGGCCATTTTTGGGACCTCTGATATAGCTCCCTTAAAATAGACCGATCCACTAGTTTTTTTTTTTTTTTTTTTTTTTTAATGTAACTTTTTTGGACTTCCAGCTACTATATGAACGACAAAAAAAATTCTCGGACAAGTCCCGGGCCCCCTGGGCACCTTAAAATGTTTGTGCCCTAAGTTATTAATAATTTTCCCCATTTTTCTCAGATCTCCTTCGTTTTTGGTGCCTTCTCTCCACTAGGCTTTTCTCCCATTTCTATGTTCCAGTTAAGACCCGGGCCCCCGTGGGACTCGGTATAAGGGCATCGTTGAAGTTTTTGTTCCCTAAATTTTTAATAACTTGCTCCTTTAAATCCGATTTTTTTTTCGTTTTTTGGTGCCTTTGCTCCATTTAGTTATTCCTACATTTCTACATTCCAGTTAGGACCCTAGGGCCCGACTCAAGGCCCCTTGAACTTTTTGTGTGCTATGCATTTTTCACCCGCACAATTCTGTCACCCTCTTACTAAGCGACTTTAAAGTTTAGCCTTGGATTACTCTCCCCGGGTCACCACGCTTATATTTTTATTGGGCCTTTAGGTCCCTTTTTTTAAGCATTTCTTTAAATTTTGTTCTAATGGTTAATTTATACCCTATGTTTAATTCCGACTAATTGAAGTTTTAAAGCGCTAAGTACCAGGATCTTTTAAGATGTTTTCCTCTTAGGGCCCTGCTCAAAACTATTAGTTAGCCCCCTTTGTTAGCTTCCCTTTAAAATCGGCCGATTCACTAGCTTTTTTGTCTGACAACTACTTAGAACTTCCAACTACTACTTGAACGACAAAAAAATATCTCGGACCTCAGCTACCACTAATTTTGAATATTAATCCCCTTCTTCGGCCCCTCTATGCAGCTTCTTTTAAAAGAGTCATAGAAGCTTGAGTTCTGTTTATGGTTATTATCACGGGCACGGAAAACACCGGGTGGGTCACCAAGTTAGAAAGTAAACCATAATTATATTATATTTTAATTATTTTCATCCACTAATGCTGTTTGTTGTATTCAGTAAATGTTTCCAATTTATGATTTTTTACTTTCTGCTATAGAAGAAAATATTGTAATCGAACTTTTTTTCAACTTCCAGTTTTCGACGGATTTACACGTTTTAGGGGTCAGAGATTCCGAAAAAAAGTTTTTACAAATTGTCTGTCCGTCTGTCTGTCCGTCCGTCCGTCTGTCTGTCCTCATTGTATAGCCATTTAAAGATTACAATTTCAAAAAGTTGTAAAAATAAAATTAAAAATCCTAAAAACTTTTTCCGTTAAATGTTATGTCTTGATCCAAGGATTCTAGAGAATTTTTTAATTTGCCTCTATCTTAAAAAATGGCTGATGTATAGCGGTTTGAAATTTTAGGGTGGCTGACATTTTCAAACAAGACAGCAGAATTCATCCATAAACAGGTTTAATTTATGAGTTTTAGTTAACATGATTTCGGCAAATTTTCTTTCATCTCCCCTATTTCATCTCCCCCTCTTTGTCTTCCCTATACTGAGTCCCAGGGGGCCAGGGTCTTAACTGTAACGTAGAAATAGTGTAAAGCTTAATGGAGATAAAGCCCCAAAAACGAAGGAGATCGGGTAAAAATGGTGCTAATTATTAACAATTTAAAGCACAACAATTTTTAAGTGCCCAGGAGCGTCGGGACTTGACCGAGAAAATTTTGTTGTTGTTTTTGTAGCTGGAAGTCCTAAAAAGTTATCAGTAAACAAAAACTTAGTGGATCGGTTGATTTTTAAGTGAGAGGTCCCAAAAGGGGCCAACTGATAGTTTTGAGTAAGACCTTAAGAGGAAAACATCTTAAAACATCCTAGTACGTAGCGCTTTACATCTTCAATTAGACAAAATTAAGCATAGGTTATAAATTAATCGTTAGAATAAAATTTGAAAGAAACGCTAAAAAGGGGCTCTAGGGCTTCAATAGAAATACGAGAGTGGTGGCCCGTTGAGAGGAGTCCAAGACTCAACTTAAAAGTCACGCATTGAGAAAGTGACACAATTAGAGAGGGTGAAAAATGCATGGCACACAAAAGGTTCAAGTGAACAACGCATCGGGCCACAGGGGGCCAGGGCCCTAACTGCAATGTGGAAATGGGGGGAAAGCTTAATGGAGAAATGGCCACTAAAACAAGGGAGATTGGATAAAACCGGGGCAAATTATTAACAATTTAGATGCAAAAACCTTAAAAGGGCCCCGGGTCTTAAAATATGAAAAATCTGAGCCCCAGGTCTTCAGGGACTGCATTGGAATATCCGCACCCAATTTTTCAAACTTCTACGTGCGGTAGATTTTGCTTGTCATTTCGCACACACACACAGAACTCAGAAAAACAAACAACTTTCTTTTATTAGTATAGATAAAATGAATGATAAAACTTTTAAAGCCAAAACATCATATAATGAAATTGCATTCATGAAGCGATCAGTTCAATCATAATCACAAATAGTTTTTATGTTTACATCTCTAAATACTTTTTTTACTTCCTAATTCTTTCAAATATAAGGAGGAGGGGGGGGTCCTCTTTTGTACCCTGTGTACGCATATGTAACTTTTTTCTAGCATTTGTATTCATTTTTTCATACTCTGAGTGATTTTATCCTAAATCTTCCGCCATTTTTTCGGTAATCTAAAGCAATATCCATTCGATCTCTAATTTAAATAAGAAATGAGTTGTTCTAATTCATTAAACCTTCATGTTCTCATCAGGGAAATTCACAAAAATCACATATGAAAAAAGATTCCTCCAAAATTGCCTGTAAAATGTTAGTTACAATTCTCTAAATCTAAAAAACAAATTATCATTAAGTAATTTTACTGAATTATCTTTATTTTTATCATAATAGCCTTCAAAGACGTTTTCGCTGCGACGAATTGAGCCCGCGACGAATTGACGCCGCGATGAATTGACGCTGCGACGAATTGTTCCGCGATGAATTGTGCGCGACGAATTGACGCAGAACCAAAAAATATCATAATTGTGTCAACGTTTTCCTTTCCGAAAAATTAAGCATAACAAATCTAATAGTTGTTTTGGGAATGCACTTTTCTAAGTTTTCCTCATTTCAGGCTCATGTCACATGAAATTTGAAAGGAAAACAAAAAGTTCCTAATTATGTTTAAAACCAGAGGGCCCGTGCGAAGATTTCGCACTGAAATCTAATATTTTTTAGGTACTTCTCTATTAACCCGTCGACCACTTTTCATAACAAAAAACTACCGCCAAACTGTAAGATTAAACGCCAAAAATGCAGTCCCATTTACTTGATGTCAGAATCATTATGCGTGTTTGTTACGTCATCTAGTGGTTTTACATTCGACATTTGCGTGTATTTTTCATTATGTTTTACTGATTTAGTAGTTATTCTATTAATTAAAATAACAATTGTGTCTTTAAATTCCTATATTTTATTTATTTTTTTGATATTCCAATGGCAACGTTCTCCCGTTTATTTGGCGATAGTTTTTTGTTATGAAAAGTGGTCGACGGGATAATAGAGAAGTACCATTTTTTATCAATATGTAATACTTATTAGATGCAGGTTTAAACTTCTAAAGAAAAAGCAAGGATAAAAATATCTGCAAACAACATTTAGTTGTTAGTCAAGCCAGAATATCATCTAATTTATTCCATCAAAGTTAGACTAAAAATTGATCCAAGATTGCCAAAGGCACGCGCGAGAAAAAAAATTAACAATCGTATTTTGACTGCATTAGAGGATGACGTCATCCGCTTCGGGAAAACCATGGGACTTCGCTTTTCGCTTTTTAATCATAAGTATAAAATAAACCCGTGCGGTGTTTTTTATAATAATTGCTATGAGCATCATATAATGTGGTATTTTATTTTTTTGGCAACAATAATTTCAGGAAAACCTTTCATTTCTTTTATGAAGATTTAATTTTTTAATTTCAGCAAATTTTAATCAAAAACATGTTTTAACGAAATGTTAAGTGGGCTATGTCAGAAGCCTGTTTTAAAACCTTTCATATGGTATCTCATTCGTTGTTCTGCGTTTCATATTTTCTGAGTAAAAGGGATGTTGACAGGAGAAATAATATATAAGGATAGAAGTTGTTTTAATATTTTTAGGACTTTTATTTGCACTCAGTATCTGTTTGGTTTTATCATTTAATATCAATAACATCATTAATAAGTAGACTTCTTATCATTATTTTCAAGTGTTTGATGTACTGTGTTTATCAAATCATTAAATTTTATCATATTGCACATTTATTCAAAAAGTGGCACAACTAAAAAAATGTGATATTTGAGATTTAAAACGATGAAATGTCAAAAACATATCTCAATCTATGGTTAAAAGCACATTTCAATAAATAATATTCTATTTTTATTCCTGGAACTGTTTTTTAATTTTCCGGAAAACTTAATTTTTTGAGTTGACAAAGTGTGAAATCTACTATATATATAAAACACAAATGGAAATTTCGTTCCGTTCCGTTATAACTCGAGATCCGCTGAATGAATTTTGATGGAACTTACACTGTTCGATAGATATTTTTTCAGGGAAGGTTTTAGTATATAACATATCCTTCTACGTAGATTAGTTATAGAATTAGGATAGAAAGTTCTGTTATTTTGACCGAAAAGGTTACCATTGCTAATTTTTTGGCGACCATTATTGCTGCAGAAAGAATTGAAAAGGCTATACATCTCGAAAAATAAAAGAAAAAAACTGGTCAAATTTTATTTAAAAAAAATAAAAGAAAGAAAAAAAGAAAGAAAAGATAAAAAAAAAAAGAAGAAAAACAGTTTTGATGAGAGATAATATTATAAAACGAAAATATTTAATTTAAACATGATTGCGAATATTCGTAATGCTTAAAAAATTATTCAATGGGCAAGATTGCTATTGAAAAAATATTCGGCGATTTATCTTTTGTTTTTGGCGATTTTGATTTTACTTTTGACCCCAAATAATTTGATTTTAAGCCAAAAGGTGTTTTTTGTTGCAGAAAGAATTAAAATGGCTATACAACTCGAAAAATACAAGAAAAAACTGTTACTAATTTTATTTTAAAAAAAAGAAAGAAAGAGAAAGGAAAAAAAAGAAAAATAGTTTTGATTAGAGAATTTAAGCCAATATTTTGGCTGTTTTTTCAAGTGTACGACATCGTTTTTGCAGTATTTTTTTTTTGTACTTTTCGTTTAGCCGAGCACCAGTGATATATATATACATGTATACACACACACACACACACACACACACACACAGTCTCGTGTAACATGGTGAGTGCGGACACGGTCAGAATCCGGTTCACTGAGGACATCACACGAAATGTGTATTTAGCTAAGTTTTTTATATTTTTTAAATAAATATATGTTTAACAATACGGATTAGTGTTTGAAATTTTAAAATTTTAATTATTTTAAATATGCTTTTTTTTTACAATGTATCTGAGGACATACCCATACATACATCCATCTGTGGACATACCCATACATACATCTAACCGTGGACGTACCCATACATACATCTAACCGTGGACATACCCATACATACATCTATTCGTGGACATACCCATACATACATCTGACCGCGGACATATCCATACATGCATATCTATCCGTGGACATACCCATACATACATCTATCCGTGGACATACCCATGCATACATCTATCCGTGACATATGCATACATACATGTATCCGTGGACATATGTATACATACATCTATTCGCGGACACACCTATACATACAACTATTCATGTACATGCATATATGACTATGGACATACGCATACAGGAGGAAGATGATTTTTCAATTTTAAGATGGCTAAATGTTCGAGGATTTCAAGTTCGCTTGTTGGAATTTAAAATTCGATAATCTTAACAGAAAACTTAAGACCTACAGAAAACCTAGCCGGCACATTTATGAGTATAGGTTTCATTGAGATTTTTAGGTCCGAACTTTTAGACAAAAGTACCAAAAAAATTAATTTCTGCTATTTTAGATATCCCGATAATGAGTAGATATATTGAGTAGGGAAAAAAAGTGAAATCTGTTTAACCCTTTTCGGCCCAGTGTTACAACTTTGCAGGGCCGTAGCAAGGCATTGCGAGCCCTCCCCCCCCCCCCACCACCCCCCCCGCAAAAAAACATCAACGTTTTTTTGGGATTTTCTTTCAGATTTTGGAGAAATATTTATATTTAATTTTGGATATGAGTTTCATTTATAACAATGCCAACGGGGTTTCGTCCGTTTTACTGGTCTTTGTTTCCTAAATAAACCTAGGATTGGGAGGCTACAGTGTCTACGGCAACGTGCACTCGAGAGGGCTACGCCCGCTGCGATCTCGAATCAAATGAACCTTGAGGTATTCTGGTTTTTTATTTCTACCCAAATTAAATTCAAAATTTTAACATCTTGTTCACATTGCTGTAGGAACAGAATTGGTATTCTTTTAACTTGAATTTAATCATAGCACTATCAAAATTTAGCAGAAATTTTCTGTTTCAGAAAAAAATGTCAAAAAATCGCCGCAAAATGCTAAAATTCTAAAACAAAATCGCAAAAATTGAAAAATCATTGAGAACAAATTTACTATATTTGGCTAAAAATTTTAAACGGGATTTTTTTTTTTTTTTTTTTTTTTAGAATGTCATAAAATTTTCGTAAAAAGTGAAACAATGTTACAAATTTCATAAAAAATTGGCGAAAAATTAAAAAATCAGAGTGAACAAAATTTATTATAAAGAGCAACAAGATTGAAACCGGATTCTTTAACATATTAAAAAATCGCCGAAAAACGCGAAAAAAAGTTAAAAATCGCATAAAAAATCACGGAAATTTAAAAAAATTACTATATTACTAGTAGGCTACATCCGCTTCCCTGGTCGATTTTTCCAAATGAACAACGAATGTTTAAGACATCTTTTTGTTCCACATTTCACGGTTAGGGGGCTCATTCTATTCTAAACAAATCTCTTTCCAAACGAATCTCCGACACAGGTCCCCATTGTCAACGGCACCGTATAGGCCTGGCCACAAAATCATTTAGTTCCACTTTCCGCCGCCAAGGGGAGGGCAGATCTACATACCTTTAACATTAACCCGATATTTAAATTACAACTGAACTCACTCCCCCCTCAAAATTTAACCAATGACTTTTAATATTAACAAATATCTGTAACTTTTGAAAAATTTTCTACATATGTGTGGTGAGTTATAAATCAATATCTCAAATACTTTTCCTAATATTCACAAATTAGTGAAAACAAACCACTCATTGCCATCAACAAAAGAAAAATAATCACTTTATCGCCACCACGTATCTTAGCGTTATATATATATATATATATATATATATATATATATAGAAGTTAATCAAAGTGATTTGTGAGCCAATTAGGCTAAATTATGGTATCATATAAAAATCAATATTTTAACTAGCTAATTGTTTAAAAGAATATTGAAAAGAATATGTAAAAACCATTCCATACCAATTTGCGCAATGCAGCATAACTTTATAGAATGTTAAATAATTATAATATCTATGAATTTAAAAAAACATATCAAGTTCTATTATCATTCTATTTAAATCTCCAAAGAGATAATTAATGATATTGTGTATACAGAATACCACATAGCTAATAATTAACATGTGCAAACATAATATTACCGTAGCTTGTGCTTCAATGGTAATTGGCCAAATTTTACTCATACCTAAAGAATACTGAAAAAAGAAAAAAGAAATAGAGAGAAAGGGAAAAAAAAATTATAAATTGGAGTTGCAATTAAGTAAATACAAATGGATTAATAAATTAAATATGAACCATATACAATGGAAAATTGGACCACATGAGAATTAAATATGAATTGGATATGAAAAAACACATGCACATGTACTCATCAGCCTGGATGCACCCACATGTGTTTTAAATAATAATTCAGTGTTTCATAATTCTACTGGCATAATGCTAAGATCAGTAGAATCATCCAG